>CP092886.1:17272573-17405329 GCA_030710605.1 Cordylochernes scorpioides
TGGGTGACGACGTCCGCTGGAGGCGCAGTTGTCTCGCCCGTCTCTCTTACTTCCTGCCTTTTTTCCGTTGGGTTCGTCGGTTCGTCCGACTTTATGCCTATGGAATCCTGATTAAGCTCCATAATATCTTTATCCTGTCGACTTAACCGTTCTGTGACAATTTCGTTGCGGGATTTATTGTTGTTCGATGAGAATGGTGAGGATTGGTTTAAACGCAGTCGTTTGAGTGGAAGTGAAGCATACAGTTAGGAATAATCAGGACACTTGATGGGTTTGAAAATAAAAGGCAACTGGTTTGGAGAAAGAATGCTTGAGAAAGCGGAGCGATTTTGACTGTTAACTATCGGATCACATGGTGATGACCGACTTGACTATGGGACGAATTGAGAGAGAGATCTCTAGAGCAGAGGTTTACCTTGGTGAGAGCAAGTCGAAGACTCGATCCGAACTCGGTGGGAGCGAAGCGACTACTAACTATCCTTCCTTCTCGATTTAACACGAAAGTTTTCTTCTTTCCCATTGGCGGGAGCTGTCACGTGGGCTTTTTTCTATTGGTTGACCTTACTTAGGTGTTGTTTCCTAATTGGTAGAAGATGTCACATGGCCCGTTTTCTATTGGTTGACCTACTTAGGTATTGTTCCTAAGTGGGCCTTGCTTATTTCTTTGGCGGAAGATACAACGGCCTTGCCCAGGAAATACGGTCGTTAAACTTAGCTTTTATGATTTTCCGGGGTCATAAGGTTGACTGTGACTTTATTAATAGTTGGGCTCTCTTCTAAGCCTACTTCCTAGGTTTTCTCTAAGGCGTTCTATCCTCCAGTTACCTTTGTTCTTTTATTAAATCTTTTTTTAACATACATTGTACATACATAGTGGGTCGGAGGTGCATACAGTTATATACAAATTATGACATGTATATTAATACTTTGGTAATGAATTAAGAAAGGTAAATGGAAGATAATGAGTTTATAATTTTAGTGTCAAAAAGATTTTATATTTAAAATAGATATAGTTAAAAAATAAATATTGGAGGTAAAACAGGTTCACGCTTAAAATTCTTCCTTTAACTTTCTTTACTTAATTAAAAACAATTAAACTATTAAATCCTCATTTTACATTCTATATATATTCTAAATTATATTCATTGTAGCAGATTATTTATTATTCTATGAAAAGATTTATAACTCCGATATTTGTATTTTGATACACTGTAAAATTTTCTCATTTCCGCTGCTATTTTATTAGTTTCAATTTGGTTTTACATAAATAAATTGCTGTCATTCTGAAGTTTGTCTTTCTAATTTCCAACGTTACATTTGGTGGAGATGCTGGGTAAATTATAAAAGACAAACTTCAGAATAACACATCAATTTATTTAATGTAAATCCCAAATCAAAACTAAAAAAAAAAGCAGAGAGGCAATGAGAAAAATATACAGTTTATCAAAATACAAATATCGAAATTAAAAAAAAATTCATAGAATAATAAATAATCTAGAAAAATAAAACGGAGATTGAAGAGGAGTTTATTGTGCGAATTTTTTAATAGCAAGCTTTCGGACGCATGCTATAAAAAATTCGCAAGAAACTCCTCTTCAATCTCCGTTTTATTTTTCTATTTTAACTCGAAGAGTTTTTTAGTCAATAAATAATCTGCTACATATATTTTTATATTTGTGTTGTGTTTAGCTTGGCTTTCTATACTCCCTAACATTACATTTATATATAAACATACACTTAAAAAATTTGCAACGAATAAATTTACTTGCAATGTGTTTCTTTTCATAAGCTTATATACATTTAATAGTAAACTCTATTTTATTAACTAAAATATATATAAAACCCTATATTACTATATATTAACTATAGCGTTCTGTATACACACCTAATAGAGATTTAAAGGTCATTAGTTTGATCACAGTTCGACAGGTCTCAAGTCAAAAATCACCCAAAGGCCATTGTCCCCTCTCACTGCCATTAAATAAGAAACTTAGGAATAGTTCTTAATCCACAAGAAAAATACTTCTGTCCTTTTCTATTTTCTAATGGGAATATAAATTATTATTTTAATTTCTATATAATTTTTAAGTACTCCATCTTCCGCACTTCCACATTTTATCACATTCTATATACGCAAAGCCTACATCTTTTCTTATTTTACAATATTCTCTAATATCCACACACATTTTGTAGCAAAACCTGGAATATCCAAATTAAGAACATGTAAATTTATCTCTAAAAAGTATTTGGCTTTATGATAATCAGGAATTTATTCTAAAGCTAATATAAGAAATTCCTATTTCGTTAATCTTAAAATAGCCTGTTTAATTTAAAATTAAGATTTATTTATATAGCTAGAATAGTAATCTGTCACAAAAATTGCGCTAGTTTTAAAAACAACACCTCTTATCAAGACCCTGTGTGCTAAACAATAATTAATGAAAATTTATATTCGAATATTTAATCCTACATAGAACTTCAATGAAAGAAGAACAGTTGGTTTGAGATATAGTCAATTTTATTGTGATAAATAAATCTATCTCTGTATATATATATATTTTGAGATATGGTAGGCTTATATAATTAGCAATGAAAAGTAAGGAGAAAAGATTTTTTATTCGGATAAACGAGTGACAAGCTTTCGGGCAGTCACGCCTTTCAACAGGGCCTGTTCAACACCTGTTGAAGGGCGTGACTGCCCGAAAGCTTGTCACTCGTTTATCCGAATAAAAAATCTTTTCTCCTTACTTTTCATTGCTAATTATATAATCAATGGAGAAAGTTTTCATGTAGTTCTGATGGTAGGCTTATATAAATAATATTTGGAATAGTATTGCTATTATAAACTAAAAAGAACTACCAAAATATGGATTCAAATAGAATTGTGTCATAGGTGAATATAAAAAAAACACCTAATAACGCCACCAGATATGGATTTATAAACGGTTTAGAGAATAGCCTTGAAATATCGCCCCATAAAACATACTGAAAAGAAAAGTTCACAATAACTGTATTCGAAACTCCTACTTTAAGAGATGAAACAGAAAGGCAGTTCCAGAATTCTATTCCCCCGTGATATTGAAAATATTTTTGAATATATCCATATTATTGTATCGGTGTAATGCGAGGATTTGAAGTATTTTTAATATTGTGTGACTTGTGTGGGCGAGCAATATATCGTGTATTCATATCGAGGAGAGGAGGGGATATCGAGAATGGAATCAATTTGTAATTAGGTAATACATACGCAATTTAAGATATTTTAAAACTATTTTATAATATATAAACATGTGACCATTGAAGCCATTATAAAATCGATATTTAGACAACACAACTAAATATAAATGATGAATATATATTATCTAATATTGTGACTTCGAGATAAAATATTCTTTCACCTCGCTCTGTCAACCATGATATTATCACTTCTCATTTAAAATCTTTATAGACATATATAAAACCCTTTTTGCTATTTTCAGGTTTCAGGACGAGAGTAATTTTGAAAGAACTAGATATGGTGATTATTAGAGCTGATTGAAGTATCATATTTATGGATTCTCATACTTCCGTGGGTATAGAGGATCTTTAGGACTTTATTTAAACCTAATCAATATAAGATTTATAGATTAATGCAAAATAAAATAACAACAGAAAAGAAAACATCAGAGACAAGCTCATTAACTTCAGCACAGTAAAGGAAATCAGAAGTAGAATAGGAGACAAGAAGCTGGTAGAACCTTCTAGAATCTTTCACGAAGTACACCGGCTTCGGCGGTAAGCAACAGCCCGACATCTTGAAACAGCAGCTCGCGTTTGCTTGAATCACACCACGTAGTTTGAGTCTTCTCATTCTTATTCTCCTCAGCTGATTTTCTTGTCCCTATATATCCCGGATTAGATCTTGCCAGAACGCTCAAGTTTGGTCAGCCAATCAGAAAGCAGCCAGCATTAAGCCTTGCGCAATCGCTTTAAAATGGCCAATCAGATGATCCCAGATTTTTCTACATTATTTTAGAACGTTCTAAAACATTCTCTCTCCATTATGGAATGTTATTTTCTTTTATACAAAGTAACTATATATATATTTTGTTCATCATGTTATTTTCTATATATTTAGACACAGTGGTTATTTTAAAAACACATTTGTATTTCAATTATTCTACTTAAAACAGATTATGTTTAAATATTATAAAGTAGGGAAGTTCTATTTCCACCTCTAACAATCAAAGTTCAGCGTTAAGGTCTTCGCTCTCTTTCTTCAGGTAAATTTTTAAAACGTTGAGATGTTCTCCGTTCTCTTTCAATAGCTAAATTTCAAGCGTTGGAGGTTCTGCCTCCTCTCTCATCATGTAAATATAAACGTTGGAAGTTCTCCGTCTTTTCTCATCAGGTAAATTAGAAAAAAAAACGTTGGAAAGTTCTCCGTACTCTCTATCAGGTAAATAGCAAAACATTTGGGAAGTTCTCCGTCCTCTCTCATCAGGTAAATTTCAAAGACGTTGGAAAGTTCTCCGTCCTCTCTAATCATGTAAATTGCAAAGACGTTGGGAAGTTCTTCGTCCTCCTCTCCGAGTAAATTTCAAACACGTTGGGAGGTTCGCCGTCCTCTCATCAGGCAAATTTCAAACCTTGCGAGGTTCTTTTCTCATCAGGTACATTTAAAACGTTGGAAGATTCTCTGTCTTTTTTCATCTTTGGAATATTTCCGTCTTCTTCCACGAGTAAGGATCACACAGTGAAAAGTTCCAGTCCACTCAACTGGTACATATAATTATCTTCCTTCGTACATCACACATTAGTATTAGAAATAGCACGGCACTTCACATATTTTAAACGCATTATAAAATGAAAATGTTTTCCTCTCTGTTTAAGATTAGGGAGGCTAAAACACCCCAATCAATATTCACCATCTTTGGTGAACTCAAATGAATTCACATCATATAAATATAGACTAATTTATATGTGTAAATAACTATTTTAACAATATAACAGAGCAGTAATATTGAAATTATTAGGATTTCGATAATATCTTATAAAAACACGTGGATCGTGTGACATGATTTATACACAAGGTTGAGAATGGAGATGTCGAGATATTGTTGTGGCAGGAAGTCGCAGGGAGCCATAAGAGGAATGATTTATTTTATAGTCAGAAGTGTAGCTTAACCCATGCCTCTCTGGAAACTGTGGCTTGCATGTTGGAAGGGATTTTCTGGTTGTTTGTCGTTAGAATTACCCTGTCGCTGGGATTTCCTTGACGTAAGGATTGCGTTGTCGTTGAGTTTCTCCTTGTCGTTGAATTTGGCTTGTCGTTTGGGATGGCCTTGTCGTAGGGAGTTTCATGTCGTTGAGATTGCCTTGTTGTTGAGTTTGCTTCGTTTTTGGATATAGCCTTGTTGTTGGGGATTATACTGTCGTATGGAGTAACAATTATACACGTTTACGTTATGGAGCACCGTGAATTAACAACAACGGATCACATGTCTGCGTTCGAAAATAAACGTCCTATTATATCGGTAGCAGATGTTTAAATGATTGGTTATTTATTTTCACGCTTAGTTGGATATAGGTTAAATCCGTGCAATACATTTTCAATAAATCTCTAATAATCCTCAGGGGAATGTTTAGAGATTGGGAGGCAGGGAGCAAACACGCCACTTGGAGAATTGTGGGCGATCGATAGAGGAGCCGGCCTCAGGTTTTATTTAATGACGGGTTTCTCTAGAAACTGTTTTTTTTTTTCCAAGACGGGGAACGGAACTTATTCTGCAATTTGGAAGAAGGCTTTGTCTAAGTAACTTAAAGCTCTACAATTGTATCTTCACGACCTACCTCTCAGTATAATTCCATAATAGCACCAAAATCCGATTAGGGAATTCTAAAGCCTAACGTACCCTATGCTGCTAACACTTTGAGTAATTCCAAAGAGGGAAAACAGGAAGTAATTCCCTGAAACAGAACTATTAATCCTCCTCAATAAGTTTCTTCATTGAAATAAACCGTTGAGGCTTCTTAGGACTCAATTAAACCTAACTTAAAGTGGAGTGGAAACGCAATAAGAAAACAAATGTTTTAAATGTGTAATTATAATTTAAGAACAATGTTTCTTATATAATATATTATCAAATATCGTCTTCATATTAATTTTACTGCAAGCATTAGGTTAAATATATATATATATTAATCGTAATTTTTTTGGAAAAAGGGGAAAATTAAAATATTGTTTTTATTTTAAAATTAAAATCTTGAAATTCTCATAACGATGACTATATATATATATAATATATATTTGAAAATAGAGCAATCCATAGATAAATCTTTAATTAAAAAGGCATATATTGGATCAAAAAAATTATTTATTTTAACCAAAATTCAGCTGGCTGAATTTATTTCTATTGGTCTACCCTTAAAAAAAGGAGTTAATAAAAAATGCATAGAAGCTGCTTACAATATAAATGCTAATAAGTATAAAACTATTGCATGGAACAAAACATATATAGTAAAAATATATGTAGCAAGGTTTACAGAAAAAAACATAATTTTTTGCAATAAAATGTAAAAGAAAATATATAGAATACACTGCTCTAAATCGTAAATTCTTATATGAATATATAATATAATACATGAATATTCCTTATGAGAATCAAACAGTATACCTTATCTAAAAAATGTAGTATCAATTAAATTAGAAAAAATATTCTAATCAATAATCTAAATCGTAAATGATTATATGAATATATAATATATATGAATATTCCTTATGAGAATCACAGTATACCTTATCTAAAAAATGTAGTATCAATTAAATTAGAAAAATATTTCTAACAATAAGAGTTTAAATAAATATATAATCTTACCTTTAGAAAAATGCAGCGTGTAAACTAACAAAATAAGTGTAAAATTATTAACCAATCAAATTCGTCGCGACCAGTGCGGCGCCAAGCGACAAAAGGCGGTAACTAATCCATTTCAGTTAAACATTTTTAAAAAAGCACATTAACCTTTGTAGTTTTTTGAAAGCCTATATGTTAAACAAAATATTCAGCTACCTACATGCGAAATTCCATAATGATTGAGTCAGTAAATTTTGCGTGAAGCAATAACAAACATCGATTTCGCATTTCATATTAAAAGCTTTTATTTAACTTGCCTATCTGTCCTGTCTGTCTGGATGTCTGTCGCCAAATCTTGTAATCAAATTTAATATACTTATAGGCACCTAGAAATATGAAATTTGGTACACATGTTCAAAACCTGATGAATATGCTAGCTGACCAATTTATAGACTTCTGGGTTGTCAGGTTGGCCAAGAACGGACAAATTTCCAAATTTCCTTCCAAATTTTGTATATTTAATTTATTTATTTTGTTTTGCCAATATCTCGCGAACCGTTCGTTTTTAGCGATTTTCCTTCGATTTCTCCTTCTGTGTTTAACTTTTTTGGTATACTTTTTACGCTCTTTCTAATGGTACCATTTTCATTGAGATTGGTCAACTTTTTTATTTAAACTTCTATTTAACTTGCCTCCATGTCTGTCTGTCTGATGTCTGTCGCCATATCTTGTAATCAATTTTTATTAATATACTTATAGGGGCACCTAGAAATATGAAATTTGGTACACATGTTCAAACCTGATGACAATGCTAGCTGACCAATTTTCAGACTTCTGGGTTGTCAGGTTGGCCAAGAACGGACAAATTTCCTTTCAAATATTGTATATTTACTTTAATAAGCTTCCAGACCATATAGAATAATGAAACTCACAATACTCGCTCACAGTCCAATTAATAATTAACAGATAAACAGACATACATTCATTTTTTATATAGAGATTAGCAGTAATTAAACGTAACAGTGTACGAAAATGTTGATTTTAATATATGTAAATAGAGTCTCTTAAGAAAGACCACCTAAAAACATGACTCAACCTGTTTCTCCTGTAGGTGGTCTCTCATTGGAGATTCTTATTGATATTAAAGGATCTGTAATAGACCTTTAATAAGAGACTGCCTCTTGGAGAGACGGGTTAAGCGACGATTTTAGGCACCCCTCAATGGAAGCTCTACTGTATCTACTTTTTCACACTGTTTGGCTTAATAAATGCCATTTTAACCATTTTGAATGTGTATCAATTCAGTCTATTTTTTTTTTTATATTTATAGGCAAAATCACTTCATTTCAATTCATAGGGAATTCTTAACATTTTTTTGTCTTCATTCAGCTTACTTTCTATTATATTTTAAGCCATTGTTCCATTATACATATTTAATAGCGTATACACTGTTTTACTTTCAAAAATGTCATTAATAATTTGAATACAGACACATTGAAAACCTTCTTAATAATGATGATAATTTTTAATAAAATTTTTAATGGATATGGGAAATTAAAACGAAACGAAAAAAAGGAAATCTGACAAAAAAATAGCTTTATAACTTTCCCCAAAGTTCTAAATGGTCAAAGAGCAAGTGGCTATATAAACAATATACACAAAGATAAAATATAGATTTTAAAATATTTTTTTTTTACTTAATTTTAATGCATTGTAAATTCTTCCTCTTCAGGGTCATTGGTAGTTATGTGGAAAATTTGGTGACATTTGGTTAAGTAGTTTCTGAGTTTATCGATAAACAGACAGACAAATTTTGATTTTTATATATATAAAGATAATACAGAGATAATAAATCAGAGTGCTGAAAATATAACAGATTAATTAATATTTATCCTTATTTAAAAAAAAAAGGTTTTTCAAACTAATAATTAGATAGAAACCCTTCTGGTAGTATATTAAACAATTTCTCAAAGTTAAATTGCGATGAAATGAGTAGTTTGGTCCGGCATAAAGAAGAGGCATATAATAATTTTTTTCTATATGCATGATAATATTTAGAGCAGATTGTTGAATTATAACAGATAAATTAGAATATTTATCTTGATTATTTTTAGGCGAAAAGTTATTTCAAAAAATTTATTTGCTAGAAACCTACTATGCTAAATAACTTCCCAAACTTTCATGGCGTTCCAATGAGTGGTTTGGTCAGGCATAAAGATAGACACACCACACACAGACATACATTCATTTTTATTATATAATAGCGGACGTACCCGGCTTCGCCCGGAGTTTTACCCGAGTAAAGGTTTGTCTAGCGAACATTTGTTAAAACAATTCTCAAAAAACTTATAAAAAAAAAGATATATTTTGATAATTTGAAACTCGTAAATTTGAATATCTCGATAAAGTGAACATTTTTCCGGTCCCTGTGTGCCGTGTCATCCTGAATTTTGTCTTTCCTAATTTTCTACGTTGGAAAATCATAGTTTTATCTAGTGAACATTTGTTCCAGGTCCTTTGAAAAATACTCGATAAGTTGAATAAAATCAATATTAATTGGTTCCCTTGGTGTTTAGTAGTTAAAGGAATAGTATCTTCGCCTTGGAATTGTATCATTATTCTTGTGTCGATTAAATCGCCGTGTCATCCTGAGATAATCTTACTTTTGATAAATAATATTTAAGGTAACAAACTTAGTGATAAGAAAAACTTGTTATCATCGTCACAATGGGGGCGCTGCTTGCGAGTTAAATCTACAAATCTGCAAATAACTCTAAGGATATTCAAGATATTCATGAAATTATTTTTCAAAAACCTTCCCGGTGATATACCTAATAATATCCCAAAATATCACGGCGATTGGATGTATGGTTTTTGAATCTATAGAGTACAGACAGACAGACATTCAATTTTATATATACACTTGGTTTTTTTTTATGCGGTAGATGCGTTCCAGGGGAATCCGCATAAAAAAAAATCGCACGGAAAAAGACATACATTTATATGTAAAATGATGGATACGCTCCATTTATTAAAAAAATCGCATAAAACCTAAATAATGTTTTAAAATGCACCAGAAATCGCATAAAAAAATATTTATAAATAATAAGATTTAATTTTTTTCTCATCATATTTTAATAAATGGCACATATGTGTGTTAATAACAAAAACAAAACTTAATATGTAAAAAAAAACATAAACAAAACTTTATTTAAAATCATATTAAGAATGTTTTCATCATTATTCGCTGTCTGATAATGTGCGAACCCGTTTGTGGATTGGTGCAAGATCACTTTCATCACTTGAAGATAAAATTACGTCATCAGATCTACATGGTAATGCTTCTTTAGGAACTTCAGTGATTTTTTTCTTTGACAAGGTAGTCAGTAATCAAACGCTGTGATGGCTTGACTAGTTCTTTGTAGAGTTCTCTGTAGCCAGACATACAAAATTTCAGATCACGTTGGAATTTTAAGGCGCGTTCTACATCATTATCATTTTGAATAAAAAAAATTTCCAATTTACCGGAAAGTTGAAGGCCTTCCCGAAGTAATTTTTCGTCCAGTGGAGTAACATCTTCCAGTTCGCTATCTACACACACTGTTTCGAAATCTTTAGTAGTATCTACCATACCTTCCAAAATATCATCATCATTTAGGGCTTCGTCCACAAGCAATTCTTCTATATCATGCTCGCCAAAATCATCAAAACCTTCCCCACCTATTTCCTTAGCAATTGAAATAATATCTGATGTTACTATTGTTGTTCTATTTGATTCATTTCTCTTTGATACGCATTCAGGCCAAGCAGCTTTCCAACATGCATTTAAAGTTTGTGATTTTATCTCGGCAATTGCTAACGCAACATGATCTACACAGTTCAAGATATTAAATTGTTTCCAAACTTCAGTAACTGTTATTGTATCGGATTCCAGTTTATCGAAAATGATTTGGAAAGTGAATTTTACATAATATTTTTTAAATGTTGAAATAATTCCCTGATTTAATGGTTGAATTAGGCTCGTTGTGTTTGGAGGGAAAAAAACTACCTTTATATTTGGATGTTCTAAGTTTGGATGACCTGGTGCATTGTCAAGAATTAATAAGATCTTAAATTCGAGACCCATCTCTTTCATATAATTTTCTACTTCGGGTACGAAGCATTTATTGAACCATTCAGTGAAAATAGCCATTGATACCCAGGCCTTCTTGTTTGCCATCCAATGTATGGGCAGTGTATTTAAGTCTTTTCCTTTTAATGCACGTGGTTTTAAAGATCGATTTACAAGCAGCGGTTTTAACATTCGATCGCCAGATGCATTGCTGCACAGCAATAAAGTAACTCGATCTTTAGCAGCTTTAAAACCACTGGCATTTTTTTCCAAAACAATCCTGTTTCATCAGCATTGAAGATTTGATGGGCACAATATCCTCCATCATTAATAATTTTAGCCAACTTTTCAGGATATTTTCTAGCAGCTTCTTCATCTGCAGAAGCCACCTCACCTTTTATTTTTAGATTATGAAAAGAATGTCTTTTTATAAAACCAGTTAACCACCCTGTGCTGGCAGAGAATTGTGGATTACTTTCACGTGAAGATGTAGATGGCTCTGATTCTTTTAACTCCTTGTAAAATTTAAGGGCTTTCATCTTGATTAAATGTCCATCTAACGGAATTCTTTTTTGAGTTAAATCTTCAATCCAAATTACGAGAGCCTTTTCTTTTTTTCTATTAAAGTGCCTCTTGAATATGATGAAATTTTAGAACTCAAATTTGTACCTGATCTGACTGATCTTCTTATTGCCGCTTCATTTTTTTTATTGCTCTTATAGTAGATTCGCCTAAATTATAACGTTTACCTATTGCTGTTGATCTTTCTCCTTTCGCCAAGCAATCGAGAATTATAATTTTGGTTTCTAGCGAAATTGCACTTCTTTTTTGTTTTTTATTATTGTCACACATTTTCTTTAAGAGGACTAAAAATTATAGAAAAAACTTAATGTACAATTACGCACTAAAATTATTCAAAAAAACTTACAATTCACTTGAGTAAATTTATCTTCCGGTTTTCGGTAGTAACCTTCTTTCACAAAGTTTTATTTTCTAATGCTT
Organism: Cordylochernes scorpioides; assembly: GCA_030710605.1. Taxonomy (NCBI): domain Eukaryota; kingdom Metazoa; phylum Arthropoda; class Arachnida; order Pseudoscorpiones; family Chernetidae; genus Cordylochernes; species Cordylochernes scorpioides. Next base: position 17,284,520 of record CP092886.1, read on the forward strand.
TCCAATATGCAGGCTTTTTTAATTAGTTTCATACAAAAACAAAATGCAGCATAAAAACACGCAATTTTAACGAGGTATTTTTGTTTTTGTCTCTTTTGTTTTTAAGAATAAATGAAGAGAAAACATGTCAATAAAAGAAAAAAGAAATTTGTAACGGCAGCTGGCACGCCGGCGGGTTTTCAGTTTTGATTTCGGTTTTGCACGAGTTGTGTAAGACACCGGCAGGCGCGGAATAAAAGACATTGGAACTTCCCTCTACTGTTTGTTGGATAACTTAACATACAACCAGGACGTTACAAAATTCTTTCTTTGTATTGATTGCGTAATAGTAGAGTTGTAGTTGTTATTCTTATTCGTTTTCAGAAAAAGTGAATCACCAAAAAAAAAATTTCGAAATTCGAATAATTTTTTTTTTCTTGCACCGCATAACTAACTCGCAAAACCGCATAAAAAGAGAACGAAGTGTATATAGATATAGATGATCTGGCTTTGTGTTTCTACTCGAATGAATGTTTTCTGTTAAAATTTTGTTTCTGCATACTAAAAGTGAACTCGCTTACCCGTGGTCTCTGCTTTTTGGAATTTTTTCCCTATATAATTTTGTATATGATTATCAAACATGATACAGCAATATTTTCATTATCATTTTCTGACTAAAAAACAACTATTTTTCCTAGAACCTGTCAATTTCAATTTTTCTTGGCTAAAATGCGACAATGCTGGAGGTTGCGAAAGGATTTTTTAATAAATGTTCAAGACATGGAAGGAATTAGAAATACAAATATTCAGATTCCTATCTAAAACGTCCTTGGAATTACAAGCAAATAAATGAGAAAAGCAACAAATATATTAATTTTATCTGTTATAATTTAGTCATCTTATTCCAATATCATCACGCATATATTTATATTCATTATTTATATATAGGTGTGTGTGTGTGTAACAATATACCACCATACATTTCACGACACCTTTTCAAATAGTTCCCCTTTTTCAATTAGTATGTTGTTACTCTTAACTATTTAATCAATCGTTTAATTATAATTCAAATTTTATATGTACCAATTATCCCCTAACAATAATCCACTGGGTGTCTCTAACTTTGTAATATAATTCAATAAATTTAGGGTTCCCAAAAGCAAAGAGACGCAGTTCTGTTAGTAACCGATTTTGCTTACGTCACTTCCGACCTCCACGAGGAATTGACCAATCTGCTGCGAGCAGGCTTGCAGCTATTTAAGGCAACGTCGTCTCAGTGATAAGGCTTTATTTTGGACTGGAATATATACGACTAAAAATAGCGTGAATAATTAATTATAAAAAACACTTAAAAAAATCTTTTATTTAAAATGCACTAAAAATAACAAAATAAATATTTCTGAAGTATTGCCTTTTTTTCTGAAGGTACCATTTAGCAAATAAAATAATAGACTTAGAAATAAAAGCGGTGGGGTACAATAATAATAAATTTGAGATCAATGTGATTTTATATGAAGCAAATGATTAGCAAGATTATTCCTTTCATTGAATTTATACCTATTGCTGCATGAATGATTATCACCCCCACTGCTTTTATTTCTAAGTCTATTATTTTATTTGTTAAAAGGTACCTTCAGAAAAAAAGCAATACTTCAGAAATATTTATTTTGTTATTTTTAGTGCATTTTAAATAAAAGCTTTTTTTAAGTGTTTTTTTTTTTAATAATCTATATATATAAAATTGAATGTCTGTCTGTCTGTTTGTCTGTCTGTTTGTTTGTACTCTATAGATTCAAAAACCATACATCCAATCGCCGTGAAATTTTGGGATATTATTAGGTATATCACCGGGAAGGTTTTAGAAAAATAATTTCATGAATATCTTGAATATCCTTAGAGTTATTTGCAGATTTGTAGATTTAACTCGCAAGCAGCGCCCCCATTGTGACGATGATAACAAGTTTTCTTATCACTAAGTTTGTTATCTTAAATATTATTTATCAAAAGTAAGATTATCTCAGGATGACACGGCAATGTGACACAGGAAAAATGTTCACTAGATAAAACTATGATTTTCTATATGATATAAAAAGCCAACAATGAAGAGTGAATGTAATATAAAAAGCCAACAATGAAGAATGAATGTAAGATAAAAAGCCAACAATGAAGAGTGAATGTAAGATAAAAAGCCAACAATGAAGAATGAATGTAAGATAAAAAGCCAACAATAAAGAGTGAATGTAAGATAAAAAGCCAACAATGAATAGTAAATGTAATATAAAAGCCAACAATGAAGAATGAATGTAAGATAAAAAGCCAACAATGAAGAGTAAATATAATATAAAAAGCCAACAATGAAGAATGAATGTAAGATAAAAAGCCAACAATGAAGAGTAAATATAATATAAAAAGCCAACAATGAAGAGTGAATGTAAGATAAAAAGCCAACAATGAAGAGTGAATGTAATATAAAAAGCCAACAATGAAGAATGAATGTAAGATAAAAGCCAACAATGAAGAGTAAATCTCTATCTATCTATATATATAAAATTGAAATAATATTATCATGCATATAGAAAAAAATGATTATATGCCTCTTCTTTATGCCGGACCAAACTACTCATTTCATCGACATTTTTGAAAGTAAAACAGTGTAAACGGTATTAAATATGTATAATGGAACAATGGCTTAAAATATAATAGAAAGTGAGCTGAATGAAGACAAAAAAAAATGTTAAGAATTCCCTAATGAATTGAAATGAAGTGATTTTGGATATAAAATATAAAAAAAAAACTCGATTGATACACATTTAAATGGCATTTATTAAGCCAAACAGTGTGAAAAAGTAGATACAGTAGAGCTTCCATTGAGAGGATGCCTAAAATCGTAGCTTAAACGTCTCTCCGAGAGGCAGTCTCTTATTAAAGGTCTATTAGAGATTCTTTAATATCAATTAGAACCTCCAATGAGAGACCACCTACAGGAGAAACAAGTTGAGTCATGTTTTTAGGTGGTCTTTCTTAAGAGACTCTATTTACCATATATTAAAATCAACATTTTCTTACTGTTACGTTTAATTACTGCTAATCTATATATATAAAATTGAATGTCTGTCTGTCTGTACTCTATAGATTCAAAAACCATACATCCAATCGCCGTGAAATTTTGGAATATTATTAGGTATATCACCGGGAAGGTTTTTGAAAAATAATTTCATGAATATCTATATATATAAAATGAATGTATGTGTGTGTGTCTGTTTGTTTGTTTGTCCTTTATGCCTGACCAAACCACTCATTGGATCGCCATGACACTTTGGGAAGTTATTTAGTATAGTACTGGGAAGGTTTCTAGCAAATAAAATTTTTGAAATAACTTTTCGCCTAGAAATAATCAAGATAAATATTCTAATTTATCTGTTATAATTCAACAATCTGCTCTAAATATTATCATGATGATACGATGATTTTGTAATGTATAAAATTAGGAAAGACAAAATTCAGGATGACACGACAATTTATTTGAGACAAGAATAATGATACAATTCCAAGGCAAGATACTATTCCTTTAACTTCCAATTACCGAGGGAACCAATTAATAATGATTTTATTCAACTTATCGAGTATTTTTCAAGGGACCGGGAAAAAATGTTCACTTTATCGAGAGATTCGTTATACAAACCTTTACTCGGGTAAAACCCGGGCGAAGCCAGGTACGTCCATACAAGAATAATGATACAATTCCAAGGCAAGATACTATTCCTTTAACTTCCAATTACCGAGGGAACCAATTAATATTGATTTTATTCAACTTATCGAGTATTTTTCAAGGGACCGGGAAAAAATGTTCACTTTATCGAGAGATTCGTTAGACAAACCTTTACTCGGGTAAAACCCGGGCGAAGCCGGGCGGGTCCGCTAGTTATTATAGATATAAGGAAAGGATTTAGAGAAAATTTCTTATTTAAAATTTAATAAATGTTTTCAAAAAAATTATGTGCTTCAAAAATATACTCTATAACAAAAAAAATCGACGCACCAAGAAGCAGTTGTCCGATTTATATAAAAATACGTATTCAAAGAGGTTTCGACCAAACATGCAAATGATTAAAATTTGGTGACCGAATTATGCAAAGCAAGAGCTCCAGCGCATCTGAACTGCGCATTCAGCACGAGCATCCTAGACCCAATATTCGGCGCGGCACTAGCTGATTTTCAGAATTTCCGTTTAATATTTTAGCAGTACGCCTATTTCTATTGTATCAATGTCTCGCCGAAAGGTTCGTGCTCATTCCGAACATATGTCAGAGTTTGAAACTGGTCGTGCCATTGGATTGAAAGAGGCTGGTTGGTCTAATCGACTAATCGCGCGACATCTGTGTCGAAGTGATGCGGCTATTAGGCGATGTTGGCAAAAGTAGGTCAACAACGGAATAATGCAACGTCAGGACGGCAGTGGTCGACCAAGGGCAACAACAGAACGGGAGGACAGAGCAATTGTCAGAATGGCTGTCGCAGCACCGGAATCCACGTTATCTACCATCCAACGTGTGACCGGCACACAAGTGTCCAAAATGACCATCAACAGGCGACTGAGAGTGGGGAATCTAAGAGCTCGCCGACCGTTACGATGCCTACCCCTCACACCCGTGCACCGACAAGTCCGACTACAGTGATGTCGGGAGCGATCAACTTGGAACTGCGCTGACTGGGGACGTATAGTTTTTAGTGACGAGTCCCGTTTCTTACTGTGTCCTGACGACCGTCGCAAACGTGTCTGGAGACGTCCTGGGCAGCGTGTGGATCCTGGCCTTACTGTCGAACACCACACAGGTCCACAACAGGGCGTTATAGTGTGGGGGTGCCATTTCATTTGATAGCAGGACCCCATTGGTAGTCATTCCTGGCACCCTGACAGCACAACGGTACGTTGATGACATTCAACGGCCTGTTTTGTTGCCGTTCCTCTTACATCACCCCGGGCTTACTTTTCAACAAGATAATGCCCGGCCACACACGGCACGTGTTACTATGGATTTTCTTCAATCTTGCCGAACTCTTCCGTGGCCAGCAAGGTCGCCTGATCTCTCGAGACTCAGAACACATCTGGGACGTGATGGGAAGGCGATTGCAACCATCCCGGAATGTTGACTATTTAGCCCGACAGTTGGAGACAATTTGGCAAGATATCCCGCCAGCACACCATCCGGAATCTTTATCAGTCCATGACAGGCCGGGTGGCAGCCTGCATCCAGGCCAGTGGGGGTCCAACGACATATTGACATTCTCAATTTGTGACGATCAAACTCTGAAATAAAACAATTAATTGTTCTGAAATTTTAATCGTTTTTCCCCTATACATGCTCTTTACATACACCAATTTTTGTCCTAATCTGACAACTCCTTCTTGGTGCGTCGATATTTTTGTTATACAGTGTATATTTAAACGCATATAACAATATTTTGAAAATAGAGCAATCTGTAAATAATCCTCAATTAAAAAGGCATATTTTGATCCAATATATGCCTTTTTAATTAAATAACAATATTTATATACGTTTATAAATCTATATATGTGGATTGGATGTTTTCTAGAATCGTTTTAACAAATTTTCGTTAGGCAAAACTTTTACTCGGGTAAAAACCGGGCGGAGCCGGGTACACTCGCTAAGTACAGTTATTTACAAATGTTCGTTTGTGGCAAGATATTATTCCTTCAACTTCAAATTATCGAGTGGACCAATTAATATTGATTTTATTCAACATATCGAGTAATTTTCAAAGGACCAGGAAAATTTTCAAATTATTGAAAGTATAGACAAGTATAGATTCAGTAGGGATTGGATGTTTACTAGAATCGTTTTAACAAATGTTCGTTAAGCAAACCTTTACTCGGGTAAAAATCGGGTAAGCCAGGAGAACATTCGCTAGTTAAATATATATTAAAAACAAACCACTTATGTGTTTTATATTTCAGCTAATATTCATTTTAATTTTGAACCTATCTTAATGGTATTATTTATATATACATATGTAGATGGAAATTTAGCCGGAAGGATATTGATATAAAAAGACAAAGGTCGCCTCTACCGTCAAAATAAATGTCAAAACTAGACGCCTTCCATTGACCGTCGCCGCAAACTAGCGGCCTCGGGTCGGTGACAAAGCCACCACACCAGCTTTGGCAAACTGAAAAGCGTCCACTTAGAGACAATCTCATTGAATAAAGTCCGCCCTAGACTAACGAGGGCCATTAGCCCCAAACCTTGGTCTCTAGGTGGACGCTTTTCAGTTTGCCAAAGCTGGTGTTGTGGCTTTGTCACCGACCTGAGGCCGCTAGTTTGCGGCGACGGTCAATAGATGGCGTCTAGTTTTGACGTCTATTTTGACGGGAGGGGGCGACCTTTGTCTTTTTAGATATACATATGTGTGTTGAATTTTTAATATATAGAGAAAAAGAGATATTTTCATCTACCTACATGCAAAATTTTATAAAGTTTACTTCAGTAGTTTTGTAGAGAAATGTAACAAACATATTTTTCTTGGCAGGCATCGATTCAGTAGGGAGTGGATGTTTGTCTTAGAATATTTATTTTAAAAGTGCTCGTTTGGTAATCTGTCATTCCATTGAAAACCGGTCGGAGCTGCTAGTAGTTAGTCAAATTGTACATTTGAAAAAATCGAAAATCTCTTTTAAATCTTTAAAACTTAATTACTATATATATATATATACTAGCGGACCCGGCCACGCCTTGCTGTGGCTAAATTGTAATATGTTAAATTAACATTATACTAAACTATTCAGTACAGTAAAGTCAATATTCACTGCCTTCATAACAAACATATTTAAAATAAACCAACCAAAATATAATAATGCTGTAAAAACAGACCGTGCTTCAATAATATAAAAGAAATGAAAATAAAAAAAGACACCCACGCTGAGCCTCGAACCTAGGTTTGTTACAAATATTAGTAAAAAATTGTTTATGTTAATTTTTATATTAAAAAGCCTACATTTAAATAAAATAATATTTTTAATAATTTGCTACAATAATATAAAAGAAATGAAAAAAAAAAAAAAACACCCACGCTGAGCCTCGAACCTAGGTTGCGGGGGTACGAAGGGGGCGCTGATTGCGAGTGAATTTACGTTTTATTGTAAATAAAAATGTAACGAAAGGTTATTTCTAAAGAGTAATTAGCCAGAAAACATCCCAGTAGTATACTAAACATCTTCCCAAAATTTCATCACGATTGGTTGAGCTATGTAGAAGATTATCACTTACGAACGGACGGACGGACAAACATCCATTTTTATATATATATATATATATATATATATACAGGGTGTACCAGGTAAATTGGGACTAATTTTGACAGTCCATAAAACAAAAACTACTTGAGATTAAAAACTTGATTTTTTTTTCATTACGTAGCCATATTCATGTAAAATGCAACAGTACATGTGTGCGCAGTGTAGTGATGAAGAGTAACCGAGAATTTGAAAATCGAGCTGCCATCATCGTTGCTCTGCGCGCCGGAAGGAGCCCCAAAGAGATAGTGGATTTTCTTAAGTTACCCAAAACCACTATTTATCGTGTCAAGAAGCAGTTTGATGAGGCCGACAGTAACAAAGAGGGGATAGCTACAAGGAAAATGCACTCGCGTCGATCGGACAGGGTAAGAGGCGAAGAATTTGTCAAAAATGTCAAGGAGAAGATGATGGAAACCCTGGGAAGAGCATGAGGGCCATAGCCAAGGAAATGGACGTTGGCTCTATGACAATTGTCAGAACTATCCATGAGGACCTTGGTCTCAAGTCTTATGCCCTTCGGTAAGGTCAGTTGCTGACTGAGAATATGAAGAATAACAGAAAAGGAAAGGCTGCTGCCCTCCTCAACAACCTGAAACAGAACTCTTTTGGCATGCTAAGGTTCTTCTCTGACGAAAAGAACTTTGACGTGGACCAAAAGGTAAATCCCAGGAATGATCGCTGGATCTGTAAAGACCCCTCAGAGATACCTGTCGTGATGCACACGAAATTTCCTGCCTCCGTAATGGTCCTTGGCGTTATCAGCAGTGAAGGTGATGTCATGCCTCCCCATTTCTTTGAGAAGGGCCTTAGGATGAACTCTGACACCTACATCAATGTTCTGGAGACCGTTGTGAAGCCTTGGATGGACATGGTGGCCGCAGGAAGGAAGTATGTCTTCCAACAGGACTCAGCTCCAGCCCATAAGGCAAAAAGACACAATCGTGGCTGACACTTAACGTCCCTAGTCACTGGGGTCCTGATATTTGGCCCCCTAATTCTCCAGATTGCAATCCCCTCGACTACTATGTATGGGGCGTTGTTGAGAGAGATGTCAACAAAGCTCCTCATACCACCATCCAGTCTGTCAAGAAAGCAGTTCACACGGTGATGACCCAAATGGACAAGGTCATCGTCGCCAAGGCCTGTGCTTCATTCCGCACTCGCCTCGAGACTGTTGTAGCTAATAATGGAAACTACATTGAATAAATAAAAACTATATCCTTTTATCTACTACTGTGTCAAATTTCATTCGGATATTTTAATTTTTACTTGCAAAAAATTTCAGTTAAAATACCATTGTTGAAATTCCCAATTTACCTGGTACACCCTGTATATATATATATATATAAATATTTCAAAATCGAAAAATATATATTCGCTCATTTCATTTAATAAATATATTTCAACGCATAAAATATTCTGTTTATTATTTTCAGAATATTTTGATTACACGATCTTTTTTATATTTCAAGTCTAAATGCATTTCCTGTTTTAAATAGATCTACTATCCAGGAGAAATTGAGTTATTTCTCTCTAATAGTGTTTGTGCATAGTTATGAATTTCCTTTCTAGACTAAATATAACCTCTCTGAGAAAGTTTACCAATTTGAGATCCAACTTGAGAAAAACTATAAACACGTCTCTGAAATACTTGACGCTGAAGAAAGGCAATGTTCAAGATATCGCTCTAGTAGGGATATTTCTGTTTGCCCAGGCAAGTTTTAGAGAACCGGTACCTTTTACAGACAAAACATATTTCTCCCTATTAAAATATTTTACAAAAGCATCAGGCGAAATAGCGCATCGATATCAAAAGCAAATTGAGCCTACTAATCCATTTTTTAAAACCAAAGAGAAAATAATCCAACTGATGTTAGAAAAAAATGGAGCGAAGATCGCGCCTTATTTGAAAAAAATCAAGTTCAGAGTTTCGGAAGAATCGGGTTTATTTGTCGCAATCCGTGGTGATTACATTGTTTATGGCGATAGATTTATTTCCGAATGCCCAGAAAACCTGGATATGCACTTCTTTATCTTCGCTCATGAATTGTCCCATAATATTCTTGCACATGATGAAAGATTGTTTGATGATATACTTCCTGATTGTTTCACAAAAGTGTATCCTATTTCTCTGCTTTTATGTTTATCTTGGGGTCCAATTTTTGGGGCTTTTTACACCTTATTGTGTGCAATGGGGATCATTGTAGCTACCCAGAGGTTCTTTATTGCCCAAGAAACAGAAGCAGATGATTTAGCAATAAAGCTCACTTATGAGGCAGGATGTGATTTGAGGAAGGCAATTGAATTTTTTGAATCTTCAGGAACCTTAACATTCTTTCAGAAGCTACTAGACACCCATCCAAATGATTCTGAAAGAATAGCTTCTATAGAGGCGTTCATCCGTTCCCATCAACTGTAAGGTTCCTTACTTTGTAAATACTTTAATTAATTTTGTTTAATAAATTCTTTCGACCACCAGAGGTCGCCGTTTTCACTATAAAAACTCGTTGTTGTTGTTCCCCGATGGCCGGCTCAAATCTTTTGTACATTATGCAAATAATATTTTGTTTTCCTTGTTCTACTCGCCTTAAGCCAGGCAGTACTTTTACCCAATTATGTTTTTTTAAATATATTCTTTAGCTCAAATAAAGGAATCTCTGATCTACAATATTTTTTTTATAGTTTCAAGATTTTAACCACGATAACATTACCATACCATAATCCTCATCATGATCAAAAATACAAGCAGAAAAATCTCATTCTTTATATAATATACATATTTTAATAATAAACTTAGTTATCATTTTAATAGCTGATATATCTGGCTTTGTCCGTATTTAACCTGAGTTATAGTGTACTTGAAGAGTATTGTCTTAAAAATAATATATTATTATTTGTAGAGCGAGATTTTATTAATTTTTATTATCAAAACCATATTCCTACTCCAAATTATGCTAACTAGTTGGTATTAGGCTACTATATATTGGTTTTGTAAAACTATATGTGTTATATGAACTTATTCCTATCTATCGATAAAATTTGTAAAAATAAATTCACTTGGCAATGTGTTTTTCTCTCAGTAAAATCATCAAATATTATTGAAAAGAAACCCATTGCCAATTCAATTTATTTGTTACAAATTTTATCGAAAAATGCAATTGAATTTATTTTTAAAAAATATCATTTATTCCTACTTATGTAATTTAATTGATAGAAGATTGAAAATATCTTTTTAGAGCACATATATATATCCCTATATATATATAAGTCAGTGTATGTATGTAGGTATGTGTGTTTGTTCCTATGTCGGCTATACACGTCCACAATACGTAACTAATCTGACTGAAATTTTATCAGTATATATAGTAGAAGGTGGAAAAACTTATAGTGAAAATATCAGGTCTCTATCCCGAATATTTTTCGAGTTATTTGCAAATTGCGTTGCAAATTTGCCTTTTCGCTCGCAAGCAGCGCCTCTAGCGGTGAAGGTGGGAAGTAATATCAGCTGACCTAATGTACATGTTAAACGTGTTTTGACAGGACATAGAGAAAAAATTGGAAGAGATATTTATCTTAATATTAGCCAATAAAAAATGAAATTGACAGGTTCTGGGCAAAAATAGTTGTTTTTTTAGTCAGAAAATGATTATGACAATATTGCTGTATCATGTTTATATCGGGAAAAATTCCAAAAAGCAGGGGACCACGGGTGAAGCCAGTTCATTTTTAGTATGCAGGAGCAAAATTCTAACATAAAAAAATTCATTCGAGCAGAAGACACAAAGCCAGATCATCTCTCTATAAAAATATCGCTTCTCAGACACAAAGTTTGGAGCGGGACGTTTCACAAGAGTGACATCCACGGCGCCAATTTATAATTGCAACAAATAGTATTTGAATAAAAACATTTAATCGGGTAAAACCCGGGCGTTGTCCGGGTCATTCGGCTAGTATATATACAAATATAATAAAAATTAAAAAGTCAGGTTTAATTTAAAATAACTTTTTCAGGTGCCCTCTAAACAAAAAAAAAATCAGTTCATAAATGCATAATGAAGAGTTACACACAGAGATTCAATATATATGTGGTGTGGTATCCAGTCGACTTAATCTATGGTGTGCGATCCTGTCGACTCTCGCTATACTGTTTTGACCGAGAGGAACAGTCAGGATGTGGAAAGTTTTCCAGTACCTCACTGCACCTTGGAAGACCTTTAACAGTTCTCACAAAGTACAGCCAGTCGTGGTTGAGGCAGAGTGGAAAGCTTAGGAATGTCCACACACAAAAACGAAGACAGTTGCACTAGGAAAGTTCCGTGAACAGATAAAATTTGAGCTAGGAGCGAAAGATGGTGATTGAAGAGTTCTTACTGGTCTCTCTCTACATGCTCGATGAGGTGGACCTTGATGAAAACCGACGAGGGCCTGCGCTGATGGTGAAGTGACTATATTTTTGGCTAGGGCGGAGGTCTTATATATCTTTGCCGAGAGAGGAAGTATTTCATTTCAGCAGATGCAACAAGAGCGTAGATCGGATTGCGAAATTGTACACTGGGGCCGCCCTGACAGTTTCCTATCTATCTTTAGATGTTGTTGAACCTCCATCTCTTGCTTTAGCTCAACTCTTAATCTATTACAGAGTTTTATTTATTTATCCTCAGTTTGTACAAAATACATTACATATGATGATGTAATGACAAATGTCAATAATGCGTATAATCATTTACAGATGTGTTTCTATTATACAACGTGAAAATCTTGTTGGTTTAAATTACCATATATATATATACATAATCAATATTCATTCTTTTTAGTATGTCAATTCGGTGTCCATCTGTTGCGTGTTTCTATCACTCTAGTGTGAGAAAACTATCTGGATAAATATTGATGCTCGATATTATTTGTTTTTTTTTTCATCTCTCTCGTCTTGTTTAAATTTATTTACAACTTCTTTTGAGGTCTTAGGTTATTTTTATTTTTGGTTTTCTATTATAGTTTTGGAATGATTGGTTTGATAAATTACATTCTTTGAATTTTGATGCTAATTTTCTAATGTTGTTATTTATAGTTTCAAATTTTAAAAGATAATTTTTGATTATGGGTATTTTATTTATTATATATAATATATTTATTATTATATATAAGGGCTCATTTTATTGTTCAAAACCTGTTATATTCCATTTTCCCTGCATTTTCGTGGTTAATACTGTTTAGATGTATTTTTAAAGGACAGGTGATGATCAAAGAATACCTATAGACTTAGAACACTATCCTTCCCCTCTTGATAGTAAAATTGATAAAGCTCAATTCTTTTTTTAGCCCAATTTTTTATTTCTTAGGTGCGAGAAGAGTATAGCTTCCATTTTATAGGATTCATTTCTATTTGCCAAGTTTTGTACTATATCTCTACAAATACACAGGTCTCCGGCAGTCTTCATAGTTGTTTTAGAATGGCTTTATCATCGAAAAAAGTGTACTATGGTTCCTTAACACAAATAAAACATCAATATATTTATCTGTTTTCTATATATATCTTAATGTCAATGTATCTATATATATGTGTGATTGACGGCTATGCACGTCCTAAATAGATAACTGATTTGACTGAAATTTTAACAGGAAATAGAGTTAAGTCTGGAAGAGTTTTATGTCGCATTTTAACCAAGCAAATTAAAATTAACCAAGTACTGAGCATAAATACTTATTTATTAGCTAGAAAATGATTATGAAATATTGCTGCATCATGTTTGATTCTCAGAAACAAAATTCTTTCTGGGTTATTCATTAAAGCGGACCGCGGCGAAGCCAGACTATTATTTTTACTAAGCAGAAACAAGATTCCTAAAGCAAAACATTCACTCGAGCAGAAGACAGACGAAGCAATGTCATCTTTATATATAAAACAAAAGTTCAAAGGCAACTTGCTGACTCATTTTTTCCACACACGCAATTAGAATAACTAATAAAATTAAGTCTATTTAAATAAAACCAATATTAAATTTGGCTATTTTGTGTTCGAAAAATGTCGGATTGATGTGAAGGAAATTTGACCGTTGAATTTAAAATAAATAAAATATCAGACTGCCCCTTTTGGAGTCAGAAAATGGTTGCTAATATTGCTTTATGATTATTGGCAAATTTGCTCTCTTTTAATAATATTAGCTGATGAACCCGCTTCGCCCGGGTTTTACTCGAGTGATAGTTTCCCTAACAAATATATATATATATAAAATTGAATGTCTGTCTGTCTGTCTGTACTCTATAGATTCAAAAACCATACATCCAACCGCCGTGAAATTTTGGGATGTTATTAGGTATATCCCCGGGAAGGTTTTTGAAAAATAATTTCTTGAATATCTTGAATATTCTAGAGTTATTTGCAGATTTGTAGATTTAACTAAATGATGATGATTATTTATCAAAAGTAAGATTTTCTACCTATTAATTTCGCACAAGTCAAAGTTAGTTTATCATTTATCTACAACATATATATTGAGAGAATAGATAAAATGATGATTTTGTAATGTAAAAATTAGGAAAGACAAAATTTAGGATGACACGGCAATTTATTTGAGACAAGAATAATGATACAATTCCAAGGCAAGATACTATTCTTTTAACTTCCAATTACCGAGGGAACCAATTAATATTGATTTTATTCAACTTATCGAGTAATTTTCAAGGGACCGGGAAAAAATGTTCACTAGATAAAATGATGATTTTGTAATGTAGAAAATTAGGAAAGACAAAATTCAGGATGACACGGCAAATTATTTGAGACAAGAATAATGATACAATTCCAAGGCAAGATACTATTCCTTTAACTTCCAATTACCGAGGGAGCCAATTAATATTGATTTTATTCAACTTATCGAGTATTTTTCAAGGGACCGGGAAAAATGTTCACTTTATCGAGAGATTCAAATTTACCAGTTTCAAATTATCAAAATATATCTTTTTTTTATATAAGTTCATAGAGAATTGTTTTAACAAATGTTCGTTAGACAATCCTTTACTCGGGTAAAACCTGGGCGAAGCCGGGTATATCCGCTAGTAATTGATAAAAAAGTATATTTTTCGAGCAAACATCCTCTCTCTACTCTCTTTCTGAGAATCATTTTTACAAATACATAATTATATATAGCTTTATCAATTCAATCGATTCAGTAGAGAGTGCCCGGCTTCGCCCGGGTTTTACCCGAGTGAATGTTTGTCTAACGAACATTTGTTAAAACAATTCTCTATAAACTTCTAAAACGTACTCGGCTTCGCCCGGGGTTTTACCCGAGTAAAGGTTTGTCTAGCGAACATTTGTTAAAACAATTCTCTAAAAAACTTATTTTAAAAAAGATATATTTTGATAATTTGAAACTCGTAAATTTGAATCTCTCGATAAAGTGAACACTATAAATCATCACATTACCCGATTAAATGTTTATATTCAAATACTATTCGTTACAATTATAAATTGGCGCCGTGGATGTCACTCTTGTGAAACATTAGGTCAGCTGATATTACCTCCCATCTTCACCGCTAGAGGCGCTGCTCGCGAGCGAAAGGACCAATTTGAAAATAACCTGACAAATATTCGGGATAAAGACCTGAGAATTTCATTATAGGTTATATCAAGTTCTACTCTATATACTCTTAAAATTTCAGTCATATTAGTTACGTATTGTGGACCTGTATAGCCGACAAACATACATAAGCTGATATTTATATAGATAGATAATTACCCGAGTGAATGTTTGTCTAACGAACATTTGTTAAAACAATTCTCTATAAACTTATAAAACGTACTCGGCTTCGCCCGGGGTTTTACCCGAGTAAAGGTTTGTCTAGCGAACATTTGTTAAAACAATTCTCTAAAAACTTATTTTAAAAAAAAGATATATTTTGATAATTTGAAACTCGTAAATTTGAATCTCTCGATAAAGTGAACATTTTTTCCCGGTCCCTGTGTGATGTGTCATCCTGAATTTTGTCTTTCCTAATGCATTGGGGGCAAATAATATTGCCAAAGATATATATAGCTAAATATATTTTTCTAATATTTTTTGTTTACTAAAAATTACAACAAAAAAAATTCTTATATATTTAAATTTATTTTGAAAAATTTTGAAAAAAATCAATATTTTGTTTACTAAATTAATTTTTATATAATTAAAAAAATTCTATTATTTAATTTAAAAAACCAGATTATTTGACTATTGACCACCATATTGAATACACATATTGTTTGTAAACAAAACCATTTACTTTTGATAAATAATCAATTCTCCCAATATATATGTTGTAGTTTAATGATAAAACTAACTTTGACTTGTTCGCATTTAATAGGTAGAAATCTTACTTTTGATAAATAATATTTAAGATAATATAATAAACTTATAAAAAAAAGAGATATATTTTGATAATTTGAATCTCGTAAATTTGAATCTCTCGATAAATTGAATTTTTTTTCCCGGTCCCTTGAAAAATACTCGATTAGTTGAATAAAATAAATATTAATTATCATTATTCTTGTCTCAAATAAATTGCCCCGTCATCCTGAATTTTGTCTTTTCTAATTTTCTACATTACAAAATCATCATTTTATCTATTCTCCCAATATATATGTTGTAGATAAATGATAAAACTAACTTTGACTTGTAAGAATTATTAGGTAGAAAATCTTACTTTTGATAAATTATCTTTAAGATAACAAACTTATCTCAAATAAATTGCCGTGTCATCCTGAATTTTGTCTTTTCTAATTTTCTACATTACAAAATCATCATTTTATCTATTCTCCCAATATATATGTTGTAGATAAATGATAAAACTAACTTTGACTTGTAAGAATTATTAGGTAGAAAATCTTACTTTTGATAAATTATCTTTAAGATAACAAACTTATCTCAAATAAATTGCCGTGTCATCCTGAATTTTGTCTTTTCTAATTTTCTACATTACAAAATCATCATTTTATCTATTCTCCCAATATATATGTTGTAGATAAATGATAAAACTAACTTTGACTTGTAAGAATTATTAGGTAAAAAATCTTACTTTTGATAAATTATCTTTAAGATAACAAACTTAGTGATAATAAAACTTATAGATAAAAAATACTTGTTTTCATAGTCGCAATGGGGGCGCTGCTTGCGAATTAAATATACAAAACTGCAAATAACTCTAAATATATTCAAGATATTCATGAAATTATTTTTCGAAAACCTTCCCGGGGATATACCTAATAATATCCCAAAATTTCACGGCGATTGGATGTATGGTTTTTGAATCTATAGAGTACAGACAGAGAGACATTCAATTTTATCTACTTATACATTTGCCTTATTCTGTCTGTTTGTCTGTTTGTCTGAAGCTCACGGATGGGATTTTTCATAACCATCGGTGGTTCAGTGGTAGAATGCTCGCCTGCCACGCGGGCGGCCCGGGTTCGATTCCCGGCCGATGCATTTTTTTTTTTTTTTACAATTTTTAAAACTCATTTATATATTATACTAGCGGACGTATCCGGCTTCGCCCGAGTTTTACCCGAGTAAAAGTTTGTCTAACGAATCTCTCGATAAATTGAACATTTTTTCCCGGTCCCTTGAAAAATACTCGATAAGTTGAATAAAATCAATATTAATTGGTTCCCTCGGTAATTGGAAGTTAAAGGAATAGTATCTTGCCTTGGAATTGTATCATTATTCTTGTATGGATGTACCCGGCTTCGCACGGGTTTTACCCGAGTAAAGGTTTGTTTAACGAATCTCTCGATAAAGTGAACATTTTTTCCCGGTCCCTTGAAAAATACTCGATAAGTTGAATAAAATCAATATTAATTGGTTCCCTCGGTAATTGGAAGTTAAAGGAATAGTATCTTGCCTTGGAATTGTATCATTATTCTTGTATGGATGTACCCGGCTTCGCACGGGTTTTACCCGAGTAAAGGTTTGTTTAACGAATCTCTCGATAAAGTGAACATTTTTTCCCGGTCCCTTGAAAAATACTCGAAAAGTTGAATAAAATCAATATTAATTGGTTCCCTCGGTAATTGGAAGTTAAAGGAATAGTATCTTGCCTTTGAATTGTATCATTATTCTTGTCTCAAATAAATTGCCGTGTCATCCTGAATTTTGTCTTTCCTAATTTTCTACATTACAAAATCATCGTATCATCATGATAATATTTAGAGCAGATTGTTGAATTATAACAGATAAATTAGAATATTTATCTTGATTATTTCTAGACGAAAAGTTATTTCAAAAATTTTATTTGCTAGAAACCTTCCCAGTACTATACTAAATAACTTCCCAAAGTTTCTTGGCGATCCAATGAGTGGTTTGGTCAGGCATAAAGGACAAACAAACAGACACACATACATTCATTTTTATATATATAGACAAGAATGACATCCACGGCGCCAATTTATAATTGTAACGAATAGTATTTGAATAAAAGCATTTAATCGGGTAAAACCCGGGCGTTGCCCGGTTCATTCGTATATAATAATTGTATAAACGAATGCAAGACAAAATCACCGCGAATGTTTCTTTTTTTTAAGGCAATTTCTTTTTAAGGCAATTATCGTTATTTATCGTTAATTTTTGTTTCGATTTTATTGAAAAAAAAAACGATATGGTGCCTTTAAAAAATGATCTTTATTACTATGCAGTTTTCTATTTAGTCAATATACCTAAGTTCATGTTGCAAATGTAATTATCTCTATCGATTTAGTAGGTGAAATGCAAAAAAAAAAATCGACATGATGAAATCTTTATGAAAATTCATATTTTCATTTTTATATTTTCAAGACACACACAGTTTGGGGCGAGACATTTCACAAGAGAGACATCCACGGCGCCAATTTATAATTGTAACGAATAGTATTTTAATTAAAACATTTTAAAAACACACAGTTTGGAACGGGACGTTTCACAAGAGTGACATCCATGGCGCCAATTTATAATTGTAACGAATAGTATTTGAATTAAAACGTTTTTAAAATATATACGCACTCGGGTAAAACCCGGGCGTTGCCCGGGCCATTCGTCTAGTATATATATAATCGCCGTGAAATTTTGGGATATTATTAGGTATATCACCGGGAAGGTTTTTGAAAAATAATTTCATGAATATCTTGAATATCCTTAGAGTTATTTGCAGATTTGTAGATTTAACTCGCAAGCAGCGCCCCCATTGTGACGATGATAACAAGTTTTCTTATCACTAAGTTTGTTATCTTAAATATTATTTATCACAAGTAAGATTATCTCAGGATGACACGGCAATTTATTTGAGACAAGAATAATGATACAATTCCAAGGCGAAGATACTATTCCTTTAACTTCCAATTACCGAGGGAACCAATTAATATTGATTTTATTCAACTTATCGAGTATTTTTCAAGGGACCGGGAAAAAATGTTCACTAGATAAAACTATGATTTTCTAATGTAGAAAATTAGGAAAGACAAAATTCAGGATGACACGGCACACAGGGACCGGGAAAATTTTTTTACTTTATCGAGAGATTCAAATCTACGAGTTTCAAATTATCAAAATATATCTTTTTTTTATAAGTTTTTAGAGAATTGTTTTAACAAATGTTCGCTAGACAAACCTTTACTTGGGTAAAACCCCGGGCGAAGATAACTTCCAATTACCGAGGGAACCAATTAATATTGATTTTATTCAACTTATCGAGTATTTTTAAAGGGACCGGGAAAAAATGTTCACTTTATCGAGAGATTCGTTAGACAAACCTTTACTCGGGTAAAACTCGGGCGAAGCCGGGTACGTCCGCTAGTCTATATATATAAAATTGAATGTCTGTCTGTCTATCTGTCTGTACTCTATAGATTCAAAAACCATACATCCAATCGCCGTGAAATTTTGGGATATTATTAGGTATATCACCGGGAAGGTTTTCGAAAAATAATTTCCTGAATATCTTGAATATCCTTAGAGTTATTTGCAGATTTGTAGATTTAACTCGCAAGCAGCGCCCCCATTGTGACGATGATAACAAGTTTTCTTATCACTAAGTTTGTTATCTTAAATATTATTTATCAAAAGTAAGATTATCTCAGCATGACACGGCAATGTGACACGGGAAAAAATGTTCACTAGATAAAATTATGATTTTCTAATGTAGAAAATTAGGAAAGACAAAATTCAGGATGACACGGCACACAGGGACCGGGAAAAAATGTTCACTTTATCGAGAGATTCAAATTTACGAGTTTCAAATTATCAAAATATATGTTTTTTTTTAAATGAATTTTTAGAGTATTGTTTTAACAAATGTTCGCTAGACAAACCTTTACTCGGGTAAAACCTCGTAATTAAATAACTAAATGGAATCCCCTCTTTCTTTATCCCAGTAAGGACGCCTACGGAAGCCAACAGAATTTCAGAAGCGGGATAACCCTAAAGAAAGAAGAATTGCTGGAGTGTTCAAGCAGCAACAAAGGACGCGCGATGCCATGTTGGATTAACCTAAAGAAGAAGCTGCAGCACACGAATGGTATGTACGTAACCTTACTACCATTTATTTGAAAGCATTTTAAAGTATTACCTTTCTAAAGTTTTTTAAAGAAAGTATTTTAAAGTAAAGTGAAGTATTTTAAAGAAAGTATTTTAAAGTAAAGTAAAGTATTCTAAAGAAAGTATTTTTAAAGTAAATTGAAGAAACAAATAGAAGTATTATCGCAAAGTATCGCGATATAAGTGTTGTCCCAAAAGTACTAAAGAAAAGTTGATTCCGTTTAGAGAAATAATCAAAACAGTACGTATCCGGTTTAGTTAGTTTCATTTAATTATTTTTGTTTTGTTATACTCTATCTTGTTTTTGAAAAGTATGACTTATTTAGCCAGAGTAAAGAAATGCGATTTGAGCAAGTTGGCGTATGAACTCGGCGAGGTAGTACCGCCAGAGAGCAGGATCGTCGACTTAAAACGCCTTATCCTGAATAGTCAATCTTACGAAGAAGAATTCGCAAAGCAACTGTTGGAGACTCTGATCGAGGAACGGGAACAAACAGAACGAGCAGAACGGGAGCGAATGGAACAAACAGAACGAGCAGAACGGGAGCGAATGGAACAAACAGCAGAACGAGTAGAACGGGAACCGAAAAGAACAAATGGAATTCGAGCTCGAGAAGCTGCGCATCCAGACTATGCATGGAAACAGCGATCCGTCTCGCGGTACCAGTAATAACGCCCATTGCGAGATACGTAAACTGATGCCCAAGTACGAATCGAAGGACAGTGATTTGAGTTTCTATCTAATTCTTTTCGAACGACAGGCAAAGCGACTAGGGTTGGATGAAGACCAATGGGCGTTCAGTCTTCTAGGATTACTACCTTACGAAATGACGCAATTAATCGCTCGGGAGACAGAAGGGCAAAGCGGCGATTATAGATTCGTGAAAAGGTTGCTCCTAAAACGGTAGAAGTTGAGCCCCGAACAGTTCAGACAAAAATTCGAGAAGCACGATAAATCTCAAGAGGGTTCCTGGAGAGACTTCGCTTTCGAATTGCAAGGGTTTTTCAACGAATGGATCGAAGGAATGAACGTGGAAGATTTCGACGCTCTAAAGGATTTGTCCGTCACTAACCAGCTAAAGAAAAAGGTTCCAAATGTGCTGCGTAATCATCTCATTGACGATTGGACCAAGATAAACAACCCAGATGTGTTGGCGGATAAATTGGACGAATACGAAAATGTTCGCGCCGAGATGGGACCTCCGCATTGGAATCGAAACACACCACACCACCGTCGTTTCAGCAGAAATCTGCGAGATTTCCCAACCGAAGCGAAGTTAAAGCGACTGAACAAGGAACGAATGTTTCGAGTAGAGAGGCTGCAAGGAACGAAATCAGTGAAAAGTATCCTAACACCTCGAGGAGAATGGTCAACCGTGCAATCAGAAACGACAAGGGAGAATCGAAGTGCTTCAACTGCAATCAGTTTGGACACATTGCCAGAGACTGCTCAGTACCCAAGGCTACGTTGACATGCCGAGGATGCGGTCAAATGGGGCACAAGGAAAGAAATTGCACAAGACCCAAAGAAGGACTAAAAGTAGCCAACCTGGAAGTCGAAGGACTGAAGACTGTCCCGCCAGATGTATATTTGAAGGACGCCAAGATCGACAACAAGGAGACCGTGAAAGCAATGATAGACACCGGGAGCAGCAGTTGCCTATTAAGAGAATCGGTTGCAAGGAGGATCAACGTCGACATCGAACCAGACTCGACTAGTTTGTACGGCATCGGTAACCAGACCGCACCAGCTGCCAGGACCGTTGGGAAGACGACAGTTAACCTGGAGATTGATGGCGTCGTCGGAAAAGAAATCGCTGTATTCATTGTTAACGATGATGCCCAACCTTATGACCTACTAATTGGAAGAACATGGACAGATCTGCCCTACGTATCCTTCGCCAGAATCGGTAGGGAACTGCATATTGGCGATTCAACCGAATTTCCGTTTGCTAATCTGCAAGAAGAAATCAAGTCGCGTCGCGTTGAACTGAGAGCAACCGAGACTGTTCAGTTGGGGAGCGACTGCATTAACTTTGCAAGTGCAATCACAGATGAGGTAAAGGACGGCTACGTATTGTTCACAGGAGTAGTGGACTGTGTCAATTCTCTATTGGAAGTGGTCGATGGAAAGACGACCGTACCCATCATCTCAGTTGGCAAGGGCAACTTGAGAGTAAAGAAAAACCAATGTATAGGTCGAGTTGAACTGCTGAACACTGATGACATTGTTGTTAACCTGGACGTTTCAGAGGATTCGTTTCAGACTAAAGGTGAAGAGAAGAAGGAAGGACAGGATCAAATGAAACGAAAGCGCCCATACTGCCTGAGGACGTCAACATCAATCATTCTTTGACTCCGAAAGAGAGACAAGAAATCCTCGACGTAGTGAATGAATATAGAGACTGTTTCGCTCTTGGTATGGGTGAATTAGGGTGCACCGATGTCACCAAGATGGACATTAAGGAGGTTGATGGAAGCAAGCCAGTCTGTCTGAGACCGTACAAGACGACTGCAAGTGAACGCGAAGCAATCAGGGAGATTGTCAGAGAGTGGAAGGACAATGGAATAGGCACGGAAACTAGATCACCCTACGCTAGTCCCGTCCTACTTGTGAGAAAGAAAACTGGAGATCATCGTTTGGTGGTGGATTATAGGAGACTCAACATTCAAACAGTTAAGGACAAGTTCCCTTTACCGAGGATAGACGACCTTCTGGAAGGTCTACGGAATGCGAAATTCCTCACCACTCTGGATCTGGCGCATGGATATCTGCAGATACCACTGACTGATAAGGCAAAACTAAAGACAGCATTCATCACCCCAGATGATACAGGTCAATTCGAAAGAATGATTTTTGGACTCGCCAACGCACCAGCAGAATTCCAAAGACTGATGCACACTGTTCTAGGTCCGCTGCTGAACAAGAAGGCATTCTGCTATCTCGACGACGTGATTATACCGGCAAAGGATTTGCGGGAGATGATCGAAAGGTTGAGGGAAGTACTTGAAAGAATAAGATCAGCGAAGTTGACGCTGAAACCCTCTAAATGTGAGTTCGGAAGGAGGGAAGTTGAGTTCCTAGGGTATGTCATCAGTACAGGCGGACTTAAGCCAGGCCCAAGAAAGATCAAGGCGATAGAAGAATTTCCAGAACCCAAGAATGTCCACGACATACGACGCTTTCTGGGACTGACGAACTTCTTCAGACGATTTGTAAAGGACTTCGCGAGGAAAGCAGAACCGCTAAGCAGACTTACAAAGAAAGGTACTCAATTTGAATGGAAGGAAGAACAACGAAAGTCATTTGGAGGACTTCGAAATGATCTGGTCGAATATCCGGTACTAGCTCATTACAACCCTGAACTTAAGACAGAAGTACATTGCGATGCGAGTGCTGAGGGACTAGCAGGAATGTTGCTACAGGAGGACGAAGACTGCAAATGGCGCTTGGTCTACTGTGTGAGCAAGAAGACAACAGAGGCTGAGAAGATGTACCATTCAAGCAAATTGGAGGTGATGGCGATAGTGTGGACCTTGGATCGACTAGGTCAGTTCCTCGTCGGAATCAAGTTTACAGTGGTTACAGATTGCCAAGCACTGGTCTACATGAACGCGAAGAAGACTACAAATCCTCAGATAGCACGATGGTACAATCTGATCAGGAATACGATTTCGACATTCGGCATAAACCAGGAGAGAAGATGGCCCACGTAGACGGAATGAGCAGAGCTCCAGTCGACGACCCTAGAGACACGATGGAGGAAATCGTGGAGAAAAACCTCGAAGTATGCTTCACAATCACACTGGAAGAACAAATCATGATGATTCAGCATTCCGACCCTGAATTGAGAGACCTGATCCAGATCTTCCGAAAGGACCCGTGTTATAGAACAGTAGGAGAACAAAATAGAATTAACGACTACAGCTACAAAGGAGGCAGACCTTTTCCGCATGGTGAAAAATGGAGAAGAGGATCGAGCCCTGTATGTTATACCCAAAAGTATGAGGAAAAGTTTAGTTGTCAAATTCCATGATCTAATGGGACATTTTGCGGTTGATAGGACTGTCAACAAAATTAAGGAATTGTACTGGTTTCCTTCAATGAAGAGGTACGTTCGACGCCATGTTGCTAGGTGTGTCGAGTGTTTATTTAACAAAGTTCCCGGTGGAAAACAACAAGGCTTCTTACACCCCATTAAGCCAGGCAAGAGACCGTTTTCCATCGTACATATGGACCACGTAGGCCCTTTCGTGAGAAGTACAAGAGGTAACCAGGAACTTTTAGTGATTGTCGATAATCTGAAAAGATTTGTCCGATTAAGCCCTGTAAGGAATATATCGACGCAGAACGTCCTGAAGGTAATGAAAAGTTTTGTGAATGATTTCGGACTACCCGACAAGATCATCAGCGACAGAGGGTCATGTTTTACCTCAAGACAATTTGAAGAATTCTGTCGAGGAAATGGAATACATCATACACTGAACTCTACGAAACATCCGCAAGGGAACGGGATGGTCGAAAGAGTGAACCGAACAGTATTGTCTACAATAGCAATCGGTATCGAGGATCCGCGACGGAAGGATTGGGACCTGAAGATCAAGGAGGTAGAGCGAGACCTGAATAATGCGGTGAACAAGACGACGAATAAAACACCGTTCGAAACACTCCACGGCTATTCCCCTCGATTCCACGACGGGATACTTAGAAGATTAGCCGACGAAGATATGGATCCGTGGACCGAGCCGGAGAAAATTCAAGAGAGTGTGAGAACTCAAATTGAGAATAAACAAGAAATCATGAAGACGTACTACGATAAGAAGAAATGCCGTACACTCCAATTCGAAGTAGGAGAAATTGTAGTGATGAGGCATGTACCCAAAATGACTGGTGAACCAACCAAGGCGCAACCCAAGTATCGAGGACCTTTGATAATCACCGAGGTTCTGCCAAGCGACACGTACAGAGTGACTCAGCTAAGCGAAAGAACCGGTGGACGGTTCTACACGACAACGGCCCATATCAGTCAACTGAAGTCTTGGCACAGTGAAGAAGATGATTCAACTACAGAAGAAAGTCCGGACGAGGAGTCAGAAGAAGAAGACACCCTCCGACGCAACCCACGACGTTCCTGTAACGCAAAGTTCAATCGAGGACGATTGGAATACAGGAATGGCCGAATGTAGGAGCCGCCTGGCCTTGACGAGACCTGAATGGCGCCCTCCGATTGGCTCGCGAGGGATGACGCAACCTCTACGCGGCAGAGACTTTGTTTTTCTTGTTGTTCCATTACACTCGCTTTTGTTTGTTGCTAGTTATTGTATTGGAGCGGGTCGCTCCTTAATAAATATATATAATAATTAAATAACTAAATGGAATCCCCTCTTTCTTTATCCCAGTAAAAAAGCCTACGGAAGCCAACAGTACTAAGTATAAAATCACAAGGATTCCTTTTTATATATATTTCTTATAATGTAATAATGTAACATTGTGTTGTATACAGTGATTAATATTTATATATATAGGCTCTCAAGTAGGAAAACCTCTCCTTAAACCTGTACTATTAACGATAAAGAGCTATATTAAGAATATATGTACATCAATTCAAATCACGAGAGACTATAAACGAGATAGATTATCTCTAAGTTTGGTCTTATAATATATTTATAATTGAATAAAGAAACTTTGTGGCACACAGTTGTGAATATCGTGCGGGTATACATATATTGTTGTATTATTTATTATCAATGTTCAAATCGCTAGTACAACAATGTTCCTACTCGAGTCCAAGATGGAGGCCACCAACTCATGTGTTTGTAGGGCCTAAAGCGCGGCGAGATCAATAGATGTCAGAAATAGACGGGGGAGGGAGAAGCGCCCGGGAAAGAAGCAGCCGAAGAAAAAAACGCGTGCGGAGATTAGGGTTCATTAGGTCGGCTGGCCCTTTTAAAAATTAACGTATCACTCTTTTGTTTGCCGAGTTCACAGCATGTGCTGATTTGTCAACTTACTTAGCTTCTCACACTTTGTCACTTACTCTTGCTTTCTAACATTTGCTATAATTACATGATATATGCTCCCTTTGTATTCGAAACTCCTCGTGCCCGAATATTCCTTACTGTAATGATATAATGACCAAATTGAAACCGACATAATCTCTAGGAGAGTTCAACAATGATGGGCTACCAATAATTCGTCATTGCAGTAAGGGCAGTATGGAATTTGTTTATTTAAAGTAAAGAAATTCTCACACATGAATAGTTTATAATTTTGGATTAATATTGAATTAGAGACATTATGAAATATTATTTTGCATTGTAATCCTCTCTAAAATTTTAATATGAGAAAACTATTTCAAGTTCAATTTTGTCAACACAAAATCAGGATTTCATAAAGATCGATTTATATATATATCAACTACTCAATCTTAAGTTTTCTTATGGCCGCCATAGTGAATAACGCTCTTATATTAAACTGTCAAGAATAATATACAGTTCGTCGTGTCTTAGTATCTGCAATTATCCATTATGACGACCATTTGATAACTTAAGTATTTCAACAACAACAACAACAAAAGCCTTTTTTGAGGACCTCTCGTCCTATAAAGGATCCGCCAGTTTACAGAGTAATTGAAAAGAAGAGAACTAAGAATACAGAGATATATGTAGTAGGTATAGTATAGTATTTTGTACACTGTGACTATATACAACAGCAGTAACAAGCCTTTATGACTTAAGTATTTCTTAGATAGTTGAAAATTTCTTTTTATATTGATAAATAAATGAATCGTGTAAAAAATATGACTCTAGAATTATTTCAGAGAAAGGTTTTAGGGCACACATTTTTGTAGAATATTTCATATTTTAAGATAGAGATTCAAAAGAGAGAGATATATACTTAAATTTGAAGTCAGTTATTTGCAATTATTACTTTTGAGAAATCTGGTAAGGTAGAATTTGAAATAAACAAAAAATATATATATATGCAAGGTGCGTTCATTAATTTCCAGGACTGCTCTGTATCTTTGAAAAAATAAAACAAATAAAAAACTAATTTAATATTTTTCAAAATATGCCCCTCCTGCCTCAATACACCTGTTTCATCTTTTTTTCCAATTGTCGAAGCAGGAGATAAAATCACTTTTTGAGAGGTTCCTCAAGGTTGCCTTCGATTCAGCTTGTATCATATCATCGTTGTCAAATTTCCTTCCTTTTAACTTCATTTTCAATTAAGGATAGAAGAAAAAGTCATTTGGGGCTAAGTCGGGGGAATAGAGTGGATGAAGGATCTGTATGGTTGAATGCTTGGCCAAGAACTGCAAAACAACATTGGCTTTGTGCGGCCGCGCATTATCGACGTGAAGTATCCAGTCATTGTTTTGCCATCTTTCAGGTCTTTTAAGGCGCACTGCCTCCCTTAAGCGCCTCATTATCCCCAAATAAACCTCTTGATTAATTGTACGTCCAAAGGGAATAAATTCATGGTGAACCAAGCCATTAATATAAAAAAAATGTAACAAGTATTGTCTTGACTTTGAATTTTATAAATCTTGCCTTTTTGGGTTTCGGTTCCCCTCTTTCAATCCATTGGCTGGATTGACGTTTGGTTTCCGGGTCTACTGATACACCCATGTCTCATCCCCGGTAATGATTTTTTGCATCCATTCTGGATCGGTCCGAGTCATTTCAACCATGTTTTTGCAGACATCCATTCTAACCTCCTTTTGTTCCTCTGTTAGAATCCGGGGAACAAATTTTGAAGACGTCCGGATCATGTCCAAATCTTTTGTTACTATTTGATAACACAGTCCTACAGATAGTCCAGTCTCTGAAGATAAGTCTTTAATAGAAATTCTTCTGCTAGATTTAATTAATTCCTTTATTTTGAGCTTATTTTCCTCGCAACGTAATGATCTTGGACGCCCAGTATGCTGATCATCGTTTACCTTTTCCCGACCTTTTAGGAAGCGTGAAAACCATTCAAAAGTTCTTGAACGGGATAAAGCTGCATGGCCAAAAGCTTCTTTAATCAATTCATACGTCTTAGTAGCACTTTTTTTAGATTTAAAACAAAACTTAATGCAGATTCTCTGCTCTTCGAAAATGGCCATTTTAAAATTAGAAATGCGAACCTTACAAGGAAGTTGTTTTGTTCTATTTTTAGATCGGCGCGTACGCCACGAGACTCGTGCTTTCACTCAGGTGTGGTCGAATGTCCAATATTTAACTCTGTATAAAATTTTTTTCTTTAGTTTTTTTATTTATTTTATTTTTTAACCAGTCCTGGAAATTAATGAACGCACCTTGTATATATATGTTATGAATAATTTGTTGTTGTTGTTAGATAAAGGGTTGATAAGACAAAGGATCGATAAGATAAAGGGTTGAGGTGCAGTCGTGATAAGAAAAAGATAATTACGTATTTACCGTCAAGTAGCTTTTATTTTCAATTACTTGAAGAAAGATTACACATAAGTTATTTTCACATTATATAGAATTTATAAAGTTAATCCTATATTAGTGATTTAAAGGGATAGATATTAGGAGTACAAATAAGTTTTGAGGGATTTTTTTTTATAAATTCGAAGCTTTATTCAGAGAAATCAGTACAATATATTTCAAAGTATTGTCCATCTTTAGCTACGACTTTTTACCATCTTTCAGGCAGCATACGGATTCCGTTTCGAAAAAATTCCTCGTCTTTTGAGGCGATCCAAACATTGACCCAATTTTTCGCCTCTTCGTAAGAAGTGAAGTGCTGCTCGGCCAGGCCATGTGTCATCGAACGGAACATGTGGTAGTCTGAAGGAGCAATGTCTGGTGAATACAGCGGGTGGGGTAGGACATCCCATTGAAGCGCCTCCAAAGTCTCCTTGACGACTTTTGCAACATGTGGCCGAGCGTTGTCGTGCTGATAGATCACCTTGTCATGTCTTTTGGCATATAGTGGGCGTTTAATCTTCAATGCTCGGCTTAATCGCATCAATTGTTGTTGGTAACGTTCTCCAGTGATGGTTTCGTTAGGCTGAAGTCGCTCATTGTAGATCACTCCGAGCTGATCCCACCAGATGCACAGCATTAGCTTCTTGCCATGAATATTCGGTTTGGCCGTTGAAGTTGATGCATGACTGGGCTTAACCCACGATTTTCTGCTCTTTGGGTTGTCGTAGTGAATCCACTTTTCGTCCCCTGTCACGATTCGATGCAAAAAAACCTTCCGATTTTGTCTTTTGAGCAGTAGTTCGCATTTGCAAATACGGTGCTCGATGTTTCCTGG
The DNA here is from genome assembly GCA_030710605.1 of Cordylochernes scorpioides. Taxonomy (NCBI): domain Eukaryota; kingdom Metazoa; phylum Arthropoda; class Arachnida; order Pseudoscorpiones; family Chernetidae; genus Cordylochernes; species Cordylochernes scorpioides. The sequence goes on from CP092886.1 coordinate 17,313,630, forward strand.
CATTTCCTTGTTTTTGCACCATACCCATGACCTTGAAACGGTTCGAAATCGCTTGTTGAGTCACTCCCAAGGTTTCAGCGAGCTCCTCTTGAGTTTGGCTTGAATCTTCGTCCAATAAAGCCTCCAACACATCGTCTTCGAACTTTATTGGCCTCCCTCCGCGTTCTTTGTCTCTGGTGTCAAAATCGCCACTTTTGAAACGCCGAAACCAGTACTCACATGATTTTATTGATAGAGCATGTTTACCATATGCCTCACACAGCAATCGATGTCCATCAGTTGCACTTTTCTTCAAATTAAAACAAAAAAGCAGCGCTTCCCGCTAATTGTGTTTTGTTGGCAAAAAGGTTGACATGGTTAGAGCACCAAAAAAAAGTTCCTTACACTTGAGTGAAAAGACTTCTTCTGATTTTTTTGGGGAAATGATGAAGCCTTAACATGAAACCTTACAAGGTCCGATGCTATTTATATAATATTTGTTGTGGCTGCTTTTTAAATCCCTCAAAACTTATTTGTACTCCCAACTGTTAACTACGCATATTTACAACAAAACTGAAAGTCTTTTCTAAAAACGATGATAAAAAAAGTAAAATTATCAATGAATAAAATAATATATATATATTTTTTAAATATAGAGAAATATTCGAATTTTTAGATTATATAATATATATATATATTTGGAATCCGAATAAATAAACTTAATTCTCATTACATCAACAAACACAAGAAAATTAAATTACCAACAGAATATAATTAATTTATGATGTGAAATAGGTGACCAATGCTATATAGGAAAAACAGCCAGAACTTCAAAATAAAGAATGTATAATCATTAAAATGCTCTAAAATTGAATAAAATTGAAAATTATGAATTCGTAGAATATTAGAAAAAAACACTAAGCGCAATAATTTCATTCTAAAAAAAATAAGATAACAGGTTATGAGAAAAATATTTTAATAGACAATTTAAAGAAGCTTTTTCATTCAAAAGAAATGTATTTCAATTAACATAATGGAAGAAAGATAAAATATTAATAATATTTAGAGATATGCTATTAAGAGAGAGTATATCTTAAAATGTTCTTTTTTTCTAATTCTAATTTTAAGAATCGTATTTTAGGGTTCTTGGAAAAAATATTTTCTTCTTATCAGTAATTTTATTTACGCAACTGATAGAACTAAAACCTATTTGAAACATGTTATGATATTTATGTTATGATATGTTATGATATTTATGTATGATATGTTATGATATTTATTTTGATTTGGTCTTATTACCTGTGTTTCTTTTGATATAGCTCTCTATAAGGAAATTACTGAAGAACTTCCCCATTACCTGCTTAATTGTAGAGCCCTTGATGAAGAAAGGAAGGCCCTATATCAGCAAATTAAATGTACCAACATTTCACCCTACGTATTGCTTTCCAAAATATCATCAAACAAATCTAAGGCAATAGTTTATTATAAATTTTTTAGATCATCATTATGTAAGGGCCAGTCAACAATTGAATGACTTTGAGACGAAGAGTGAAGCCAGTTCAAAATTTCCATCTTACTACCTATGTAAATAACACAAGATGATTGTTAAATTACCCAATTTGGGAGAATCTGTATGGGGCAAGTCCCTAATAAAGGCTTTGTGTGTGATATAGCTCTCTATATATTGTATAAATACAGAACACAAAATGCGTTACTCGCGTATGACTTTCGTAAAAATACAACAATTTTGACCATATGTATAAATACATATATAAAACAAGGAAAATAATCTTTTATTTAAAATGTAAATATATAATTTGACCATTTTAATTTTCTAATTTAACTAATAATTGGAAAATATTAACAGAATACTTTTATTATTTAATTAAAAAGGTATATATTATATCAAAATATCATTTATTTTACAAAACTATTTTAGACGCGTAATATTCTTTTTAAAATAAAACAATTTCTACTGCCCTTACTGCAATGGATAAAATTAAATTTTCCACACAAATCTTTAATTTTTCCATTGAAGTAAGGGAAGTAGAAATTGTTTTATTTTAAAAGGAATATTACGCCTCTAAAATAGTTTCGTAATTTGATAACAGATGGCGCGCTAGTGCATCGTAATATAATCATTTATTTTACCAATATTTCGGTTGGCTGAACGCCAAACTTTATCAAGGTGTTATAACATATTTAATGTTTAAAATATTTAGTAATTACAATATTTATTAAATGAACTATAGAAATTATATAGCAATATATCTTAGTCCTGTATATATATATATTTTCATTGTCTAACGAATATCACAAAAAGCTGGAAGTTTTTATTCGCTCGAATAAACTGCATATATATATATATAACAGGTGGTAGTTTCTATATTACTGAAGTTTTATCTGAACTTTCCAGAAAGCTCCATTTGTTACACACACAACTCTTTGTTATTATTCTTAATTAAGAACAAGGGCATTTCCATCTGTTATTTATATATATATGTGTCATATTCAAATGGAAGGGTGCAGCCGTTTTGCATGTCGACTTTAAAGATCCGTTCCAACCAAGTGAGCGCGCACATGCGGCGTGCAGTAGCATTCGCTCGCGCTGGCTCCCACTTTTATTTTGTACAGTGTATTTATAGATGGATGGATTTGTATTTACATTTTAACACAAGCTTAACATATTTACAGTTTAACATACCTATATTGGCGAAAAGAAATTATACCTCTTGGTTATTATGTAAATTATGACATATATATATTTTAGGTGTATAAAATATATAATTGAGGTTTAAAATTCAAAAGGTCGTGATTTATCGCTATAATAAAATTTGTCTCTGTTTTCTTGGATATTTTGTTATTTACCTGAGAAGATTATTATTTAGAAAAATATAAATTTATATTAAGGATATTACTCTCTGAAAACAAATTATTATTAAAATATTTATTATTCAAATACTTACTACTACTTATTATTAAAATACTTCTAGAAAAATATTTTATTATATTAAAAAACAAACTTCTCAGACATCCATCATGTAGACCAGTAAGAAACTTCTATCTCCCCATCTTCCGCTCCTAGCTCAACTTTTATCTGTTCACGGAACTTTCTTAGTGCAACTGTGTCTTCATTTTTTGTGTGGACATTCCCAAGCTTTCCACTCTGCCTCGACCACGACTGCCTGTACTCTGTGAGAACTTTTAATGGACTTACAAGGTGCAGAGAGGTACTGGAAAACTCCCCATCCTGACTGTTCCTCTCGGTCAACACAGTATAGCGAGAGTCAACACTTCATCATCACATATATATATATATATTGGTGTGTTTTATCACTTCTCAATAAAGGCTTTTTATTAAAGTTTTTAATTCAAATAATAAATATGAGGAGATTATGCCGGGGAGATAACGATCTATAGGAATAAAGTCATCTCTCCCGCTATCTATCGTTAGAAGGAGAAATGTGCATATTATGTCTGTTTAATAATATTGTTACGTCGTACCCAGACGCTATTCTTGTACTTTGTCTACTCAGGATGTCACAAACATACACACGTGAGTTCGATAGGATTGCAGCTAAAGTTAGCGCTTTATTGTATCTCACTTAACAGAAGGAATACAGCAGTGGGACTTGCCATCGCCCTCCACGTCAGAAGAATCCTTGGCGCCGTGGATGTCCTCTTGTAGAACGTTCCGCTCAACACTATAAACGTGAAGCTTGGACTGCACCGCCTTGTAGGTCGCTCCGATGTCAGTCTCTCCTGGCACCGCCCTGCAGGATCATCCACACGCCCCGGAGGTATCTCTCCACCGTCTTCTTCTTGCCGCAGATCTCGATGTCACCAGACTGACTTCTCCCCTAGACTGTCATGTCCTCTCGGCGCACAAACCCCCTTCAGGCCGACCGCTGTCTCGGCTCCTTCTTTCACGGCGGCACCAGCTGGACTGTCTGTCTGCCGCCTCCTCCTCTGGAATCTGTCAATCAACACTTCCTTGTGGAGGGGAGGATTGTATACCTTTTTTACTGGCTTTGCCCACATATTTTCTTCATCTTCTTTGCTGCACCGCTTCAATATGTATGATTATTATTTTGTCTCAATTACATTTATTTATTTTTATTTTTATTTTTTTATTGATTCCAAGGACAAGTATATTATCTGGATTTGGACATCCGAATTTACGAAATTTCCTATTAACAAACTTTATTATGAACTTTATTCTTATATCAATGTTTTCGTGCTCTCGGTGATTATTTAAATATTGAATTTTTCATTATTTTGTCCAGATACAATGATGACATGTGTAGAATTGTCTAATTATGCTTTTTTTTCTTAATTTTATCTAACAAAATATCCATAAACAATATAAGATATAGAATTAATACAAATCAATTACGCGCCATCTATATACACAGCGTGACATTGAAAATGGAACACCAAGAAATAGTGGCCAGAAAGTGATGAAACTCGGCAGACAGAGAGAGACAGGGACGAACAATAAGTGATCTTTATTTCAAAATGATAGTCATAATACAGAGCGAGAACGGCGTCGGCTTAGTAGCAAGTAGGACCACCGCGGACGGCGATGCACGCAGCAACACGTCTAGGTAGAGAGTCAATCAGAGTACGGATGGCGTCCTGAGGGATGGCTCACCATTCCCTCTCAACCATTTGCCACAGTTCGTCTTCTGAACGCGGCTGTGGCAAGGCATGCAAACGGCGTCCAATGATGTCCCAGACGTGCTCGATTGGTGAGAGATCAGGAGAGTACGGTGGCCAGGGAAGCATCTGTACATCTTGCAGAGCTTGTTGGCTAATGCGAGCAGTGTGCGGTCGGGCGTTATCCTGCTGATAAAGGGCATTGGGTACCCTCTGAAGGTAGGGGAGTGTCACCGGTCGCAGCACATCATCAACGTATCGTTGGGCCGTCATAGTGCCCTGAATACGAAGTAAAGGTAACCTGGAATCATACGCGATTGCGCCCCAAACCATGATTCCACGTTGTCTCACGGTGGGGCGTTCCACAATTGCTGCCGGATTGGACCTTTCTCCACGTCGACGCCACACGCGTACACGGCGACTATCACTGGACAAGCAGAAACGCGACTCATCTGAGAACACGACCCTGTGCCATTCCGTCATCCACGTCGATCTAGCCCGGCACCATTCCAAACGTTGGCGCCTATTCGGTGGGGTCAATGGCAGTCTTCTTAGCGGACGGCATGAGTGCAAGCCATTAGCAACAAATGACGGGAAATGGTTCTGGTCGAGATGGAATGATCTAGGGTGTCTTGCACATCTTGCAGGATGGCGGTACAAGTGGCTTGTGGGGCCGCCACTGCTTGTCGAAGGATACGCCGATCCACACGTGCTCACGTCACTCTGGTTGCACCGACATTCCTATAAATTGCCACATTTCCTTATTCCAACCATCTTCTCCACAGTCGGTGCACCGTGGACGCACCAAGGTGTGTATCAGCTGCGATTTGACGTATGGACCAACCTGCCCTTTTCAGTCCGATCACCATGCCCCTCGTAAAAGCGTCTGTCTGCTTGAACTGCCTCCGTTTACGATGACCTGGCATTCTCTGTTATTACACGTGTCTTTTGACACGAGAACAAAATTTCTACAATGAATTTCCTTGAAGAAATAACGACACGAATACTGTCCTTTCTGCAAGTTCCTTCCCTTATATCTTACTCCATGTGCGCACGAGAGCTGCGCATTTCACATCATTTGCATAACTCGGTTAGGCGCGTCTACCCTGAAATTTGCATAATTTTCTGGCCACTATTTCTTGGTGTTCCATTTTCAATGTCACGCAGTGTATAACAAATGAAAACATTACGACGCGAAGCTATAGAATTGTTCAATCCTCTCATAAACTATAAAATAAAACTTGAGACTTCCCAAAATATATATTTAGGCAGAAAGAAATTCTTCCCAACGCGGTCTTACATGTTAACGGTCAAGATGGTATTCTCGTGGTGGGGTTTCTGATAGCGGCTTTCTTGTTTTCTCATCATCATCTCATATCTATCATAGACAGCCCCGGGCGAGGAGGGGGAGGTTCTCAATAGAAATGTTATCCTTTGGTCTCAGCATCTACTACATATCAGTCATACAGTGGGCCGCTAGCTTGTAAGGATGGCTTTCACTAGTCCCTGCTTTTTCATATTCGGTATCTAGACTGCCCATGGCAGGTGTTTGGTGTTGCTAGTACTCAGATTTTCCCGGCTTCATCTTTATAATTGTTATCTAGATGTTTAATGGCAAATAACGGTGGGTTCCAGCTATTCCCGGGTTCTTCTTCGTTTCCGACATTCATATCTTTAGCGGCGTCTATATTATCAAGAGGTAGGTTATATCAAGGTTTGGTAAAGGTTTATTCTCCAGTTATCTAAAGAAAACGCTTAACATTTTATTACAGAGATATGTAGAAGAAATAGAATCATTTTAGAGAGAAAAGTGATGTAATGAAATCTCATTACATCATTTTCAGCCTGAAAGTGGAATTTTTAGAACGGCCTCATCCTTGTTCACTTAGATTGTAGAAAAGGAAAGAGGCATCATTTCAACATTAAACATATATACAATTAATAATATAAATAGATCAAATTTCCTATTAAACATATATATATAGAAAAAATTTTAAATTATATAGAAATGTTGCGTTGAAATTTTTTAAACCAATTTATAATTATATTCTTTCAAATAATATGATTTTTCAATATAACTATCTAGAAAATATGTGAAAAAGGCAATATATTTTAATCTTTTAATATATACATTGAAGCTATGCATTTATTTTTTTTTCTCAGAGCCCAGAGATGATGTATTTTGATATCGATAAATGAATCATAGCACAAGCCTTTGCAAAATGTCTACCTGTATAGTATGCTTTCGGGCTATGGCCTCATCAGTACCAAACATAAAAATATTTTTTTTATTCTCAATTACATATATTGAATAGCAGAGGTGTAAAATGGTTTTAAATAAATAACATTTTAAAGAAATATTTCACTATGTATTATTTTAAACGGAGGATAAACATGCATCAATCCAATATATTTATCCTAATATTCACATTCCTTGAAAATCTATTAAACCAGGAACCGATTTTCTTCATAGCATTTAGCTTAATTTCCTCATTGCGTGAGGCGCAGCTTGTAGGGTATTGATGAGGGCTAATAGCCCGATAAATATTGAAGTTTTTTATATCTCTGAAGTAAATATTATTTATAACAATATCGCTCGGAAATTTGCCACCATTTTAAATTTATTTCTACTTCCTTAAAAGGTTATTATTGATTGTTAAGTGAATAATCAAGGCGCTATATTTCCTTTCAATTGCTCTATATATATTTTATCATTTTTAAAATCTATTGTTGAGCTGTGTAACAATATTCTAATCACAACGCAGCGTAGAAGAAAGCACAATGATGGCAACTCTTTTGTTTGCTGGGAAGAGAGAAAATTTTTGTAATCTTTCTTTCATATAGGTATTCAACTATGATGCATTAGCGCGCCATCTGTTATCAAAATTCGAAACTTTTATAGACGCGTATAATTCTTTCAAAAAATAAACTATTTCTACTGTCCTTATTGCAATGGAAAAATTAGTGGGAGGGCCTGGCTCGTCAGTGGTGAACCCTCCCATTATTTTTTCTATTGCAGTAAGGAGAGTAGAAATTGTTTATTTTTAAAAAGAATCATACGCGTCTATAAAGGTATTCAACTAACTGATTTGCAAAATATTACTTATTTACATAAGAAAAAACCAAAAGAAACAGTATATTTGCATATCTGAAAGGCAATGGATCTGCAACATCTATATATATATTAAAAATAGAAAAGGCATATTCTGACCAGGAGAACATTTGGTTTTTAGATGGCAGTGCTCCATCTAGCGGAACAGAAATCACCTAAACATTGATTTAACCTGTTCCCTGATATTTGTACAACCCATTTTATTGATAAATCAAGAAAAGCTATCCACGAACACGTTTCGCGCTGTTGGCGCTCGTCAGCGTGGAGCAGGCTGTATTACTGCGACCAAAAAGATTTATCAAGAAAATGGAACAGGTTGAATCAATGTTTAGTTGATTTTTGTTCCACTAGATGGCGCTCTGCTATCTAAAAAGCATATGTGCTCCTGGTCAGGATAGGCCTTTTTATTTTTAATATCAACACCTGACCTCTTTATTATTTTTTAAATTATTTTCACACTCACATATACATATTATATTATTATATTATTTATATGAAATATTACACAATTACAAATAGAGATAAAACATTTCGCATAATTATTGGCTATTTTATTCAAGAATCTTATCTAGTTAAAATATCAAACTGTACACATATATATACCGGCTGGCCGAGCTCTAAAGGTTTCAAAATTAAAAACTCTGAGAATAATTCCACTATAGCTGCGCGCTAAACACTCAAATAAGAATTGCTACATGATATATTTAGAGATAAAGAATCAAAAATTATTTCTATATATATATATATTTTGACGTCTTTCTATACTGGCGTTTTAACTCTGAACCAAGGAATCAGCGAAACAAACCGTTAAATCAGTGTCGGGCAACCGGTGTGCCGCGAAGAATTCTAGGTGTGCCGCGAACATTTTTGTAGGTATTTAGAACTTTTGGTTAAATTTAAAAATAATGTTTCAAAAAATATTTTTGAACAAAATGGGCTATACAGCTTGATGAAACCACAGATATTAGTAATAAAGCTCAATTGCTGGCATTTTTGAGGTTCGTCGATACAGGAAAAATTGTGAATAACTACTTTTTTTGTAAAGAATTAAAACAAAGAACGACTGGTGCGGACATTTTTGAATTAGTTGATGAAAATGTTATGAAGTATAACTTGAGATGGGAAAATTGTGTTAGCGTCTGTACGGATGGAGCTCCAGCTATGAAAGGTTCAAGAAAGGGATTGATAGCACATGTCATAAAAAAAATCCAAATATCAAATTTGTTCACTGTATGATTCATAGAGAAATGTTAGTGTCAAAGTCGGTTCCTCCCATCCTTGTCACAACTCTAGATGAAGTTGTCAAAGTAGTCAATTACATCAAATCAAATGCTCTTCGATCGAGAATTTTTTCAACATTTTGTGAAGCAATGGATTCCGATTATAAAAATTTATTGTTTCATACTGAAGTCAGATGGTTGTCGAAAGGCAAAGTTTTAAATCGATTTATTTCAATGAAAAATGAAATAATGGTATTCATTGATAACGAAGAGATTAATTTTCCTTTCATGATGAGTGATGTTTGGTGGTTACGAGTTTCATTTTTGGGTGATATTTTCGACAAATTAAACAGTCTTAATTTAAATTTGCAAGGTGCTCAGGAGAACATTATCACTATCTCCACCAAGTTGAAAGCGTTTAAGGAAAAACTCAGTTTATGGAATTTAAACATTGCTAAAGAAAACTTTGCATCTTTTCCGATGGTTCAAGAGAATCCATCAAAATCTATTATCAAAAAAGAAGTCGAAGAAACTTTGACATTACTATCCGCTTCTTTTGATAAATATTTTCCTAACTTAACGTTGAAAAGATGGAATGGGTAGTTAACCCATTTATGCACTGTGAAATTCAACATCTGGAAGAAGAAATGCAAGAAAACTTAATTGATTTAAAAAACGATTTAGTTTTCAAAAGACTATTCACTGAAAAGGAGCTATCTGAGTTTTGGTTGTGCTTAAACTCCAAATTTCCTAAACTTAGTAATGCGGCCATCGAATCATTGTTGCCATTTGGAAGTTCCTACCTGTGTGAGCAAGGTTTTTCAACACTCACAGAAATGAAGTCTAAGAAGCGCGAAAGACTTCAAATGATAGATGAGGAGATGCGCGTTTGTCTTTCACAAGTAGATCCCCGTATTGATTTGATATGCTCTCAAAAACAATCGCAATGCTCGCATTGATTATGTTAATTTAATATTGAAAATTAATAAAATGTGATATATATGTTTAAATTTTTACTAGTATTTATTGTTGTATTTTAATTACCTACGAGAAAATTTATAGTGAGAACCACAGGTGCGCCGCGAAAAAAAGAAATTAAGCTTAGTGCGCCGCAACTCGAAAAAGGTTGCCCGACACTGCGTTAAATAGATGTTTCTATGAAAAATAGACACTTCGGCCAGTTGGGGTTTTTTATTTTCTCAACGTTTCGACAAATATCTTTTGTCTTCGTCAGGAGAAGTAAATAAAATAAAACATTTGGCAAGGCGTAAAAATTGTTCTGAGGTTGCAAGAACGTTCTCATGTGATTTTTCGAATTTAGTACAACATCCAAATAAATGATAAAATATAATTCATCGGCAATTTCTCCGTTTAATATCCCATGAAACGATACGAAGAATTCATTATTACAGGATTCCGGATTTCGACAAATTGCAAATGAACATAAGAGAGGCTGCAACTCTTTTTATTTGTTTGATTAACGGTTAACATTCGGAAAGCCCTTTTTCAGCTAAATAAAACGTATAAAACAAGGTAATGAGTGATTATACAGAATTTTAAAGATAAATTCATGTAAATATAGAACTTAAAAATTCGATAATTTACTAAATTGGAAAATTTGATGTTTAACTATAAAATGGTTAATGAAATTAGTTGAATATATATAGAATGACTATTATTTTATATGAATATTTATTTTTTTATAGATAGGATTTGAAAATAGAGCAATCCATAAATAAATCTGTAAATAAAAAGGCATATTTTGGATCAAAATATCATTTATTTTACCAATATTTCAGTTGGCAAAACGCCAACTTTTATCAAGGTATTAAAACTTTTAAAGTGTGTCAACAACAACATAGATAGGATGGGAACGTATACATTGTGTTGCAGCTGTATAGTTTTGTTTATTGCTTTAGGATTCTCTATGGCTATGGTTTCTTTTGCCTAAAGGATAAGTCATCGTGTTTTAGTTGTGACATTTTATGAAGGATTCTAATACTATTGAAGTCTGGGGTATGGTCCGTTTCATTAATGTAGTTAAATAGTGAGTTTGGGTTGTGCTTCGAAATATTTTTTTTTGTTCTTTAATTTTAATGAAGTGTCTCTTTCACCGATACAGACACAATTACAGTTAACGCGGGGGATTTGGTGATCTAAATATTTTTCTTTTTTCTGATAGGTGTTTTGGTTTGATTGGGTTTCCTGAAAGTGAGGCTATGGAGGTTGATATTTAAAGATGGTTTTAGTGCCGAATACTTTTAAGTAAGCGGACTATTGTAATTATGGAATCATTATTTAGTAAGTATCAGGTGTGTATGTAATTACTGGAGTTATTTATGGGATCTATATCTTTATTTTTATGAAGTAAAAGGAGTATCCAGATTTAAGAAGCTGGTTTTGGATATAATCAAGTTCTCTATTGTATTCTATTTTTGATGAACAGTTGGTAAAGGTTTTTTTTTAGGGTACATACGACTGTTATTTTGTGGGAGATGAGACAATTGGAAAAATATGTAGCTATGGCTTTGTGGAGGTATGATTTCTATAAAAAATATTGTGAAACTGGTGCTATTTCTGGTGAACAGGTTTTCAAGGAATGGTAGGCCTCGTTTGTTTTATTCTTCTATTGTGGATTTAATAAATTATCTATGAATAAAATATCTATGAGTCAACGGTAGATAAAGCTATTTCAGCTAGGGTTGTAGAGAGTGGACTTCCCATCGGTGACTTTTATCTGATTGTAGTATTCGCCTGTGTACATATGCACTAAGTTCATTAACCTTTTCACAATTGATATTCAAAAATTTACAGTTATGTCCTTATGTCGTATAAATATTGTTCTTAAGTCGTATATTTACTTAAGTTTATCTTTAAAATGCTTACATAATCTCACCATTACCTTGTTTATACGTTTTAGTTAGCTAAAGAAGGGCTTTCCCGAAAACTTCTTTTAACCAAGCAAAAAAAAAAAGTGGCGACGTATTATATTATTTTGTAATACGACAAAATCTGTAAACAGTTTTATCTGATTCGATTTACCGGAAATCTCAGAATATGAACGCTTGACGTTTCTCAAAATCGCTAATATTTAGTTTGTGTAAACTTTGATTTCTTTATAGGTATTTATGAAAAACATTGTTAATGCTCTCTATTTGTCGAGGAACCTGATAGGTACTTGTCCAGTGTGAATAAGAGTACAATGTCCTCAACCCATTGCCAAATTATATTTCTCATTATATTTCATTGTAAACTCGAACGAACACAATCCGAAACAAAAGTAAACGCAAGGCATTGTATCTCATTTTAAACTCGAACGCACACAATCTCAAAAAAAGGTAAACACAAGGCATTGTATCTCATTTTAAAACAAAAGTAAGCGCAAGGCATTGTATCTCATTTTAAACTCGAACGCACACAATCTCAAACAAAGGTAAACACAAGGCATTGTATCTCATTTTAAACAAAAGTAAGCGCAAGGAATTGTTTATCATTGTAAACTCGAACGCACACAATCTTAAACAAAGGTAAACGCAAGGCATTGTATCTCATTGTAAAACAAAAGTAAACGCAAGGCATTGTATCTCCTTGTAACCTCGAACGCACACAATCCGAAACAAAAGTAAAAGCAAGTCATTGTATCTCATTTTAAACTCGAACGCACACAATATTAAACAAAGGTAAACTCAAGGCATTGTATCTCATTGTAAAACAAAAGTAAACGCAAGGCATTGTATCTCATTGTAAAACAAAAGTAAATGCAAGGCATTGTATCTCATTGTAAACACGAACGCACACAATCTAAAACAAAGGTAAAGGCAAGGCATTATATAATCATTGTAAAACAAAAGTAAACGCAAGGCATTGTATCTCATTGTAAAACTCGAACGCACAAAATACCTAAACAAAAGTAAACGCAAGGCATTGTATCTCATTGTAAAACAAAAGTAAAAAACAAGGCTTTGTATCTTATTGTAAAACAAAAATAAAAACAAGGCTTTGTATCTTATTGTAAACTCGAACGCACACAATTCTAAACAAAGGTAAAACAATGTATAATTCGTCTTCACCTTCTAATAATTATTTCGATTGTCTCGATAGAAATAAATAAATAACAAATGAGATTAATGTGTTGATTCAGAATTTATATATTTCTTAAACAGGAATAAATAATTTATTAAAACAATCTGTCCTAATAGAATTATATACTTCTGCTTATTAATAAATCATTTCCCTTAATTTTAAATATAACATTCATTGTTTCATCATTTTACTTATCTTATATAAATAAATTACATTTCAAATATGCTTATTAATATGTAGATGTGAATAATAAATAACATACTGACAGTTAATTTACAACTCCAAATTCATAGAGAATATATAAATATGGAACGGAATCTTTTAGATTAAAAGATATGAACCAAAAAATAAGATATTTTCCTTCAATTCCTCTATATAATATAGTTTTAACATGTCGTAGAATATTCAATATTCTATGTTTCAAGAGAAATATTGTCTGATATATACGCGTAGAATATATATAAAGGCACCTTATTATATTTACTATTGCATATTTATATATATATATCTATTTACCATTGTTTATTTGTATATATTGTTCTATTTATCATTGTATATTTGTATATATTATTCTGTATACTGAGAGATTCAAATGGAATTAAGTTTGAGCGGGGCGTCTTTTGGCTCAAATTCAAACTATTTTATTCTTTAAACTCCAATCTTTCGGCAGGTTGGACTCTTCTATCTTCTTTCGGGAAGCTTTCTTTATTTGAAAAGAGCTTTGATCAAATTAGATGAGAAGCGATATCATCACCTGAGTGCACAGAACAAATCTAACTTTGTCAATAATATTTTATTAAGATATGCACTTTATTTTCTTTTATATATTAAACCTGAATTTGCATTTATATATATATTTGAATTTTATATATGACATTATATTCCGGGACATCTCATTGAATATGTCACTGTATAGCGGAAGATACTCAGCTGATGTTATTTTCTTAATATAGTTTTAAAGCGATTATCATATTCTATTATTTTTATAAATTTATATATATAATTTGTTTATTCAGAAAAAAACTAAATTAGGATTAGCTATTTTGTTACGAACAATGTTCAATGACAAGCTTTCGAGTTAAAGAACTCTTCTAAAAGTGTTTCTTCCAAGTTTAAACATTTCTAAATAAATATTTGTAAAATATTCTCAGACGCGAATGAACTCGAGCCCATTTGACTTGCTTTAATATTGCCTTTATAAATTTACTTCAAATATTCATTGATACTTTGATACTAAACACCTTGCTGTTACCATTTGGGGGGCATACTTTATTTATAAATTTATAATTTAAATTTATAATTAAAGCATTTTTAAATACTCATAAAAATGCTTTAATTATAAAAGTATTACTTTATAGTTTGTTATAAGAATAATGAACCTTTTTTCTGCTTTTTTGTTTGTTAATATATAGTTAAGGTTAGTTAGGTTCAGTGTAATTGAGATTCAGTAGGCGGATATATTGATCAGGTAATGTGTATGATCTATATAATTCGCAAATAAAAAGACAAACAAACTCTCGCATCGCGCGTGAGAAATGGGCGGAGTGATAAATGTGGCGCGCCGCAGCAGTAATGGATTTTAGCGATAAACAAAGAGGTGTCTTAAATCTTCTTATCATCCCATATACCTTATGTATCAGCATCTTATTTTATATATTATCATTATTTATACTTTCTTCTCATTTCACCACAGTAACTAAAAGTATAATGGATTCAAAATTTTCATTTGACCATATCTTATACCTGTATATATATATATAGACATATATACAATTTTCCCAGGGAGTATATTTCCTATAAAATTAAGGTCACTCCGGCCTTCAAAATGGACGCTAAAATTAACCTAATCTATTGACTGAGAAAACAAGCGGATTCGGGTCTGTAACAAAGCAACAACATCGGCTTTGCAAACTGAGAAGCGCCCACCTGGAAACCATGGTATCAGGCTGAATCTCGACCTGACTAGAGAGGAACATTAACCTGAAACCGTGGTTTGCGGGAGGGCATTTCGGAAATTAAGGTGAAAAACATGAGGCTTCCAGGGATAAGGTTCTTTTATAAAATAAAAATAATAAAATTATAAAATATTAAATAAAATAAAAAATAAAATTAAAATTAAATAAAATAAAAAATAAAATTAAAATTAAATAAAATAAAAAATAAAATTAAAATTAAATAAAATAAAAAATAAAATTAAAATTAAATAAAATAAAAAATAAAATTAAAATTAAATAAAATAAAAAAAATAAAATTAAAATTAAAATTAAATTAAATAAAAAATAAAATTAAAATTAAATTAAATTAAATATCAAAATTCGAAACTATTATATACCCGTATGATTCTTTTTGAAATTAAACAATCTCTACTGCCCTTACTGCAATGGAAAAATTAATGGGAGGGTCTGGTTCATCAGTTGTGAACCCACCCAGCGGTTTCGCCAGTTTAATCTATCATTCCGCTGTTACAATTTGATATTTGCGGAAGAGCGATTGCTCGAAGCACATCATATTTTTATAATTGTATGTAAGTCTATAATAGGTTCGAATTTTCATAACAGATGGCGCGCTAATGCATCATAATATAAAATAAAATATAACAAAAATAACAAGAGACTCATCCCTGGAAGCCTGATGTTTTCACCTTAATATTGACAACAAAGGATTATTTTATTATATTTCTGAAATTGTCAAAGTTGTGGTTGTGGCTTTGTCCCCGACCCGAGTCCGCTAGTTTGCGGAGGCGCTTCGCTTTAAAGTATATTTCCACAACTCCTGTACGAAACAAAAAATCCTCGGCTAAAAAAAACTTTACAAGAAACTCTTCGCTTCACGATTTTAAACTTTTGATAATATACTGCTCCAGGCGGTTTTTCCAACTTATGGAAACTTTACCTGGATGGAATCAATAAAACAAATATCAATAAAATAAACCTCTCTCACTTCAAAATAGACAGAAAAACTAAATGCCGTATATGAAGAGGTCTATATCCCGAATCAATGGTCTACAGGGAATAGACCCTTGATTATGGTCTACTACCTATTGACTATACTCTGTAGAGACCTAAGCTGTATTGTGACATGGTCCACTCTGTCTTCCTGAGCGCACAGATAGTTGAGGCACGAATTTTGTGCATAATCTAACAAGATGTCTACCGATATTTCCTTATGTTTATATTTCACTAGCCGAATGACCCGGGCAACGCCCGTGTTTTACCCGATTGAATGTTTTGATTCAAATACTATTTGTTATAATTATAAATTGGCGCCTTAAATAAATGCATATTTTAGTTAATAACTATAGCCTATGTGCTTTATCTGTCTATGTACTGTTGGCTTCCGTAGGCGTCTCTTACTGAGAAAAAGAAAGAGAGGATTCCATTTGGTTATTAACTAATATATGCATTTATTTAAGGAGCGACCCGCTCCAACACAATAGTCACAGAAATGGGGGGGGGGGGGGGGGGGGGGCGGGGGTTCGTAGCCGACCAATAGGAGGGCGCCATTCCAAAAAAAAAAAGCAAACCGTGACAGAGGCCATGACGCTCGTAACTGTATACAGTGTACTCCGCTTATAGCGAAGTCGCATTATCCATGACAATCACTTTGTTATATCCGAAGTTTGTTATATCCGCAGTTGGAAAAAAACCATCCATATTGCAGCATAGAAGGATTGTGATCCGTTCCTTACTAGCCTTTCCGCCGGTGCAAGTTTCTCCCTTAAAGTGAAGTGTCTTGTCAGGAAGAAGACGCCAGAAGAGACCGGTTTCATCGGCGTTGAAGATGTCTTTGCAAGCATAGTTACTAATTATATTAGGCATTACATCGGTCAACCAGTTCGTCATTGTCTCACGATTGACATCAGCTGATTCTCCACAAATGTTGCGCAGCTTGATGCCATGCCTTGCCTTCCAACGCTCGATCCATCCACCACTCCCAGTAAAATCCTTTAATCCAAAATCAAGAGCCAGGGTCTTCGCCTTTTCGGAAATCAATGGACCATTAACTGGAAGCGCTGCACTTCTTGCCTGCTTGAACCACTGCAGCAGAGCCTCATCAACATCAGCATATGTAGATCCACGTGCTCGTTTCCGACTGCTTTCTCCCGCATGCAGAGCTTGTTGGTGGATCTTCTCAGAGTTCTTTATTATGGTGCTGAGCGACGACTGTGGGATATTATGTTTCTGGGCAACATCTGTCTTTTTCTTCTTCTCCACTTCAATCTCTCTTAGGATTTGCAGCTTGACTGACAGAGATAGTGAGTTTCTTGTTTGTTTTCGTTCTCCTGCCAGGGTAAACGTTAATAAAATATAAGCGTTTATTAAACAATTTAATTTGGTTTAAATAATGTAAAAAAAATACTTATAATATGTTTGCATATTTTAAAATTGTATATTATTAACTTATTTGTTGTGTATCATTAAATTTGTGTCATTCACACGTTGTAATTTGATATATATTATGCATAATATATTAGTCAATTATAATGGTAAATGAGAAAACTTCGTTATAAACGGATAAAATAAAAATTTATACATGCAAATCACTTCGTTATAAGCGAAAATTCTTTATATCCGACTTCGCAATATCCAGAGTTCTTTTAATGGTTTAAGCCCTTCTTTTCTTTCGTGCAGACAATTTCATTCGCTATATGCGGAATTTCGCTATAACCGACTTTGTTATAAGCGGAGTACACTGTATAGAATGTGTAAATTTGTTTGATTTTTCCCCCATTGTGAAAGTTGTATAGCCAACTATTAGGAATAATCATATTACTTTTAGCCTACAGTTTATTGGAGATGTGCTACTTTAAAATATGTGTATATTCCAAATACTTTATCTTTCGTATTTCAATTTATTAATTTTTAATTCATATTATATGTTTGTTTGAGTGTTTTCAATTAATTTAGGATATTATAAAGTATATTATATATATTGCAGTTTAATTTATTATATATATATATATATAATTATTGATTAATAAAAATATTATTGACTCATTAATTAATTATATATATATATATATATAGAATATTTTTAGATGGCAGAGCCCCATCTAGTGGAACAGAAATGCCTAAATTATTTTTAATATCAACAGCTGATTTTTTTATTTTAAATTATTTTTACAAATGTTAAATGCGTATTTACGCAAGTTAGGCCTCAAATACTCATTTCTTGATCCCTCAATAAGCTACTGGAACCAAACGAATTTTGTCGCAGAGGTAAAATCTGCTTAACACTGATGAGGGCCAATAGCCTGAAACGCGTTCGTGGTTGTCTTCTCTTGATTTATAAAGAAAATGGGTTGGCCACATGACATGTAACAAGGTAAATCAACACTTAGATTATTTCTATTCCAATAGATGGCGCTCTCCCATCTAAAAAAACGCTTATATTAGTGGTAGGAATATGCCTAATATATTTTTAATATCACCTGTCTTTTTTCATTTTTATATTTTAAAATTATTTCTTCATATATATATATATTGTCGCGTATATCATCATGAAAATAGCTACAACCTCCGCCAATATAAATAAAAGTACAGGGAACCTCTCCCGTTATAATAATAAACGTCAAAACTAGACGCCATTTATTGACCGTCGCCGCAAACTAACGGCCTCGGGTCGGTGACAAACGTTAAAGTTTTGACGTTTATTTTGACAGAAAGGCACCCTTTGATTTTTTTAGATCAATTTCCTCCGGGAAAAATTTCCATCTATGTTTTAGCAATAGATTTGGCCCAACTACTATACCAGATAAACAAACACCTCTTTGTCACGTTGTGATAATCCAATTGGATACCATGTGGATCTCATGGAATAAAGTCCGCCCTAGGATGAAAAGAGCCACTAGACTAAAACCCATGATTTCTCAGGTGGACGCTTCTCAGTTGTCAAAGCTAGTGTTGTGACTTTTCACCAACCCGAGGCCGCTAGGTTGCGGCAACGGTCAATAGATGGCGTCAGGTTTTGACGTTTATCATGACGGGAGAGGCGCCCTGTACTTTTATATATATTTACCACTTTTAACTTAAAATATATGAATAAATAACATTTTTATGTTGCAAATGATTACAAAGAGGATAGTATATATACGAGTATTTAAAGTATACATCTGCATACAATAAAAATCGATAAATAGTTAACTTACTTGGCTAATATATGTAAACATTAATGATGTAATGATATCATTGTGATTAAAATTTCTTATTTCATTTCAAATATTCATTTCGATTAGATCTATCCTAGAATTCTGTAGGGAGTGTCTGACGGCCTTATGTTTATCACGGCCATAGATGATACTACAAACATCACCTTACGCCTCACCAGGAGGTCCATTCCATGACAGGGGAACGGATTGCCACTTAAAACCTTCTCCCATTCAATTTACACACAACGTATAAGAGTATAAAACTTGTGGTGGATTCTCTTTCTTTGCGTCTCCTAAACTTCTTGTCTTCTTGTTTTCTACTTTCTCTTGGCTATCTCTAATCACTACTACTATATTATTTTTGACTATATACCATTTACTTCTCGTATAATATATATACTTGTCCAAATCATATATTTCACACTTTCATTTCCTAAAACATAATCACCATCCATAGAAGACTCGAAATACCAGATCATCAGTCTGAACACCAATAAGAAACACATAAATCTCGCCCTCCCACGTTTCATTTATAATTTTAAATCTTCCCGTTGAAGAGCTAGAGCTTGTAAACTCGCGCTTTTACTTAATAAGCTCATTTATTTCGCAAGGTCTTATTTCTTTTATAATTTATTTAGAAAATTCCTAAATTTAATTATTTCTTGTTTACTTCTTGCATAGTTATAATCTATTTAACGAGTATTTTCCTATTTGCTACAAATAGATACTGTATATGCTAAAATATAGGTATTTTAGGTAGTTGTTGCTACGGGTTGGTTTCAACGTGTTTAATTACGAATTAAAAAGGTTTGGTGATTTAAGAGGTTTCTGGCATGCTCGTTTTTCAATAGAGGATTGGATTGTATAAGCATAGAAATGAAACTCTAAAGAAAAAGAAAAGAAACAGGTGAACAAAATATCGTTCAATATATGAACGTTATAAAGCTGAACAACACGTGAAGTAAGATAAGTTTCTTTTAATAAACGAAATACAAGCTTTCGGGCAAAAGCCCTATTATTATTATTTATTAAATTATATAATAATATATATTTATTAAAAGAAACTTATCTTACTTCACGTGTTGTTCAGCTTTATAATTTACTAGTAAGAGTCCCAGTAATATTTCTATATGAACGTTAGTTTAGCGTTTCATTAAAATTTGTGTTAATAACAAAGCAAAAGTGTAGAGGAACATGCTAATCAAATAAAAATGAATGTCAAAAACATATCCGTGAGAAGAAAAACAAGAAAATAAACTATCTCAAAATGAGAATGACACAGACACAATAATTCTCCTTTTAGTTTATTTTGCTGTGGAAAAGAACTTCGGAAAATTAGGTTGAAAAAAAAAAGAACAGCCAATTTCCTCAATTTATTTGCAAATGGAAAAACAAGTTGGAAATAGAGAGATAATGGCGGCGAAGGAAAAATCTTTAACTATTTTTTGCAAAGTTAACGAATAACCATAATAGAGGAAACTAAATTTTATCTGGAAAATTTCGGGAATAACGGAAATATTAAGGTGAAGTACAGGAATTGATTGATGACCATATTCTCCTGCTATAAAGTGTAAAAGATTTGTTCGTTTGATTCTAAAATTTCAGACTTCTTTGTAATCGAGTAAGAACTCTTGTAATTTTAGCACATTTTATTATTGCATAAATAAATCTTTAAATAAAAAGGCAAATATTGGATCAAAGTACCAAAGAACAAAGACACTGAACTAAAAATAGCAATCTATTTACCAATATTTTCGTTATTTTTACTTCATGTGTCACACTTATTTTTATTCTCTGAACATTAGTAGTGTTGAGATTACGAGAGGTCAAGAATTGAAGAACCTTCTCCCAACAAGCAAGACCCTCACCTAGAGTCTAGATATCAGTTTGGACTGCCCTGGGTGATCAAGCCAGGAAGGAAAATAACGCAGGCAGAAACCAGCGGCTACTACACGCAGAAGATCTCGCTCTAGCAAGAAACTCTCGCTCCAGTCAGAAACACTCAGAAACTCTAAGAAACTCGTTTATTTCAACAACACTACTTAGTTATATACAAAAGGGAAATTTACATAATAACAATTTATACATTCAATTAGAAAATCTACATCTCTAGTCATGTATTCAAAAATATATTTACATATTGTATGCCACGACTTTTAACATACCCCCACCTTTCTTTTTTTTTTGTAAAACAAGAAAGAAAAAATCCGTTCCACCGTGATGGGGGGATCCTGGTAGGTGGGACACCGTTGCAGGGAGCCCAGGCTCTTAACCAGGAAAACCATCTTCTCCTCGGCACACTGCGGCACCCTCTCCATACACACCACCGGAGATTGCCCCAGAAGCGTCTAGAGATATATATCTTGATGATGCCCGTTTAAAAATATTGTTCGCCATTTTAGCCTTGGTTCTCTGAATTGATTCTTTCAATCAAAATTTTTCCCAAATATCTCATCAATTAATTCAGTTCGTATTTTATAAGCAGAGTTAAATTCTCGCATTTCATTATGGGTCCAAATTGGATTCATTCTTCCTGCTTCCAATTAACTGTTCCGAAATCAAGCCTTCCCAGCTCTGTAACTGAACGACTGTACACCATGGCCTCAACATCCAGGTCCATGGATTTCATCCTTGTTTTGGGAGGAAGTGGCAGAGGCCCTCTTGGAATCAGCCTTAGAAGCATTGAAAACAGGACGAAGAGGCGTCGTCCCACCTCTGTAGACACTTTTGTCTTTTTCCGGATTTTGAGGTACGGGGCACTTAACTAAAATCGTCACTACAACCATTTCCCTCCCAAAAACCATCAGTTGTCCATTTTTTTTCTTCCAAAGAAATCTAAGGTAGTCCAATCATTTTCCTTGATGGCCATCAACCGGAAATACCTTCTCATGTCGGCCAAAACTCCGAACTTATTCCCCCGATATTTTATCCTTATTTCCGGGATTCTCCTCAGTAGAATGGGTCTCCACTTCAAATATCGCCTCAAGGATAGTCTGTTGCGTCCTCGACAGGAAGCGTCGTCAAACACTGGCCATATAGGCGTCGTTTTGGACTCCTCTTTAACAAAAGGTGACGGGGCAAATAGTGTCCTTTTACTTCAGATGGATTTTCATCAACTCCCCCGATGAACCCTTCCTTCACCTTTGAATCAGTACCCTGTTCTGCATCTAACCTCTCTTCCACCTTTGAATCAGTACCCTGTTCTGCATCTAGCCTTTCTTTTGCCACCTTTGAATCAGTACCCTGTTCTGCATCTAGCTTATCTTCTTCCACCTTTGAATCAGTACCCTGTTCTGCATCTAACTTTTCTTCTGCCACCTTTGAATCAGTACCCTGTTCTGCATCTAGCTTATCTTCTTCCACCTTTGAATCAGTACCCTGTTCTACATCTAGCTTTTCTTCCACCTTTAAATCAGTACCCTGTTCTACATCCAACTTTTCTTCCACCTTTGAATCAGTACCCTGTTCTACATCTAACTTTTCTTCCACCTTTGAATCAGTACCCTGTTCTGTATCTAACTTTTCTTCTGCCACCTTTGAATCAGTACCCTGTTCTACATCTAACTTTTCTTCCACCTTTGAATCAGTACCCTGAGCTACTGCTTTAGAATTGTTCACCGATTCATAACCCTTAATTGCTGTTCCAGAATCCTTTACTCCACTACCCTTGGTTTCAGCTTCCGAATCCCTACTCCGTCGCCCTTAGGCTGATCTTCAGTATTCTTCATTCCCTCGTCCTTAGGCTTTGCTTCAGAATCATTTACTCCGTCGCCCTTAGGCTAATCTTCAGAATTCTTCATTCCTTCGTCCTTAGGCTTTGCTTCAGAATCTTTCACTCCGTTGCCCTTAGGCTAATCTTCAGAATCCCCTACTCCGTCGCCCTTAGGCTCATCTTCAGAATCCTTTACTCCGTCGCCTTCATCTCCTGCTTTTTGACCTTCAGATTCTTTTACTTCATCTCCTTTATCTCCGTCTTTAGAATTCACTTTATCGGGTTTTGCTTCCGTTTCCTTTGCTTTGTCTTTAGCCTCAGCTTCCTTCACACCTACATAGCCATCAACTGCAGTTTCAGAATCCTTCGCTTTATTGCTTTTAACTGCCGCTTCTGTTTCCCTCCTTTCAACCGCCTTCAACTGCTGCGCTCAATTCCTTCTTTTCTTTAATAGCATTCACAGCACCTTTTTGCCCTCATATTCAATATCTATTATAGAGGGAGCTGAACAAGCTTCCTTTAGCATTCTAGCTTTAGCTAGAGCAGGCCTCACATCCGTAGCTCTAGCAGTTTTTACAGAATCCTCTTTTTCTACGCCTTCAATTTCATTTTTCATGGACTCTTCCGGGCTTTTCGATAGAGACGTAGAAGTAGTCTGAAGTTTGATAACTTTCTGTTTATCGGTATCTGAATTCGGAGAGGTACTAGACGCCCTTGGTGGAATTTGAGAAGTCTTGGCCTGAGCATCCCTATCCTGCTCACGCATTTCGCGAATTCTGGCCTTTAAATAATATCTTTTCGTGATGTAGACTTCACACTCCTCAAATTCTTTATCAATTTCATCGTCAGTCGCCTCAGCTTTGGCTAATAAAATTTCCTGGTATTGTTCGTTCAATACCGCCAGCTCCAAATAGAGAGCTTCCAATCTATCAAATTTGGCATATATGCCACTTTTGTCAATAAGAGGATTCCTTAACTCTGTATTCATATCATTTACCACCTCGGTAAAAACGCCTCTTATCGCCTCTCTACGCCTTCTGCTAACATCCTCCATCTCTTGTAGTTTCCTCAACTTCTTTGCCTTTGAGCTCCCCTAAACCTTTAACAAAGGGCTTCTTGAGCTCCTTTGAACCTTTAACCAAGTGCCTCTTGAGCTCCTTTAAACCTTGAGCTTCACTGAGCTCTTTTTAAACCTTTAACCAAGGGCTTCTCGAGCTCCTTTAAACCTTGAGCTCCACTGAGCTCTTTTTAAACCTTTAACAAAGGGCTTCTTGAGCTCCTTTAAACCTTGAGCTTCACTGAGCTCTTTTTAAACCTTTAACAAAGGGCTTCTCGAGCTCCTTTAAACCTTGAGCTTCACTGAGCTCTTTTAACCTTTAACAAAGGGCTTCTTGAGCTCCTTTAAACCTTGAGCTTCACTGAGCTCTTTTTAAACCTTTAAAAAAGGGCTTCTTGAGCTCCTTTAAACCTTTAGCTTCACTGAGCTCTTTTTATCCTTTAACAAAGGGCTTCTTGAGCTCCTTTAAACCTTTAGCTTCACTGAGCTCTTTTTATCCTTTAACAAAGGGCTTCTTGAGCTCCTTTAAACCTTTAGCTTCACTGAGCTCTTTTTATCCTTTAACAAAGGGCTTCTTGAGCACCTTTAAACCTTTAGCTTCACTGAGCTCTTTTCAACCTTTAAAAAAGGGCCTTTTGAGCTCTTTTTAACCTTTGAGCTTCCTGAGCTCTTTTTAACCTTTAAAAAAAAGGGCCTTTTGAGCTCCTTTTAACCTTGAGCTTCACTGAGCTCTTTTTATCCTTTAACAAAGGGCTTCTTGAGCACCTTTAAACCTTTAGCTTCACTGAGCTCTTTTTATCCTTTAACAAAGGGCTTCTTGAGCTCCTTTTAACCTTGAGCTTCACTGAGCTCTTTTTATCCTTTAACAAAGGGCTTCTTGAGCACCTTTAAACCTTGAGCTACTGTTACTCGGAGACAGCGCCTACAGGTCTTCCCGCCTTCTGTTCCTCGGGAGACAGCGCCTACTGGTCTTCCCGTCTTCTGTTCCTCGGGAGACAGCGCCTACAGGTCTTCCCGTCTTGTGTTCCTCGGGAGACAGCGCCTACAGGTCTTCCCGTCACTTGGCCAGCCCAGGCAGCCCACCCGGGGACGCCATTAATGTTGAGATTACGAGAGGTCAAGAATTGAAGAACCTTCTCCCAACAAGCAAGACCCTCACCTAGAGTCTAGATATCAGTTTGGACTGCCCTGGGTGATCAAGCCAGGAAGGAAAATAACGCAGGCAGAAACCAGCGGCTACTACACGCAGAAGATCTCGCTCTAGCAAGAAACTCTCGCTCCAGACAGAAACACTCAGAAACTCTAAGAAACTCGTTTATTTCAACAACACTACTTAGTTATATACAAAAGGGAAATTTACATAATAACAATTTATACATTCAATTAGAAAATCTACATCTCTAGTCATGTATTCAAAAATATATTTACATATTGTATGCCACGACTTTTAACAAGTAGGTATATATATTTTTTATTTAAATAATTATCCAATCGTAGTTATTTTTGCTTTCAAATATTATTTTATTTACATATTATCACCAAATTGCTTTTTTAAATTTAAACATCGCAATTTTTAAGCCACTTTCTATACTCTTAATTTGTTTTCAAAGGCCCTTCGGGTAAAACCGGGGCATTTCTCGGGTCACTCGTTTATTACATTATTATACACACCCAAATATATAATCATTAATCTGGAAAATCTGTTAATCCGAATTTATATTATATATAGAAAATAATAGAGTTATTAAAAATAGTGCAAAAAGTTAAATTGCACTGAGAACAGTTTGATAAATTAAGAAAAAAAACCATCTGATTTTGCATTTCAAAATTGCTGATAGTTTGCGCCATCTTTCAGTATAAATATAACTGTATTGTTAATTTTAAATTAACCTGAACACCACGTTGACGAGGGTCAACAGCCTGAAACGCGTATATGTGGTTGATATTTCTTGAAGAATCAATAAAGAGTATTTGGTCAATATTCTGGCACAAAATTATAAATCAACGTTTAGTTGATATTCATTCAGACAGATGGCGCAAGCTATCACCAAGTTTGAATTGCAAGCAATAAGGAGATTGTTTCTCCTTATTAATAAAATTTAAGAGGTAATTATTCGATTGAATGGTTTATTCAGCGATATTTAGGCAGACCGAAAATATTTACTTTTCAAGCAGCGCTCAATAAACTTTTCAATCTAAGAGAGCCTGTGCTTAATATTGGATAAATTTAAATAATAGGGATATTACTATATTCCTTAATGTAACAAATATATTGAATAACACTTCTTGAGGTACTTTATCTATGAGGTACTATTCTATCTTTCTCTACTGTCTGGAGGAAGACTCTTTGTCGTTGGGAGAGTCTCCTGGAGTTTACATAACTGTATATAATATGATGCACCAGCGCGCCATCTGTTATCAAAATTCGAAACTATTTTAAACGCGCAAAATTCTTTTTGAAATTAAAAATATTCTACTGCCCTTGTAGCAAAGGAAAATTATATATTTATGATTGTATTTAATTCTACTGTCCTCAAAGCTCATGTCCATAGTTCTTCTAAAATACCCATTCCAAGAGTCTAGAAACAGTATCACTATAAAAGGAAGTTCCAAAAATGCAATATAACAGCGGTATGATAGATTAAACTGGCGAAACCGCTGAGAGGGTTCACCACTGATGAGCCAGGCCCTCCCTTTAATTTTTACATTGCAGTAAGGGCAGTAGAATTTTTTAATTTTAAAAAGAATCTTGCGCGTTCAAAATAGTTTCGAATTTTGATAACTGTATATAGTTTACTCCTTTATTTTATATCTTTCATATTTCCCTCTTTTTGTGATTATTTTATAATATTTAAACCTCAAAATCTCTCTCTTTCCTCTTCTATAGAGCCTGGACGATAGCCTGGTCCTTTATCGTTATCTCCTAACGGAACTCTTTACAAACATTTTTCAATTAGAGCAAATTATCAAATAAATATCTTCTTCTATCAGATTCTACCTGTTGCGTTTCCAGATTTCCCAAATGAGAGGTCAGCAATATCACAGGTTCTTGCATATAAATAGCAAGTAGCAGAAAATTTCAAAAATAAAATTCTAGAGTATAGAATCCCCTGAACACAACTCTTTAAATAGGAGATCCGAGAATTCATACTATTGATCTCCATTTGAAAATTGATCTATTCTAAAAATATACAGCTTTCGAGTAACGATGTTCTATCTACTTATCAATTTTAGGTGGAGAAATACAAAAGGTTTGTAAAACAAATGTTCACCTGCACATGGGCGGGCGTGTATAACGAAATAAACCGTAATAAATTATCCAATATATTCAAATCTTCAGAATATTATTACGTAATTAGAAATTTCTATCTATATAATATATTAGACAATAAAAAAGCATATATTAGATTTAAAAGAGATTTATTTTGCCAATATTTCGGTTGACTGAACGCAAAACCTTTATCAAGGCATTACATTTTTGTATACACAAACTCAGCGCCGCATAGTGTTATAATATCACAGCTGAAATAATTTTAAAAATACGAAGTAGGTGGGGGAAATTGTGCAAGCAAAAAATATTTTAAAAAGTTACAATCAGAATAAGTTAAATATTTTAAAATATTAAAGAAGAAAAAATGATGAGGTCTATCCTATATTTTAAAACATTTGTATTAAGAACATAAACATATAATTCATCAATAAATCATTAAGAGATAAATGTAAAAATATATGTATCTATTAAAACATTTGAAAAAAAAAATGATTTAAACAAAAAATTATAAAATGTTTTGAAAATTTTTAAACTATAAAATGTGTTGTATTTTAGAGAATAATTTCAAATTTTTATTGGAGATCGATTCATCTAAAAGAAAAATATTATTTTATAAGAAATGCATTAAAATGGAAGTTAAAATAATTTGGGATTAATATATGAAGAGAAATAAAAAAAGGCGTAAACTAAAAATGTTTAATGTATTTAAACTTTTGTGTTTTAAGCGAAAAATGTAAAAATAATTACATAAATGGAGTGTATAATTTAAAGGTTGTTACTAATGTGTGAAAATGAAATTTAAGAAACTGCGGTTATTAAATCATAATTTAAAAATCATTAAAGCAAAAAAAAAATAGATTAATTAAAATAATGTCATGTAATTTGAAAATACGATACCTCTCCCTTTAAAATAGTATATGATAAGTCAAAGGAGAAACGAAAATTAACCAAGTGAAATTTAAAAAATTAAAAAAGACAAAAAATGTAAGAAGATCTAAAAGGTGTGTAAATACCTGGTAAATCAATTTTCCTATTTATACTTTCTTTGTTTTCTGCAGAGGCCCAGCTTTCTAAGAACAATCGGCAGTGTTTTTCTTTAATATTCTGGTACATGATAGTTCTATTATCAAAGTCCGGAGTGTGGTTGTTGTTCAGTGCATGATCTACAAGGAGAGACAGTGGGTTATATGGCTGCTACAGGCATAATTCCACGATATAATATATGTGAAAAATAGTACAAAAGTGAATTTGTATTTGGATCAGATGGATAAATTGAGAAAAAGGGCATTTCCTGATCGTGTAACTAAAAGTTGCTGATGGCTTGCGCCATCTATCGGAATAAATATCAATTAATCGTTGAATTTTAATTAACCAGAATTGGCTAAATACCGTTTCTTGATTTCGAAGAAATGTCCCCTTTTTCTTAATGTAAATATATATCTTCCAATTTCTGATTACAAAATAATATTTTGAAAATTTGATTAAATGGGATATTGAGTGTTTGAAAAGGCTTTTAAAAATTTTATTCCGTTAGGCACGTCCGCGCATATGCATGTGAACATTTGGTTTTCTACAAATAGTGAGTTTGCGTGTTTGTATTTCTCAACTTGACATTGTTAAATCAGTAGAAGAGCGTCGGCGCGTTGCCCGCGCGCGAAAACTCGATTTTTTACAACAAAAAAAAAAACACATAATATTGTAACGACGCTTCTCAGCCGTCAATGTTTGCGTGCAAGGTTTCTAAGAGAACAATGTGGATTCTTTAGGATGCAGCTTAATGCGGTATATTTATTATACGAGCTTAAAGAGTAGATAAGTAACTATACAGTAGAAGATTGACTTGCCTTCAATGCCCGCCACTAGAGGGATCCTTCTCCGCTACCGTCTTCCCGGTCAGTCCATACGGCCACACGTTCGGAGCCCACCTGCTGCGTCTGTTGTCCCGCCGTTCTCCCTGCCCAAGACGTTCGGCAGGATGTTCGGCCAGGCTTCAACCCGGCACCTTGTTTTCCTCTTCGGAACCCCGAGGAACTGCGTGCGGCTCGCGCCGGCTGATCCCTTCTCTCTTCGCTTCCCCACGTCTTCTCTTCTATTTCTCTGCTGCATCGCTTCACTGCCCCCTTCTCAATCCTTTTCGTCCCGAAAAGGCTGATTTCACCAGAGGCGCTGATCGGCGGCCCTTTGATCTCCCTGACGTCCCTGGCCACATGAGGGTCGTCAGCCTCCCGGAAGCGTAACGGCAGGGTTAACACCAACCCTTGTTTGCAGAACCACATCTCAACTCGGGCTTCCTTTCCACTCTCAACCAGTGCCGACGCCATTGATTGGTCTCGCTGTCTAGCACAGGGCGGTGGTTCTCCACACGATGGCGGCCATATTTTACTGCCTACGATGCTTTCTTCTGATATTTTGAATTCTCCTTGTGAACACTCTGTAGCCGCAATGTACAAAGGTTTGTGATCGTTTGTATTGCGCTTTCGCCGCTTCCTTCCACGACGGGGCTGTAGATCGCCGATCTTTACAGTTGATTCGTCCACCCGATCCACGCTGTCCATATCGTGGCCTCCCTTTTCTTCTTTAGGTTTGACATTCTCTTGCTCTAGAGGCTCTCTTTTTCCTAACCCTTCAAACCTGGGCTCCTTAGTGCCGACCACGCACAGGGCTGTGAATTTCTTAAACCTTCAGGAGGTGTCGGATCCCGTGGCATTCTCAAGGTCGGTAGAACTTTTCCTAGGCGGTGGCTGCTTGATCTGCACCTTGTCGGGCGAAGGAACGAAGATGAATGGTACACATTCTTGGCACATCTTTTCAGCTTGCATTGCAGACGACGGCGCTGACACATTGCGTGCGACTTCCACTTCACAGACAGTGTCGTCAGACTTCCACAGAGCGTCCAATGCTCTATCCCGTTCAGTCGGGTCGCCGGCTCCAACTTCAGGGTGCTTCGACCATCTAGCCTTGTCGCACTTCCACGGAGCATCCAGCTCCGTCCCGTCCAGTTGGATCGCCGCTGTAGTCCCTGACAGTCTGACACTGTCGTTGAAGTCAGCCACGCTGTCGCACTGCAGCTCGCCAAGATCGTTGCTGTTCTCATGGAGTATTTCAGAAAGAATCCCAGGGGTTGAATTTTCGCTCTGTATATCACCTTGAGGGCATTCTCCTTCCGTCCGCTTGATTTTATACAAAACACTCGTGCCA
This sequence comes from Cordylochernes scorpioides, assembly GCA_030710605.1. Classification (NCBI taxonomy): domain Eukaryota; kingdom Metazoa; phylum Arthropoda; class Arachnida; order Pseudoscorpiones; family Chernetidae; genus Cordylochernes; species Cordylochernes scorpioides. The sequence goes on from CP092886.1 coordinate 17,344,069, forward strand.
CAGCCGTTGTCGGAGGCGATCAGCTCACCCTCCTCCGCTACACAACCAGTCTGGATCATTTCCTGCTGTCGACACTCTTCGGACTTCTGGATCACGGGAAAATCTTCTAGCGTAGATTCTGACAGTTCAATTACAACGTCTCCTGACGTGATGATCTTGTCGGGATCTTCATCACCTGGGATCGTCTTTTGTCCCCTCAGACATTGAATACGTGGGCTATTGGTTGCTGTGACTGTTTTTGAAAAGCCTTCAGGATTTTCTGGCGGTAGTACATTGAACTTAACTTCGCAAGAAATGGGTGTGGCAGAACGTTTGACATTCCGATTATGCTCGAGTCGGCTCAATCGAGATTCCAATGGAGTAATCCCTTTATTAGTCGATCTAACGTTTTCTCCGAGCACATCTAATTTCTGGCTTATCAGATGGAGCAATTTTGTGAATTTTCGATTTCGGGGTCGGTTAGTTTTTCCATTTTTCTTTTTAAATTGGCGCAAAATAAAATCTTCAATTAAAATTAACTAAGCTGTATCCCACTTCTGACACCAATTGTTACGACGCTTCTCAGCCGTCAATGTTTGCGTGCAAGGTTTCTAAGAGAACAATGTGGATTCTTTAGGATACAGCTTAGTGCGGTATATTTATTATACGAGCTTAAAGAGTAGATAAGTAACTATACAGTAGAAGATTGACTTGCCTTCAATGCCCGCCACTAGAGGGATCCTTCTCCGCTACCGTCTTCCCGGTCAGTCCATACGGCCACACGTTCGGAGCCCACCTGCTGCGTCTGTTGTCCCGCCGTTCTCCCTGCCCAAGACGTTCGGCAGGATGTTCGGCCAGGCTTCAACCCGGCACCTTGTTTTCCTCTTCGGAACCCCGAGGAACTGCGTGCGGCTCGCGCCGGCTGATCCCTTCTCTCTTCGCTTCCCCACGTCTTCTCTTCTATTTCTCTGCTGCATCGCTTCAATATTAATTTTCAAAAATATTTTTCAAATTAAAAATTTTACTTAATGAATTTTAAAATAGTCTATCTTCGATTGCCCTTAGAAGAAAGAATTTTGAAAATCTTGTATGTTTATCACAATGAAAATAAAATCAGTGCTAATATTTAATTTATCAAAATAGGTTAATCGCGGTAAAATAAACAAACGAAATTTCTAACACACACAGATTTGTATTTGAATTAGAAACTACATAAGGATCTCTAGAAGTTTATATATATATGATGGCCTCAGTTTTTGACGTTTATTTTGACGGGAGAGGCGCCCTATGCTTCTATTTTAGCCATAGAATTGGCCTAGCCACCTTGCTAGCAAAACATCTCTTTGGTAGATTGTGAAGATTCCATTAGATCCCGTGTGGATCTCATGGAATAAAGTCCGCCCTAGACTGACGAGGACCATTAGCCCGAAACCATGGTCTCTAGGTGGACGCTTCTCAGTTTGCCAAAGCTGGTGTTGTTGGCTTTGTCACCGACCCGAGGCCGCTAGTTGCGGCGACGGTCAATAGATGGCGTCAGGTTTTGACGTTTATTTTGACGGGAGAAGCGCCCTATGCTTCTATGGATCAATTTCCTCCCGGCAATTTTACCATCTATAAACAAAATTATAGCACACACAAATCTGTAATTGAATTACAACCAACATAAGGATCTCTTTAAGTATATAATACTCTTTCTCTATAGAGATTTAATTCTTAAAATAGAATTTTACAAATTGAAGGATATATTTGCAATGTGTCAAACCGTATCCCAAATTATGTATGAATCTTTCTAAATGTGATAATCGCATAGTTGGATTCAGAATTGGGAAAAGATTTGAAGGGAAATACTTGGCGTAATTAGCCGTCACCTCGGCTGAATAATTTGCCACAACATCCACGCCAAATAAACGCTGATTACAATCGACTCTTTAGATAATTACCTTGTCGAGATGGAATTATTAATGTGAGGAATTTTAAATTAGAATATTTTCTTTATATCAGGACATAGAAATGAACATCTAATAAACAAACATCCAATATTTATATATTTCAAAATATGTTTTGATCTCGCGGTTTATATAATGCTATTTTTAAATTAAAATTATTGCATTTTATATCACGTATATTGTGAAGGTTTTGGTGCTTATTCTTTAATAATTTAATAGTGCACCTGAAAGTACAAACAAAAATTATATTATACACTCATTAATAAAACTTAAGGAAGTGGAAAGTATTTTCTAAAAGGAGACGTAAGCAATTTTGTTTTCCACTTAGTTATATCGTGTGTCTTCATAAAAGTCATTGTACGATCTTTCAGAGATATTGTCTGAATCCCAAAATATACGATAATAGGTACAACCTCTTTAAATTTGTCTAATAGCGTATATAAGAAACATTTTAAACGTATTTATGCTAGTTTTATTATGATATTTTTGGACATTCTATGTGAAGTTTCCGTTTTTGTCTCTAATTAAAACTTATTCTATTTTAAAAATATATATTCAAAACCTTTACATATTTAAATTCGAAATTATATAGTTTTTATGGCCAGAAGTGTGTTTACGTGGCAAAATTTATATTATAAATAGAAGAGGGAGCAAATTTTATATGTGGAAAAATAACAAAAGTTTTTAATTCAATTGCTAAAATCTTTGAATTTATTTTATTATATCAAATCAGACGCGATATCCCAACAAGGGATAATTGCGCCAAAGAAAATCGCTATTTACAGTATCAAGTTTATATTTTCGATCTAGAATTTACAAAGTTTGAAAAATTCAAGATATAGTAGCTACTGTTTAAGGAATTAGAAAGAAACAAAAAGAAGAATACAAGAAAAAATGAAATACAAGAAAAATAAATTTTAAGAATATTATAGATTAGAAATATCCTACACCAAGAAGAAACAAAAATTGAGTTTGAATCTATAATTTGGAGTTGGAAAGGAAAATATTAAAAAAATAAAAACATAACACTAATTAACCGTTACAGGTTTCCTCAACCAAGAAAGAAAACCATAAATAGAGTTACAAATTCCCTGAATTTTAAAATTGGCTCCCTACTCTTTATAAACATAGTTTCTTAAATTCAATATCTCCCCGCTTTCTGTCTGTAGTTTTGAAGATGGGGCATTTTATTAATATTGATATACATATCAATAAGTTATAGTTTTTATTTATTAATAAATATTACACAGTATAGTAATTATATATATTGAACGACGTTTAACAAGTTTTACCGCATATGTTTCTTTTTAGAACGAAAATTCATAATTTTTAAGGAGAAATAACGACTATTCCTATCCTTAGGGATGAAGTATAAAAGGATTAATTGTGAAGAGTAATGAGGAACGGAAAAATAAAGTGTCCAGTGATGGGAATAATATATATATAATACAATATAATGCGGCTTATGATTGTAAAACGACATTTGAAAATTATCCCGCATGTGTTTTTTTTTTTTTAAGAAAAATCGAAATTTATTTTTAAGGAGAAATAACGATTATTTCCAACCTTAGAGATGAACTATGAAAGGATGAATTGTGAAGAGTAATGATAAACGGAAAAATAAAAGTGTCCAGGGATGGGAATCGAATCTACAGTGTTCCGCTTACCGGGCAGATGCCATGTCCACTAGGCTATGCTGGACATATTTTTCCGTTAGTAAATATATATAAATAAAAGACAATTGACTGAGGGAAAAGTTTCTTCATAACGGAGATACAAGCTTTCGGGCTCAACAGCCCTTCGACAGGTATAACTACGCTACTAAGCTTCTAGATTCTTATATATAATAGAGCTATATATAAAATTGTATATCGTATTATACAAAACAACTGTTTTTTTTTTTTTTTTTTTGCTTATCCCTAGTACACGTGGTACAGGCCATGATAATCATGGTGGGTAGTTACGACTGCTTTTTACTGTAAGCGCACCACATGTCTACACATATGAAAGCAGTTCGACTTTGCACTTACAAATGTGCCAGAGCCCCGTTTGGTTACTTGCACTCGCTTGGTGGGGTTGGACTTTTGCAAGAATCGGGGGGCCATTGGAGCATTTTTTTTTTAAACATAAAAAGTGTCCAATGCGGGGATCGAACCCGGGTCGTAGTGGTCGAAACCAAACGGTTTAACCAGCCTTCCACCGACCCCCCTCAAAACAACTGTGAAGCTATCGAATATAAAAATTTCGAGGTAAACGGAATTTTGTTGATTATCATCAGCAGAATGATGCTACTAATATTTATCAGATTATATTCCTCAATTTCTTACATTATATATACTACGAATAGCACATTTTTATAAGAATTATCAATAAATACTACTCATTTTTGTATAGTGCATAGTAGAATGTACTTGTAGATTTAACTGGGTAATTCTTGGAGGTTTAACCAATGATTAGCTATGCCTTTTCAATGCTTTTCTCTTTGAAATAAAAATAAAGGAAAATTGTGGAACATATCCAGAGAACTGGAATAACTGGAATTTAGAGATTGGGGAATTCTGAATTTCAGAGGGGCTATAGAAATGTATCAGAATAAACGATAAAGGATATTGACAAGTCTTTAGATTTCTTATAATATTCTGAGTTTCTTCAGTGAAGAAATTCAGAATATTATAAGAAATCTAAAGACTTGTCAATATCCTTTATCGTTTATTCTGAGACATTTCTATAGCCCCTCTGAAATTCAGAATTCCCCAATCTATAAATCCATTAGAGGTATTCCCTATTCACCAGTATCTGTTTCTATAGCCCGTCATCTGAAAAAATTTGGAATCAAAACCTTTTTCAGAAACTCACCTAATTTAAATTCGTTACTAAGAAACCCCATAACAAAGAACAATACCATTATTATCCTTCCAATATTAAGAATGCCATATACCCCATAGAATGCAACGAATGCAAAACCAAATATGTCGGCGAAACTGGCAGACATTTGAATATTAGAGTATCAGAACATAAGCGAAATATCGATAATCAAGACAGTAGATCTTTAGTATACCAACATATAAGAGAAACAGGCCATTCCTTCTCCCTATCAGAACCAAAGACCCATTACTCCAACATCCCAATAGACTACAGAGACTTGTAATAGAATCCATCATATCCAGAAAGCACAATAGCATTAACAGAAGAATAGATATTCCAGAGGTTTATAACATTATATTCCCTGAGCCCAGCCCATAACCCCCAGGTGAAGCACGCGCAATAGAAGCCCGCGTTGATCATGCTTTAAAAACAAATGTAAACAGTGAATAGACTTTATTTAATTTTAAATCATATTTTATTGGCGTATTAATCATATAATGCAATTTCTCCCGTAGAAGGGCGTACTTGCCCGAAAGCTCGAGGTATTTTTTAAATAAAAAATATTTTAAAAGAAACTTTTCCCTGGAAGTTTTATGTTTTTATTTTAATACTTAAATATATGTTTTCCCCTTTGTGTGAGCTTGCGTTTGTTTAAATAATTTTTATTTATAGGCAAAAAATACTTAATGGACATTTTTCTCATCGTTTCTTCATCTTTTGATCATCATTTTGCTCAATGAATATATATCCAGGCAGGCAGATATAGTCCATGAGACAAAAGGAAGAAAAATGTTCCGGAAGGAAGACTATCTAAAAAATCAATGCGTGGCCATAGAGTTGCGATAAGAATTTTAATTAGAGCGAATAAATCAAAAAGAGAAGCATAAAGGGAAGAAGCCAAGAATGCATAATAAGGGCGCGACACCCACGTGTCCGTTTAGCCTCGTCACCCTAGCTGGGGCATTAAGTTAATGTGTTTACAGAGCGAGATTAGCATAATGCCAATAGGATGGTGTTAATGCCGGATAATGTTGGCGGAGATTAATAGCCGTCGATAAATCATTCTGTCTCCCATTTCCTATTCGGATATACTGTTTATTTAATTTAAATCTCTTATAAATGATTTTAGTTCTAGATCTGAGCTCTGGATATTATTTATAGAATTGAATCTTAATATACGCGCGACGTTTTTGTCATGATAATCATTATGATTACTTGCGATCACTGATGGAATTAGACTTGTGTAAGAATCGGACGACATTGGATACAGAAATGATGATCAATGTGAAATTCTACCCCCGTCCTTGGCAGTTGAAATTCAACGATGTGTATCTTTCTTCCTTATATATATAGACTTATATTTATAACTAGATTGAAATAAAATATTAGTTTTGAGAAAAATATCATTAAAAAGAGAGTTAAATCAAACTTATAGAGATATGGACATACATACATAAGTCAGAGTTAAAGGTAAGTGAAAATGCAAAATTGCTTTATTATAAGGAATTTTATTAAATAACGTATTATTAAAATTTTAAATCGTATTTATAATACTAGAAAAATAAATTATCAATAAAAGTAAAATATCTGCTCTATGTAAGCTGTTAAGTATTATGATAAAGGGGATTTATGAAATTGTAAACTGAAGGTAAATAATATACGGTGTGTGAAACTCGCTACCCAAATGGAACAATATAATATACCTAATATTGGGAATTATTTAAGATTCGATATAAGGGGAGGTCCAATATATCTCTTTTAGCAAAGTTTCTCTATTATGATGCATTAGCGCGCCATCTGTTATCAAAATACGAAACTATTATAGACGCGTATGATTCTTTTAAAAATAAAACAATTTCTACAACCCTTACTTTAATGGAAAAATTAATGGGAGGGCCTGGCTCATCAGTGGTAAACCCACCCGTCGGTTTCGCCAGTTTAATCTACCATACCGCTGTTATATTACATTTTTGGAACTTTTTTTATAGTGATACTGATGCTAGACTCTTGGAATGGGTATTTTAGATTAACTATGGACATAAGCTTTGAGGACAGCAGAATTACATATAATTATAAATATATAAATTTTATCTATATATCTTCTATATAATATATTTATAACAAGAACAACTTTTGTCCCTTACAGAATTCTTATATAGATGGGTAAACAGAAACAACATTTAATCACAAATATTAGAGAATAACATGAACCTTTCCTTAAGTTGGGGCCTTCTTTTATGCTACGCCTTTTGACTGTTCTGTTTTCCAGAATTTTGAAAATCCAATTCCTTGGTCCTGCTTTTCGCCACTCTCATCGTTTAAACATATGGCGAATTGTTTTCGTGAGCAATCCTTTGTCGGAGAATTACTATTTCATCCTCAAAAGCCGGACAGTAAAACGTGTAGTGTGGAAGATCCTGGCTAATTTCACTAAATATATACTGTAAAAATAAAAAAATACAACCTTTCGCATTCAGTTTCTTTTATTATGTTATGCCCGAGCTTTCGGGCTGGAGCCGCCCTTCTACAGGCAAAAATGAAACATTTGATCCACGAGAAACCGTTATATACATTTAATTTGTTACAAATTTTATATATTTTATCGGAAAGAAAAGTAATAAATCTACATAAATTATTATTATTTTACTATGTTTAACAATTGGAAATAAATAACCTTACATTTCAATATTTTAATAAAGTTAAGTTTTAGACTATGGATTGGATAAACGATAAATCTGATTTTTGTAGTATGGAATTTGACAAAATTGTTCTGGGATATCTATTCTACGATTAATTCTATTGTGTTGTTTGGAAATCAGCGATTCAAGGATTAATCTTTCAGATTTGGTGGTTATGTTACTGTAGTGGCAAGTTGGACTGTCTAAATTAAATTTGTGGCCGGTATTCATCGTATGTTGAAAAATGAGGGATCTTGGATCTTTGGTCTTCATATTGTAAGTATGTTCTTTCAATCTTGTCTTTATTTTCCTGCTTGTTTCTCCTACGTATATAGATGGACTATCAATGCATGACACGGAATATATGGCATTTTTCTTCTGAAGGGGGTTCTGGTCTGTGGTCGATTTTGTGATGGGATTTCTAAGGATATTCCCGATGGTTCTTGGGGTGCGGAAAAAGAACTTGATTCCGTATTTCTTTATTTCCAGGGCTATTTTTAAATTGGTTGGTGAGTAATCAATATAACAGGTCGTTTTGAAAGTCTGCTGGGTTCTATGATGGGATGGATTGTAACAGTGTTGATCGATGAACAGTGGGGGATAGCCAAATTTTCTAAGATTTCTGTAAATATTATTTCTTTCTATTGCTTTAAATTTGGGAAGGGAGCAATGGGTGAATAAACGCTTGGTTAAGGTTTTCACTACTGTTATTTTGTGAGAAATGGGACCAAAACGACCTGTTATATTGATTACTCACCAACCAATTTAAAAATAGCCCTGGAAATAAAGAAATACGGAATCAAGTTCTTTTTCCGCACCCCAAGAACCATCGGGAATATCCTTAGAAATCCCATCACAAAATCGACCACAGACCAGAACCCCCTTCAGAAGAAAAATGCCATATATTCCGTGTCATGCATTGATAGTCCATCTATATACGTAGGAGAAACAAGCAGGAAAATAAAGACAAGATTGAAAGAACATACTTACAATATGAAGACCAAAGATCCAAGATCCCTCATTTTTCAACATACCATGAATACCGGCCACAAATTTAATTTAGACAGTCCAACTTGCCACTACAGTAACATAACCACCAAATCTGAAAGATTAATCCTTGAATCGCTGATTTCCAAACAACACAATAGAATTGTGTGATAATTTGCGGCGATTTCAATGCCAGAGCTCCGTTATGGTATGATATCAGGAAAAATTATAATGGACATTGACTGATCCCTATCATAGATGAAATAAACTTAATTATCCATAATAATAAAACTTTCACGTGTCGTGATGCAAGTGTGATTGACCTCACACTAACAAATAAACAGGCAATTGCGGCGATCAGAAATTGGAAGACACAGCAGATATCGCAAATTTCAGATCATGTAGCTATATCTTTTGAAATATATACAAACGAACAATTTAGTTCAGAAAAATATTATTCCACTTGGAAATTTAATGAGAAAAATGCGAACTGGTTAAGTTTTAGTCAGAGAATTAACAATACTGAACGATAAAAATCGAAAACTTACTAGACATAGTGGATACACCAGAAATGATTGATCAAACGGTAAAAGAACTTACGGACATACTGATTGAGGCAGCACATAATTCACTTAAAGTAAATAATAATATGACAACCAAAAATAATATTAGTAATAAGTGGTGGAATACGAATTTACAGCTTCTAAAGGATCACTTTCATTATCTTTGAAACTTTTACTATAGAAACAAAAAGTGCCCTAATCATATTAAACAATACTATAAAAGCATACGAAATAAGTATTTATGGGAAATAGAAAAAGCTAGGAAAGCATCATGGAGAATTTTTCTGGAGGAAAACAAGTCGAACAACCCTTATGGAAACTTATATAAGGTGTACAAAAACATCAAAAGTGGATATAAGCGGAAGAGAAATATGCAAATTCTGGAGGGTAATACTGATATGGAATGTTTGCAGAAGGGTGAGGAATTATTGAATAACTTATTTCCAGATGATAAATGTAAAGAAGATACAAACATCCATAAAAGTATAAGAAATTATAATTTAAAACTACTCAATAAAGAAAAACCGATGGTTATGATTACTGAAGTTAACGACTTAATTGACAAATTAAATCCAAAGAAATCTCCCGGAATAGACAACATCTCTAACAACATGATAAGGCACACTAAACAATTTATAGCTCCTATATTGGTGAAACTATTTCAAAAATGTTTAGACCTACAATACTATCCTGCTGAATGGAAAAGAGCAGAGGCAATAATTATACCGAATCTGGAAAAACTGATTTCAATAACTTTAAAAATTATAGACCTTTATGTATTAATTCCAACATTTCTAAAATATTTGAAAAAATAATTAATAACAGAATAATAAAATATTATGAAGATTTTAATTTACTAAGTGATCGACAACATGGCTTTAGAAGATCGAAATCTACTATTACTGCACTAACTGAAATAATAAAAATTGCGTTAGAACATAAAACAAGAGAATATGCAGCAATAATTGCAGTGGATATTAGTGCAGCGTTTGATAATGCATGGTGGCCGGCCTTGATGAAAAGACTAGATGAAGATGGTGTGCAGGCTTCAATGATAAAACTTCTACAATCATACTTTGATAATAGAAGAATAAGATTTAGGTATTCCTCAACTGAAATTAATAAGAAACTAAGTAAAGGATGTCCATAGGGAGGACCACTGTCTCCCACATTATGGAATATTCTTATTAATGAGATACTGAATAATAATCTGGATGATAACTGTGAAACAATAAGATATGCAGATGATATTACGCTAATATGTTGGAATAAAACTCCTGAACAACTAAGAAAGACAGTAGATAATGTATTAAGAAAAATCAATAAGTGGTGTGAAAGTCGTAAATTAAATTGTCAGATGAAAAAACAAAAATATTATATTTTTATAAATGCAATAGCGATATAATAGTCTCAGGTAGCAAGTTAATTAAACCGGTTGAAGAACTTAAGATCCTAGGAGTGACTATTAAAAATCACCGAGTCAGAAGCAAACTGGACTTTACGCCTCACGTTAATGAAATGATCATAAAAGTAACTAGAGCTAGTGGATACCTATTTGGCCTGACAAAGAAAGCATGGGGTCTAGACTTTAGACGAAGACTGATATTGTATAAGACATTATATCGAAGTACAATTACTTATGGTTATCCAATATGGTATCCATTCATAAACAAAAAGTCTAAGGACAAACTGAATTCTCTTCAATATAGTATATTAAAACATTGTATACAGGCCTACAGTACAACATCATCGGATTGTACACATATACTTGCACAAGTCCCCAAACTTACTGATTATATTGAATCTAACATGTGAAAACCGAAATAAATTACAACCGATTTGAATCTTCAACTAGGAATATAATTTCTAATTATATAAGGGAAAAATTGCAGAAATACTATGAGAAGACTAATACCATTTTCAAGTACTTCTTCACTGATTCCCAAATACCCTAATATGTCAAGCCAAATTTTTACAATGTCCAATTTTTTACTGGACATGGTAACTTTAGATCATATTTGTACAATATCAGAAAGACGGATTCGCCTAAATGCTCATGTGGTGCAGAAGAAGAAAATCCTGTACATATTCTAACGGACTGTCGACTTGTAGAGGACTTGAGAGTCAAAAATCAAATAAATATAAATTGTCTAAATCAAATAGTTAATAATAGATATATGTATATAAATTTTAATAGATTTTGTAGAATGTTTTTTAGTATAGATAGCATGGGCTGTAATAACTCATATATAGTTATATGCTGTAAATAGCTCTAAATTTCTGTTCTTATCTGTGATGTTCACTAATATTCATTATAGGGTAATTAAATCGTTAACTAACTGACAAATATGTTAATAATTTCTATTATAATAACTAAAATCATATTAATAATTACTGTAAATAAGCTCCCAAACTTGTTTATGCATGCAAATATCCAAGACGGATATCGCGTGCTTTGTAAATGATAATAAAAAAAATAAAAATAAAACACAATAGAATTAATCGTAGAATAGATATCCCATAACAATTTTGTCATTTTCCATACCACAAAAATCAGATTTCTCGTTTATCCAATTCATAGTCTAAAACTTAACTTTATTAAAATATTGAAATGTAAGGTTATTTATTTCCTATTGTTAAACATAGTAAAATAATAATAATTTATGTAGATTTATTACTTTTCTTTCCGATAATTTATATAAAATTTGTAACAAATTAAATGTATATAACTGTTTCTCGTGGATCAAATGTTTCATTTTTGCCTGTAGAAGGGCGGCTCCAGCCCGAAAGCTCGCGCATATCATAATAAAAGAAACTCAATGCGAAAGGTTGTATTTTTATTTTTATAATTTGTAGCGTATTTATTTCGTTTACTTCAAATATATATACTGTACAAAGTACAATATATTTATATATGTTAGCCTAAAACTAATAGAAATTAGAAAATGCAGTTTTGGTATCTTACTTTATAGTATACAGCTAAATTAAGCATTATACATATAGGTATTCATTTTGAGTTCTAGATTAACATATTAATTAGCAATATATAGCTTTTTATATCAGATATATCAGGTTTCAATCATATTTTCAAAAACAAAATATACATATATATATTAGATAATAAAAGGCATATATTGGACTAGACGAAAGGCCCGGGCAACGCCCGGGTTTTACCCGAGTGCGAATATATTTTAAAAACGTTGTCTTGGGTGGTCGCTGTAGACAGGGTGGTCTGTATAGACAGGTGTATGTATCACACAGCCGATAACAGGGCTGTCTAGAGTGGCCGCTATAGACAGGGTGGTCTGTATAGACAGGTGGATGTATCACACAGCTGATAACAGGGTTGTCTAGAGTGGTCGCTATAGACAGGGTGGTCTGTATAGACAGGTGGATGTATCACACAGCTGATAACAGGGGTGTCTAGAGTGGTCGCTATAGACAGGGTGGTCTGTATAGACAGGGTGGTCTGTATAGACAGGTGGATGTATCACACTGCTGATAACAGGGTTGCCTAAGGAGACCGCTATAGACAGGGTGGTCTGTATAGACAGGTGAATGTAACACACTGATGATAACAGGGTTGCCTAAAGTGACCGCTATAGACAGGGTGGTCTGTATAGACAGGCAGCTGATAACAGGGTTGTCTAGAGTGGTCGCTATAGACAGGGTGGTCTGTATAGACAGGTGTATGTATCACACTGCTGATAACAGGGTTGTCTAGAGTGGTCGCTATAGACAGGGTGGTCTGTATGGACAGGTGTATGTATCACACTGCTGATAACAGGGTTGCCTAAAGTGACCGCTATAGACAGGGTGGTCTGTATAGACAGGTGAATGTAACACACTGATGATAACAGGGTTGTCTAGAGTGGCCGCTATAGACAGGTGTATGTATCACACAGCTGATAACAGGGTTGTCTAGAATGGCCGCTATATACAGGGTGGTCTGTATAGACAGGTGGATGTATCACACAGCTGATAACAGGGTTGTCTAGGGTGGCCGCTATAGCCAGGGTGGTCTGTATAGACAGATGGATGTATCACACAGCTGATAACAGGGTTGTCTAGAGTGGTCGCTATAGACAGGGTGGTCTGTATAGACAGGTGGATGTATCACACTGCTGATAACAGGGTTGCCTAAGGTGACCGCTATAGACAGGGTGGTCTGTATAGACAGGTGGATGTAACACACTGATGATAACAGGGTTGCCTAAAGTGACCGCTATAGACAGGGTGGTCTGTATAGACAGGTGGATGTATCACACAGCTGATAACAGGGTTGTCTAGAGTGGCCGCTATAGACAGGTGTATGTATCACACAGCTGATAACAGGGTTGTCTAGGGTGGCCGCTATAGACAGGTGTATGTATCACACAGCTGATAACAGGGTTTTCTAGAATGGCCGCTATATACAGGTGGTCTGTATAGACAGGTGGATGTATCACACAGCTGATAACAGGGTTGTCTAGAGTGGTCGCTATAGACAGGGTGGTCTGTATAGACAGGTGGATGTATCACACAGCTGATAACAGGGTTGTCTAGAGTGGTCGCTTTATACAGGGTGGTCTGTATAGACAGGTGTATGTATCACACTGCTGATAACAGGGTTGCCTAAAGTGACCGCTATAGACAGGGTGGTCTGTATAGACAGGTGGATGTAAAACACTGCTGATAACAGGGTTGTCTAGAGTGGCCGCTATAGACAGGTGTATGTATCACACAGCTGATAACAGGGTTTTCTAGAATGGCCGCTATATACAGGTGGTCTGTATAGACAGGTGGATATATCACACAGCTGATAACAGGGTTGTCTAGAGTGGTCGCTATAGACAGGGTTGTCTGTATAGACAGGTGGATGTATCACAGCTGATAACAGGGTTGTCTAGAGTGGTCGCTATAGACAGGGTGGTCTGTATAGACAGGTGTATGTATCACACTGCTGATAACAGGGTTGCCTAAAGTGACCGCTATAGACAGGGTGGTCTGTATAGACAGGTGGATGTAACACACTGCTGATAACAGGGTTGTCTAGAATGGCCGCTATAGACAGGTGTATGTATCACACAGCTGATTACAGGGTTGTCTAGAGGGGGGCGGGCAGGGAGGTCACGTGTTTGCTGGCTGCCAATGGGCGCGCATTCTATCCGTGAGCTTCAGACATACAGACAAACAGACAGAATAAGGCAAATATATAAGTAGATTTTATAAAATATTTATTTTGCCAATATTTCGGCTGGCTGAACGCCAACCTTTATCGAGGCATGCATCGAGGCATAGTGTATACAAAAATGTAATGCCTCGATAAAGGTTGGCGTTCAGCCAGCCGAAATATTGGCAAAATAAATATTTTATAAAATCCAATATATGCCTTTTATTATCTAATGAATTAAATATGGATTGCTCTATTTTCAAAACATATATATATATATATACAAAAACTGACTTTTGTCAATCCCCTAATCAACCTTGGCAGCTGGTGAGAGGCAGACAGGTATTAGAACAAAAACGTTGAAGGCTTAATTAATTTTTAATGCCTAAAAAATTAGAAGTGACACATAAAAAAAGCTTCTTTAAGGTTAATTTGGAAGAAAATATTTTTTTATTGGATGCGAAAGGTGTAGAAGTAAAGGACGAGGTCATAATGTCGAGGACGTCGATGTGTATAGCACTTCATCCTTCATCGTACTTGGTTTGCGGCATAGGTGATATTTAAATCACTTAAGCTTGTTTGTGTGGATAGCACGAAAGTAATTTTTTATTCTGCCGAAATTACTTATATTCACAAACATATCTCTGGTATTTCTGCAAGCCCAACTCTAGAATGAGACCATTTGTAAGATAGGGAAACCCCATAACCAATGATTGGTCATTGCGAAAGATATAGTGAGGAGTTGCGTCATTGCGACCTTCAGATTGGAGAAACCACTCTGAAATCACGGATATATCGTGGCAAACTCTTGGATATAGTTTACAATTTACACACATATACCACTGGAAAACCATCATAAAGCCCTTGAGTAATTACCCCGGTTATTTAGAGCCAATTTTCTCAAAATTCGTATTGTAAATTTACCCAAGATTTCTGACTTTTTGCTATACTAAGAAAATGCGTTTTTAGATCATATGAGACAATGCCCCTTAGTTGCCCTACTCAGCATAAACTCTCTTAGATTCAGAACATACTAGCGACACAATGAATCGTACAATGGTCTTAGATTTAAATTTATAGAAATCGACGCCGTCAATTCGACTACAAATAAAGAAGAATAACGAAAGATATTTACCTACTGTGATATTTAGGCCAATATAGAGCAATTCCTAAAAATATAAAGAATATTCTATCTGGCTCAAAGATACTCTCTCTCTGCAATATGTGTTTTCTTATTGACATAATAAAGATAGAAAAGAGAGGACCATGTATAATATAGCTATCTTCACAATGAAAAGGTCATAAAATTTACCATGTGAGCAATAGTTACCTAGAAATTATTTGAAAAAAGAACAATAAAATTCAGGCAAAGAGTTTCTTTTAATTTAGGTTTTTGCAAGCTTTCGAGCAAATGTTCTGCTCTTCACCAGGCAAATACTTCTATGTACATTATCAAGATGATCTCTAAACAAAAATAATTGAAAAAATGTGATATAAAAAATTACGTCCCTTCCCATTATAATATCTATTATTTTAGCTATAAACAGTCTGATGCACGCCCACGAGAGCACATGCCAATAACACATATTTTCAATTATATTTGCATAGAAATCATCTTGACATTTCACATAGAAGTATTTTCCTGTTGAAGAGCAGAATATTTGCTCGAAAGCTTGCAAAAACCAAAATTAAAATAAATTTTTTACCTGAATTTTATTTTTTATTTTTTTCAAATTTTATTATAACATAAATTGCAGAGAATTAGAAAGAAAATGTAATGACATCTAATTATTAATTCAAATATATGTATAGCTTCACATGTAAAAATGTAAAATTAAATTCCAAAAAAAATCTAATATTAGTGATATTTTAGATATCTTAGAAAAATAACTTCAGTGCATTATATAGGTGCCTAGATATCGGTCGTGTTTCTATCTGGACGAATACATTTCAGGGGATTTCTTCTTCTTAGCATGCGAGGGAACGAGGGGAGTAAATGTGTCTCTCCAGCCGCACGCTCGGTGCAAATTTTATTTCCCAAAAAGCGAGTTCTCTCTCCCGGTTCCAGGGAAATTTTTAAAACAAATCCCTTGTATATTCCCCAACTTGGATTTACTCTAAATATATAGAATATTTTATAGGAATGGAAAATGTATTTTACGTCAAGTTTAGTTTCGATATGTAAAGCGAGCACGTATAAATTCCAAATATACACTAAATCTTTACGTATATATTTGTATTTAATAACACATATCAAGGGTGTTCTTATAGTTATTTAATTATTTTAACCATTTAAAAATAATATTTTTTATTTATATTATTTACAAACAGAAATTATGTAATATATTTTTTCTCTCAATATATAATAAGTATTTAAAATATGTATATAATAGTGTGTATATAAATATTGTATTTATTATTAAGTTGTTAAAGTGATAATCCTGTTGAAGGACTGACAAGTCCGAAAGCTTGAAAATAAAAAGTTGCACAAGAAACTTAACCCTGGAAGCTTCATTTATTTTATAATAATTGATAGTATAAACATTTAAAGGTCAAAGACTCTTCCAGTAAGATATGTCAAGTAAGAAGTTTCAGAAGATGAGTTTCTTTTAATTGTAAAACATTACAAGCTTTCGGGCAATGCCCTTCTACAGATAAAATAAAAATAAAAACAAATATTAAAGGTAAATTAAGGTAACTAAGCAACTGAGAATTAAACAATGTAAATATATATCAGCTAACCATAGAAAAACAAAAACAAAAATAAGATATATATACACACTCGCGTGAGACTACTCGCGCGTCTGAATTTGAATGAATTAAAATTGTGTTAATATTTGAAAAATTAGAGAGTTAGAAAAATTATTACAATGATATTACATAATTAAATAAATCTAAGTAACTATTACGGGTAAATTTGTGTGGTTAATGACTATGCTATGGACTGCCATCTATGAATTGGTATTTAATGATTAGTGAGAGAAAAACCGTTTTTGACCGGTGTGACTGAGGTGGTGGAAGGGGGGATTATTAATATACCAGAGGTAGAATCTGAAAAATTCAATTGGATATGTAAGTTGTGTAGATTGCGGGAATGTCTATTTTTCTATTTATGCTGCGTAGCTTGGAGGAAACAATGGATTCCAGAACCAATCTTTGGTGTAGGTTGGAGATATTTCTGTAGTGAATGGTTGGGTTGGCAGTGTCAAAGGAATGGCCAGAAGATGCAATGTGTTGAAAAATGAGGGAACGGGGATCTCGGTTGTTCATGTTGCGTGTGTGCTCGGACATTCTAATGGCGATGGTCCTGCCGGTCTCACCCACATAGGTGGCAAGGCACTGTTGGCATGAGACCGAGTAGACCGCGCCAGTAGATGTTAGAGGGTTAGTGGGGGAGTCGGTTTTTGTGATGGGATGCCTAAGGAGTGAGTGGAGGTTAGGTGTGTTAGTAAAAAAGGTACGGATACCAAAGGGTTTGAGGAAACGGGAGAGGTTAACTGAGAGGGAAGAGAATAGGATCACACACGTGGATTTGTAGGCTGCAGGGGGTTAAGAGGAACAGGCGAGTAGGTGTGTTTTTCTATAAAGGACAGAGGGAAAGCTGAAGCTGTGAGATGGGAGATGATGCGGTTCTTTTCAATAGTTTTGAAGATGGGGAGTGAGCAGTGGGTTAATAGGCGGCGGGTGAGGGCTTTAACTATGTTGATTTTGTGGGAAGTTGGGCAGTGTGACCTATAATGGGTGTATCTGGGGGGGTGGTTTTTCTTGTAGTAGACTGTAGCGGGGAAGGAAGACCCTGTGGGTCCTGCCCTCTACGGTCACTCTAGAGGGGAGTGAGTGGAGAGAGGCGTCTCTGCGTGTTCGTCCTCGCGAAAGCGAGGCGCACGTGTCCTTGAAACTCTTGGGTCTTCGCTCTGTGTGTGCGCCATTGGGAGCGTCCTTGCCGTGCGCACCATGAAAAACCAAGGGGTGCACACAGTAGTACCACCCCCCCGCCTCCGCGTTGGTTTCCCCGCGTCAACCTCGGCACCTCAGAGGTCCTTGATTCGACGGCAGATTCAGGGAGGACTGGGTAAGGGTGCGAGGGCTAACGGGGGGAGTCCTATTGGAGCGTAGGACGGGTGGATCTAAGTCCGAACGAGAGGGCTCGGTCAGCAACCTTGCCAATGAACTCTCGGAGACGCCTGTGGGTGAGTGGTCAACCCCATTGTAGCCGGACCATACTGGCGGGCGCGAGGGGCCTACCAAAGGCCGCTCGATGCATGGAGAATGCATCATTCCTTCGGGCTGTGTGACGCTAGAGGGGACGCAAGGGCATTGCTGCCTATATCGTCCCTGGCTTGGTGAGCCGAATTTCTTCTTCTGTAGTAGACTGTGGTATGGTAGGTATTTGGTGTGCGTATGACTAGGGCGTCTAGGAAGGGAATGACATGCTCGCGTTCTCTCTCGAGAGTGAAGGTGATGTTGGGATTGTAAGTGTGGAGGTCGGAGAGAATGGTATCCTCGCTGTCGGTTTTGCATATGCAGAAAATATCGTCAACGTATCGTCGCCAGAAGAAGATGTTTTAGGGGTGCCGGTTACAAATCCACTGGTCTATGGTAGACATGGTTATTTTAGATAAAATGGATGAGAGGGGGCTGCCCATTGGGGTTCCCCTGATCTGTTTAAAGTGGGTATGGGAATAGGTGAGGTGTTCATGCACAGGCAGATTTCGGTGAGTGAGATGATGTTACTAGCTATGGTGGCATCTGTGTGGATGGATGAAAGAAATTGGTGGAGGTTATCTATCATGAGGCTGTGTGGAAGGCTGAGGAATAGGGACGATACGTCGAACGAACGCATGGATGAGTTTGGAGGGGGGGAGCAGGTTTGTTATATCTTGTATGGAACTGGTGGAATTGGGTATCGTGAAGGCTCTCCTGTTATTATTCCAAAGGGGGGTTAGAAGGTTCGTAAGATACTTGGCCAGGGGTAGGCAGGGGATAGATGGTATGCGATGACTGGGCGGAGGGGAACGGATGGTTTGTGGATCTTGGGGAGGCCGTATATATAGGCATTGGTTCCCAAGTTGGAGGTGAAGTTCTTGTGATCTTCTGTTGTGATGGTGTCCGAGCGCTTCATGCGGTTGAGGGAAACCCAAAAATTTTGGTTGTTGCTTTACTTTCTTCAGCGGAAATTTGGGTGAATGTGGTTGTATCATTCAGTATGTCTATCATTTTTGCATGGTATGCGGTTTGGTTGAGAATAACTGTATCAGATCCCTTGTCTGATCGGGTGATGACAATGGATCGTTGGGATTTCAGTTTGTGTATGGTCTTGTGTTCTGAACTTGACGTGGGGAGTGGAGGTAGCGGTCGTTGGAGGGTGCGGGTTACTTGATTCCTGATGGTCCATTGGTCTTGGTGGGAGAGGGGTTCTGATAGAGGCCTCTATTCCACTAATGAGTCGGGGTGTGTCTGCTTTGGCTGGGATTCTGTATTTTAGCCCTTGTTGCCGGTGTTAGGGTTATGTCTGACATGTTGATGACGTTGGAGATCTCATGGTCGGTGTTCCTACGTTGGAGATGGAAAGAATATTTTCGGGACCAAAACTCCAGTTTTTGGTCATGTTTGCGGTTTGTATTCTGCTCCAGAGTCTTAACGTCTGTTGTGGTTTTCTCTATGAAAGAGGTGAGAACTGCGATATCCAAGTTCTGTGAGATCAGGAAGATAAGTCCCTTGATGGATTTGCTGAGGAATCTGATGTTGGAGCAGAATACAAACCACAAACATGACCAAAAACTGGAGTTTTGGTCCCGAAAATATTCTTTCCCTCTCCAACGTAGGAACACCGACCATGAGATCTCCAACGTCATCAACATGTCAGACATAACCCTAACACCGGCAACAAGGGCTAAAATACAGAATCCCAGCCAAAGCAGACTCACCCGACTCATTAGTGGAATAGAGGACTCTATCAGAACCCTCTCCCACCAAGGCCAATGGATCATCAGGAATCAAGTAACCCGCACCCTCCAACGACCGCTATCTCCACTCCCCACGTCAAGTTCAGAACACAAGACCATACACAAACTGAAATCCCAACGATCCATTGTCATCACCCGATCAGACAAGGGATCTGATACAGTTATTCTCAACCAAACCGCATACCATGCAAAAATGATAGGCATACTGAATGATACAACCACATTCACCCAAATTTTCCGCTGAAGAAAGTAAAGCAACAACCAAGAATTTTAGGGTTTCTCTCAACCGCATGAAGCGCTCGGAAACCATCACAACAGAAAATCACAAGAACTTCACCTCCAACTTGGGAACCAATGCCTATATATACGGCCTCCCCAAGATCCACAAACCATCCGTTCCCCTCCGCCCAGTCATCGCATACCATCTATCCCCTGCCTACCCCCTGGCCAAGTATCTTACGAACCTTCTAACCCCCCTTTGGAATAATAACAGGAGAGCCTTCACGATACCCAATTCCACCAGTTTCATACAAGATATAACAAACCTGCTCCCCCCTCCAAACTCATCCATGTGTTCGTTCGACGTATCGTCCCTATTCCTCAGCCTTCCACACAGCCTCATGATAGATAACCTCCACCAATTTCTTTCATCCATCCACAAAGATGCCACCATAGCTAGTAACATCATCTCACTCACCGAAATCTGCCTGTGCATGAACACCTTCAACTATTCCCATACCCACATTAAACAGATCAGGGGAACCCCAATGGGCAGCCCCCTCTCATCCATTTTATCTGAAATAACCATGTCTACCATAGACCAGTGGATTTGTAACCGGCACCCCTCAAACATCTTCTTCTGGCGACGATACGTTGACGATATTTTCTGCATATGCAAAACCGACAGCGAGGATACCATTCTCTCCGACCTCCACACTAACAATCCCAACATCACCTTCACTCTCGAGAGAGAACGCGAGCATGTCATTCCCTTCCTAGACGCCCTAGTCATACGCACACCAAATACCTACCATACCACAGTCTACTACAGAAGAAGAAATTCGGCTCACCTAGCCAGGGACGATATAGGCAGCAATGCCCTTGCGTCCCCTCTAGCGTCACACAGCCCGAAGGAATGATGCATTCTCCATGCATCGAGCGGCCTTTGGTAGGCCCCTCGCGCCCGCCAGTATGGTCCGGCTACAATGGGGTTGACCATTCACCCACAGGCGTCTCCGAGAGTTCATTGGCTAGGTTGCTGACCGAGCCCTCTCGTTCGGACTTAGATCGACCCGTCCCTACGCTCCTATAGGACTCCCCCCCCCCCTTTAGCCCTCGCACCCTTACCCAGTCCTCCCTGAATCTGCCGTCGAATCAAGGACCTCTGACTACAAGAAAAACCACCCCCCCAGATACACCCATTATAGGTCACACTGCCCAACTTCCCACAAAATCAACATAGTTAAAGCCCTCACCCGCCGCCTATTAACCCACTGCTCACTCCCCATCTTCAAAACTATTGAAAAGAACCGCATCATCTCCCATCTCACAGCTTCAGCTTTCCCTCTGTCCTTTATAGAAAAACACACCTACTCGCCTGTTCCTCTTAACCCCCTGCAGCCTACAAATCCACGTGTGTGATCCCATTCTCTTCCCTCTCAGTTAACCTCTCCCGTTTTCTCAAACCCTTTGGTATCCGTACCTTTTTTACTAACACACCTAACCTCCACTCACTCCTTAGGCATCCCATCACAAAAACCGACTCCCCACTGACCCTCTAACATCTACTGGCGCGGTCTACTCGGTCTCATGCCCACAGTGCCCTGCCACCTATGTGGGTGAGACCGGTAGAACCATCGCCATTAGAATGTCCGAGCACACACGCAACATGAACAACCGAGATCCCCGTTCCCTCATTTTTCAACACATTGCATCTTCTGGCCATTCCTTTGACACTGCCAACCCAACCATTCACTACAGAAATATCTCCAACCTACACCAAAGATTGGTTCTGGAATCCATTGTTTCCTCCAAGCTACGCAGCATAAATAGAAAAATAGACATTCCCGCAATCTACACAACCTACATCTCCAATTGAATTTTTCAGATTCTACCTCTGGTATATTAATAACCCCCCTTCCACCACCTCAGTCACACCGGTCAAAAACGGTTTTTCTCTCACTAATCATTAAATACCAATTCATAGATGGCAGTCCATAGCATAGTCATTAACCACACAAATTTACCCGTAATAGTTACTTAGATATATTTAATTATGTAATATCATTGTAATAATTTTTTCTAACTCTCTAATTTTTTCAAATATTAACACAATATTAATTCATTCAAATTCAGACGCGCGAGTAGTCTCACGCGAGTGTGTATATATATCTTATTTTTGTTTTTGTTTTTCTATGATTAGCTGATATATATTTACATTGTTTAATTCTCAGTTGCTTAGTTACCTTAATTTACCTTTAATTTTTGTTTTTATTTTCATTTTTACCTGTAGAAGGGCATTGCCCGAAAGCTCGTAATGTTTTACAATTAAAAGAAACTCATCTTCTGAAACTTCTTACTTGACATAAACATTTAAATTTGGGTATGTGGGATAATATATATATATATATATATATATATATACAATTACAATAATTTATATTTGAATTTATCTATAACAATGTTCAATCAATATTATAACGATATTTGACACTCAACCTTTTATAAAAATAGAATATTTCATTAAAATAAAAATGCAGATAATTATTTCTTGAAAAATAATTGTCATTTTCCTTTTAAAACTCTCATTAATAAAACATAATTTCTAAAAACATCATTTTGCAGGTTGGTTAAAATTAATTTTCTCTTCAAATTTTTTAAAGTTCTTTAAATTCCAATGTTTGGGCGACACGCTGTTGCTCTTTTCAAAGAAATCCATTTTTGATTAAACTTACTTGAAGCCATGTTTTAAACGCTCTTTTATTAAAAACGAGTAGAGCGCGCAGCCCACCGATAAATAATTTTACAGTACTGAATGTATTCAAAGGAAAAACAGGGTAACGTTTTTTTTTTTTTTTTGTTTTTTTTTTGTATCGGCAGGATGAAAAAGGTGCTAAATTTTAGGAAACTAAAAAAAAAAAAAAAAAAAGAATCTTACCACGTTACCCTGTTTTTCCTTTGAATCTTACAGCGTGGCGATATGATGTCTGATCCTAACACTGAATGTATTATTGACATTTTATTGATATCAAAATGAAGTAAAGAGTTTATAGTAAAAATAAATGTTCTAGAAGGGAAATTTCTTAAAACAGGCTTTATTTATTATATGTAAGAAACCTTGATATTATTTTACGGAATTCCATTGTTTTATATGCTCTATTAAGATGCTATTCAAATATATTCGAGATAAGAAGAAGACTTAGCTCATCAGCACTTAGCCCGCCCCTTCCGTATTTCTAATCGAAAGAAAAAATTTAGAACTTCAACTTAAGAATCACAAACTTTCGAACATTCCGGCACTTCAATAGATCTCGTATTTACCTCTTGTTAGATGCTGAGATGCTCGAAATTTGTGCATATTTTTTGTCACTTTAAGAGAAACTCTTCTCCTGAACATTTTTTGTTTAATTCTAAATATAATTCAAGGTCATTAGAATCATTTTTTCTCATATTTCTGACGTGCTATCAGTAGCTAATTATTGAAGACCGAAACGTTCCAAAATCTTAATTATCAACATTTATATTGATTTATTATTCAGTGTATTTTCTTTACTACGAGTGTGTTCCAACCTAATTTAACTGCTTTCATTTCTTAAGATATTTGGATTAACTTAATAAAGCATTGACAAACTACAAAAAAAGCATAAGACGCGGCAACTCTCTTTATTTGCTTGGTTAAAAAGCTTTCGTGCAAGCCATTCTTCAGCTAACTGAAGCTTCTTGTTTATACGTTTCAGTTTGCTGACGAATGGCTTGCGCGAAAGTTTCTTTGACCAAGCAAATAAAGAGAGCCGCGACGTCTTATACTTTTTGTAGTTTTTCAATGCTTTATTAAGTTAATCCAAATATCTCAAGGTATGAAAGCAGTTAAGTTGGGTTGGAACTCGTAGTAAAGGAAATACGCTGAATAAGAAATCAATATAAATGTTGATAATTAAGATTTTAGAACATTTCAATCTTCAATAATAAGCTGCCGATAGCACGTCAGAAAGACGTGGAGAAAGAATTCTCATGACCTTGAATTATATTTAGAATTATACAACAATTTTCAGGAGAAGAGTTTCTCTTAAAGTGACAAAATTAGATGCACAATGTTCGAGCATCTCAGCATCTGAACAGCTGTAAATAGATCTATTATGTGTATATACCTATTATATGTATATACCTATTATCTGTATATATATCCTTTTTTTCTGTAATTTATCAAAATAACGCAATACTCTGGTAATGATGAGTATTTAGAGTGAGACAAATTTTCCCAACAGGTTTAACCAGGTATTCCAGTATACACATTCTGGTAAAGTCGTGGCATTGATTGAGAGAATGCTATTCTACCTGCTTTTCATTCAATGCGCAGTGTATTTCTGCTAATATTTTACAATGTAAAATTTCTAAATAAATCAATATTTATAACTAATAAGGTAGTAGATATGGTGCAATAGAGATCAGTAAATTCTAGGTTAAGTGTTTAGTATAAAATGGCCCGAATTATCTGAAATTAATAATAATAATTATTATTATAAATATATATATATAGTTGTGTTATAATAGAATACTCAAGTACATATAAGAAATAAATATTATATATATCTCTAATATATGTATTATCATCAATACAATGGCGCCGTAGAATAGAATAATAAATCATATATAATAGAAATATCATAATCTAATAAAGGTCATCTCAATCCTATTGGCCAAATGTTAAATGACATTGCGACCATCACATATCACTCCTATAATTCCATCTATCGTCGTTGCTCTAGATGCATGTAATCATAGCGTCGAACATTTTACATTTGATATAGTATTTGCTCAAATTGAATATATTCAAATTGCTGGCGTCATATCTATTCCTTTCACATATTGTTCACAATTTAAATTGTTCAAATTGTAATCCTTGTTATTGTAAGAAAGTAAGATGGACACCTAAATTTTTATTGATTTTATCTGAGAGAAAATGACATATTTAAAAAAATTCACACACCCTTAAAGAATAGGTAGATAATTTTAGCTATGTAATTACAATGTAGGAGTACAAACGATAAGAATGGCGTTTAGAATTTCGAAGAATATCAAAACGTAACCTTTTTAGGTTTTTAGGTAGAACCGTGGGATATATTAGCTAAGCAATAATACCCTTTCCGGATACTTCCTCGTGTAAGATGCCATATATCGTTTATAACGTCATAATTAATTTTAAAACTATATCATATTAGACAATATACATATTAGTAAATCCCATATAATGAAATATAAAAAATAGAGCGCGTGTTATATATATAATCCTGCCAATTGTTGAGCATGTGTTGTTCCAACATAGCGTTCTTGCAAGTCATCACACGAACTGCCCGCCTCATGTTAGAGTGCCCACGCCTGGCTACACTGCCCATCGCCCAGTTCCTGCCCATCAACATCGACTGCTCTTCGCTCCGGCGCTACGCTTTCTCCGGATACAGCGCGGACGTGGCAGTGAGGTTGGTTTTGCATGCCTTGCCCCATCCAGCTTACCAGGCATCGGTCCAGCAGTCCTGCGTCGCCTGTGGGTCCAACGATCTGTCGCTGGTTCACCGGTATTGGTCCTGCCGCTGCATCAGGCCTATTATCAGGGAGGCCTTCACCATTATCTAGCGGCCTCCTGACATCCAGGACTGGGTTTTCGGGCGAGGCCTGGATGATAACACCCTGGCCGTACTGGCGTCTGCCAAGATCCACATCTATAAGTACTTCCTCGGCGTAGAACTGAGGAGCGTTCAAGAAGACCCCATGGAGCCTCCCTTGCTTAAGAGAATTGTGCACATATACGGCTGTATATACAGGGTGATCCAAAAGTCCCGCACAACTTTAAAAATTAATAACTCCGCGAATATTTGCGCTAGAGCAATGCGGTAAACACCATTGTGTTCAGGATGCAATGGGATTTTTTATGGCAAATAATGAAAAATTCGAAATTGTTTTTAGTTACAACTTTATTCGCTAGATGGCGCCCTAACAGAATCAGCTATTCAGCGGCCAAATTGTTTGTTAAATTGCAAAATATAACTGAACGACAAGTATTTTTCGTTTTTGAATACCAGGAAAGAACCCTAATAATATCAAATGATAAATTAATAAAACACCATTTCGCCAAAAGTTAGAAGAAATGGTTAACGATTTTTAAATACAATCTGAGATATGTAAAATAGGTATATGCAAATTAAAACATATAGTAAAAAAAAAACTGATATTTTAGATGCGGTTTGCTGGAATCCTCTCAGCTATTTATATTTCGAAAATAATAATTTTCTATTTTTTTAAATTCAACTCTCTTTCAGTATCGTTTATATTTATTTTGATTCATTTGAAAAATATTTAACTATCTCTGATGATTTATTTTACTCTGGAATGCCGTTGTTGTTTTTGTCGTGTCCAATAAAGAGCCTCAGATTCTTTTCGTTTGGCAAACAAAAAATGTCCAATTTATATACACATATATTCTTACATAATAATACTTTAAATAATGCAAATAATCTTCATCTATTTACATACACAACACATCTCCCCCCTTAATAATACTCCAGTCGGTCTAGAGGTTTCCTGGCTCTCTGAGGTCTATGACTGCGCACGGGCACTTGCACAGCGGCAGCCTCCGGTTTAGGAGTGCAAGAGGGCACGTGCACAGCAACAGGCCCTGGTATAGGAGTGCAACAGAAGCAGTCTCCTCCTTGTTTCCTGATGTAACCTCTGGAACCTCCTCTTCACTTTATTTCTGACTTCCCCATACAGTCTTCTCTCCTGATGTTCGAGGAAGTATCAAATTTCTTGTCTCAACTTGTTTCTTTCTCACAGGTCGCAATTGATTGATATGCCTCTTATACACGACGCCCTCGTAACTTATAAGGTAGTGACGGTAGCTCAATAATTCCAAAATGGTACCTTTTTACCGTTTAGGTCCAGTTGCATAGTTGCGGAAATAAACCTCGCAACCTGTAGTAAACTGCTCCTGCCTTCTTACGGCCTCATGAAATACCTCTCGCGGATTTCCCATCTTGGTATTATATTCGAGAATCTTGACCTTAAACTTCTCTTTATTAGTAGTTCCGCCGGGGAATTCCTTTATTACAGTTTGGGGGAATGCTCTATGAGCAAATAGGAAACTTTGTAGATTCGTCTCTAAATCATCCTTCCCATTATTCTTTCTCAAAAGGTTTTTAAACTCTCTTACATATCTCTCAGCTAAACCATTTGTACTAGGATTATATGGACTGGTCTTAGTGTGCCGTATACCATTCATTTTGGTAAATTGCTCGAATTCACCGGAGACAAACTTTCTTCCGTTATCTGTAACAAAAATTAGGGCAATCCAATTCTGGCGAGAATATCTCTAAGATAACTTATAATAGTTTTTCTGGTAACATCTTTGATGATAAAAATTCTATCCACTTTGAGTATGCGTCCACGAGAACCAAAAACATTCTTCCCATGAACGGACCCGCTAGATCAAGATGATGTCGATGCCACGGTTTTTTCGGGCCAAGTCCATTCCGAGATGGTAGCCGGGGGCATGCTTGCCGATTCTTGGAATACTCTAGATTCTCTAGTTAACTCCTCGATGTTACTGTCTATGCCTGGCCACCAGAAAATACCGTCTGGCAATCATCTTCATTTTAACAATCCCCATGTGTATTTCATGCAAGTCATTTAAAATTAAATATCTTAATTTTTGGGGAATTACCACTCTTTCACGCCATTGAAGACAACCAAACTCCAAACTTAATTCCTCATTGATCTTATAATGAGGACCTAGTGGGTTTTCTCTCGGTACCCTTGTGAATTTCCACACACACACACAGTTTCCTTCTCTAACATTCCTTAATACTATAGACAGTATTTTATCTTGGGGCGTCTCATTAGCCACCTCCATAAAAGAGAACGGTACCTCATTCGACTTCCTAAGAAGAAGTACCTGGTCTTCATCAAGAGACTCCCTGACACTCGATTCTAAAGGAAGACGTGACAATGCGTCAACATTGGAATTATCACTAGTTTTTCGAAATTCCACAGTATAATTAAATGCAGCTAATTTTAAGGACCATCTTTTAATTCTGGATGATGCACATATGGGAATTGGTTTATGAGGTGAAAATATATGAATTAAGGGTCGGTTGTCTGTGACCAATACAAATTTTCGTCCCAGTAAGTATTGTCTGAATTTCTCAACGCCAAAGGTTATGCTCAACGCTTTCTTTTCTAGTTGAGAGAAACGTTTTTCCGCTTCAGTTAATGTTCTAGAAGCAAAAGCTATAGGGCATTCTTCCTTTCTATCATTTCTATGACTCAGAATTACGCCTAGTCCATAGCTCGATGAGTCACAAGCCAGAATCATTCTTTGTTTGCATCGTAATGTGTGACAAACAGACTTATCAGTTAATAATGATTTACATTTCTAAAATAACATTCGATGTTCTTTCGTCCAATTCCATCTACAATTTTTATTCAAAAGTTGATAGAATGGCGCTGAATTGTTTGCTATATTCTTTATGAGTCCTATGAAAGATCTCAATTGCGAAACATTCTTTAGGTTCAGGCGCCTCTATCACTGCTTTAATTTTATTTTCTAATGGACGCAGTCCATATTTATCCATTTTAACCCTAAATATTCCACCGATTTCTTTTTAAATTTACATTTATATCTGTTTAACTTTAAACCTTTTTCTAGCAATCATCTAAACACTAGATCCAACTTTTGTTCATGATCTTCAAAGTCTTTTCCTGCAACCAAAATATCATCTATGTAGCAGGCCACACCTGGCAAATCATAAAATAGGCCTTCCATAATCCTCTGAAATTTATTTGGTGCTACCGCTACGTCATATGGTAGTCTTTTATAAGAAAACAACCTCTTTGTTGTGTTTATATCAACAACAACTTTGGCTTCTTCCGCTAACATTACTTGTAAGTAAGCCTGTGATAGGTATAGAGTCGAAAGTACGGTGCTTGTAGATAATTTTTAAAAGATCTCATCGATCGATGGAATGTTATAACCTATCTAATTCTATTGCTTTATTAGCTGTACATCTAAATTCACCACATATCCTTACACTACCATCCTTTTTGATGCTGGTACTATTGGAGCGGTCCAATATGCATGAACTATAGGTTATAAAGTGCAAGAATTCACTAAACGATCAATTTCATTCTCTACTTTGTTTTTTAGAGAGAAAGGTAAACTTCTGGTCTTACAAAACACAGGAGTCACATCCTTTTTTAAATTAAAATTTATTCTAACGTCCTTTAGACAGCCCAAATCTTTGTTAAACAAATCTGCATACCTATCCATCAAAACTTTATATATTTAAATATATTTCTATTATATTCATTATTTAAAATGTTAATGCCAAACAATATAGAATAATCAAGTTTCAACTGTTTAAGCCATTCTCTTCCTAATAAAATTACCTGGATTTTTTCATTTACAACTATTAATCGTAAATATTGGTTGGCTTCTTTTACAAAAACATTTCTTTGATCTATAATCTCTATTGATTTACCACAAAAGGATTTTAATCTTAAATTTGTTGGAAATAATCTTTTACCTTGCCAATAATTCTTATAAATATATTTAGGTATCAACTTAACTGGACTTCCTGTTTCTATTGTAAAGCACAAAGAATAATCATCTACTGTTGAATTTATTGTGGCATCAGTTTCGCCCTGTACAGAATATATAGAGTCCTCTTGTTCAAATTTACATCCCCACATTCTTTTACTAGCTTTGCAGACCCTACTTAAATGACCCAGTTTATTAGATTTTGAAACAAGTCTTTGTTTTATGAGGTAAAACAGATGCCAGGTGTGAATGTCTTTCAACACATCTATAATACACTATTTTGCCTTTGCCACTTTGCCTGAAAGGCCTATACTGCTCCGTACTATTATTGCACTCACCCTTTTTATCCTTTCAATTCACAGGGGATATCTTGGCCACTAATCTATCTTGTAATTCTCTTGTATTTATCTCCGCCAATTCGAACGAGATCGCCACTGCAAAAACTTTATCCAGGGTGACATCGTCGTCCTCTTGTACAAGCTTCTTTTACAGAATTTCCGACTTGATTCCAGCCACAGAACGTTCTCGCATCATGGTTCCCAACATATCGACGAAATTACAATTCATTGCTAAATTTTTCAATTCTCTAAGATATTCCGAAATTGATTAACCTTCCTGTTGAATTCTCTTTAAAAATCTGCATCGCTGTGGTATCACTTTAACACAAAGCAATAACGCGCCATCTATACATATAAAATGAAAGGATTTAAAAGCGTGAATGTTTCTTTTATACATATTACAAACTTCTACTGTCCTTACTGCGATGAAAAAATATATTGGGAGGGCTTGGCTCATCAGTGGTGAACCCTCCCAGCGGTTTCGGCAATTTAATCCACCAGACCGCTTCTCAGAGCTCTAATACTGTATTGGATCATTTTGCTTTTATATGCTACACTGAAGGATGGAATCTTAGAAATGGTTTTCAAGTAAACTATGGACATAAGCTTATAGGACAGTAGCATTACATTCATATATTTGCTTCGAGCAATGCTCTTCAGCAAACTAAAAAGACAAGGCCAGTTAGGCATAAATTAACACAAAGCAATAACGCGCCATCTATACATATAAAATTAAAGGATTTAAAAGCGCGAATGTTTCTTTTAAACATATTACAAACTTCTACTGTCCTTACTGCGATGAAAAAATATATTGGGAGGGCTTGGCTCATCAGTGGTGAACCCTCCCAGCGGTTTCCCCAATTTAATCCACCAGACCGCTTCTCAGAGCTCTAATACTGTATTGGATCATTCTGCTTTTATATGCTACACTGAAGGATGGAATCTTAGAAATGGTTTTCAAGTAAACTATGGACATAAGCTTATAGGACAGTAGCATTACATTCATATATTTGCTTCGAGCAATGCTCTTCAGCAAACTAAAAAGACAAGGCCAGTTAGGCATAAATTAACACAAAGCAATGACGCGCCATCTATACATATAAAATGAAAGGATTTAAAAGCGCGAATGTTTCTTTTATACATATTACAAACTTCTACTGTCCTTACTGCGATGAAAAATATATTGGGAGGGCTTGGCTTATCAGTGGTGAACCCTCCCAGCGGTTTCGTCAATTTAATCCACCAGACCGCTTCTCAGAGCTCTAATACTGTATTGGATCATTCTGCTTTTATATGCTACACTGAAGGATGGAATCTTAGAAATGGTTTTCAAGTAAACTATGGACATAAGCTTATAGGACAGTAGCATTACATTCATATATTTGCTTCGAGCAATGCTCTTCAGCAAACTAAAAAGACAAGGCCAGTTAGGCATAAATTAACACAAAGCAATGACGCGCCATCTATACATATAAAATGAAAGGATTTAAAAGCGCGAATGTTTCTTTTATACATATTACAAACTTCTACTGTCCTTACTGCGATGAAAAAATATATTGGGAGGGCTTGGCTCATCAGTGGTGAACCCTCC
The DNA here is from genome assembly GCA_030710605.1 of Cordylochernes scorpioides. Taxonomy (NCBI): domain Eukaryota; kingdom Metazoa; phylum Arthropoda; class Arachnida; order Pseudoscorpiones; family Chernetidae; genus Cordylochernes; species Cordylochernes scorpioides. Next base: position 17,375,942 of record CP092886.1, read on the forward strand.
CAACGGTTTCGCCAATTTAATCCACCAGACCGCTTCTCAGAGCTCTAATACTGTATTGGATCATTCTGCTTTTATATGCTACACTGAAGGATGGAATCTTAGAAATGGTTTTCAAGTAAACTATGGACATAAGCTTATAGGACAGTAGCATTACATTCATATATTTGCTTCGAGCAATGCTCTTCAGCAAACTAAAAAGACAAGGCCAGTTAGGCATAAATTAACACAAAGCAATAACGCGCCATCTATACATATAAAATGAAAGGATTTAAAAGCGCGAATGTAGTAGCGCAGTAAGGACAGTAGAAGTTTGTAATATGTATAAAAATAACATTCGCGCTTTTAAATCCTTTCATTTTATATGTATAGATGGCGCGTTATTGCTTCGTGCTAATTTATGCCTAACTGGCATTGTCTTTTTAGTTTGCTGAAGAGCATTGCTCGAAGCAAATATATGAATGTAATGCTACTGTCCTATAAGCTTATGTCCATAGTTTACTTGAAAACCATTTCTAAGATTCCATCCTTCAGTGTAGCATATAAAAGCAGAATAGAGCTCTGAGAAGCGGTCTGGTGGATTAAATTGGCGAAACCGCTGGGAGGGTTCACCACTGATGAGCCAAGCCCTCCCAATATATTTTTTTATCGCAGTAAGGACAGTAGAAGTTTGTAATATGTATAAAAGAAACATTCGCGCTTTTAAATCCTTTCATTTTATATGTATAGATGGCGCGTTATTGCTTTGTGTTAATTTATGCATAACTGGCCTTGTCTTTTTAGTTTGCTGAAAAGCATTGCTCGAAGCAAATATATGAATGTAATGCTACTGTCCTATAAGCTTATGTCCATAGTTTACTTGAAAACCATTTCTAAGATTCCATCCTTCAGTGTATTATATAAAAGCAGAATGATCCAATACAGTATTAGAGCTCTGAGAAGCGGTCTGGTGGATTAAATTGGCGAAACCGCTGGGAGGGTTCACCACTGATGAGCCAAGCCCTCCCAATATATTTTTTCATCGCAGTAAGGACAGTACAAGTTTGTAATATGTATAAAAGTAACATTCGCGCTTTTAAATCCTTTCATTTTAGTGGTATCAATTTCTTCTTTGGATCCAAATGCAGCTTAATTCTTTGAATGATAGTATCATAGGGTTGATATTTCATTAGACCAAGTGGAAAATGTCGTTTCCCTGCTTCACAGTTTCAGAATCTGGTAGCGAGGTAAAAATCAGCACTTCAATCTACTTCTTCAGATGCCAAAAAGAAAGCCTCAAATTTTTGTACAAAAAGATCGAAGTGTCCTCCACTGGGCTATAGCATCTCTCTAAAAGGTACTATTAACTTTGAACTTGTCATGCTGATCTTTTCTACTCCTTTGTTTTCTTGATCCAGATAGTTTAAAAGATATAATCTTAACCCATTTTCCTATTTTTCCTCTCCATAATCCGAGAGTCAGATTTGTTTAAAAGATGTAGTTGTTATACTTGCATAGACGCCGCTTTCCTCAGCTCTTTACTGGCTCTGTAGATCGCGCATCCTCGTCGCCACTTTTGTTGTGTCGTATTTAGACGTACAAGAGCTCAAACTTGACCATGGCCAACAACAAATGTCCAATTTATATATACATATATTTTTACATATTGAGGCTTCAAATAATACAAATAATATTCATCTATTTACATAAACAACAGTTAATATATAGCGAGAAGAGTAGAGGACTGAGCACAGATCCCTGAGGTACACCAGCCCATGTTCTTCGGTCCTTGGAAAATGTTCCATTGACCCGAACCTTTATCCTTCTTCCCCTTAAGAAGTCTGCGATCCAGATTAAGGTTTTTCCTCTTACTCCGATGTTGTGCAGCCTTTCAAATAATTTCTACACTCGAACAAAAGCTGAGGTCATATCCAGGACTACAGCCGTTGTCTTCTTTGGCGGTTTTTCCTAGAAATCTATTATTGATTGACAGAAGTAGAACAGTTTATCAGTTGTACAGTGTCTGGATCTTTAGGCAGTTTGGTAGTAGTTTATTTTATTAGTGTTAGTGAGCCAGACTATAATCCTAGAGTGGATAATTCATTCTGTTAATTTACAAAGTATGCTGGTAAGAGCAATTGGCCGATAGTTCTTGCATTCCTTAGCATCTTTGTGTGGTTTCAGTATTGGCACTATAATTGATATCTTCCAATTCTTTGGTAGTTTACCAGTTTGCCATGAAATCTTCAGTATTCGTAGGAGTTGATTTTTAGCTTCGTCTCCAAAGTGTTTAATCATTTGACCAAAGATTAGAGCATCTCCAGGTGATATCTTGGATTTAACTTTCCTATTGATGAATTTAGCTCATTCAGTGTGAAGTCTCTCGAGTAGATATATTGTTGATGGTAATTTCTTGCTTGTTTAACTATCGTGTTTATATTATTTTTTAGAGTCCTGCCTTCATTCGTATAGCTGAGTCTGGAAGTGCTTGAAAGATATTCAGAAATTATGTCAGCCATCTGTTTGTTCGTTCTCGCTGTTCATATCGGTTAGAGTATTGGAGGATTAGTGTTGGTTTTGATTGTTTATAACACTAAATATATTCCAGTGATGGCTTTCCTTTTTTGGATCCATTTCTTTTTCGCAGAATTCTGCCCATTTTTCTTGTTTGAATATCCAAATTTCTTGTTCTATTTTGTGACTAATTTCAATGAGTTCCTTTATGATTTCTTCTGTTTTATTTGTTTTAAGAAGTTCATTGATATTGTCTCTCTCTCTGCAATCATTGCCTCGATGTTGTGGTCCTTCCAGTAAAGTATTCACAGGTCTTTACGTCTACCTCTAGGTATCGATACTTTTTAGCTTTGGATATGTTCAAAGAGAAATTTTACAATTTTTTGTCAATCGTTCTGTGATTTAATTCTTCGTTGCACAGTTCTTCAAGCTTTTCTGTAAATATTTTTCCAGTGTTCTTTTATTCTGTTGGGAATTCTCAATTTTGAATTTTAGGGTTGTTAAAATTGGTCTGTGGTCACTGATTGCACTTTTCAGAATTTTCCATTGTGTTGTGGGTGCGATGTTGTAATTTATCGCTGTGATGTCTATTGCGGATTCTGTGCCTGTGGAATTGGATAGATAGATGTTCTTTTCGTTATTTAACGGCGTAAGGTCGAGGTCGGTTAGCATGTCCTCAACCTGCTGACCTTTGTTATCCTGGACAGGTGATCCCCAAGTTGGTCTTTCGGCGTTAAAATCACCAAGTATGATTGCGATATCCGAAGACGCTTCACTTAATGTCTCTATCAGGCCTGTATTGATGCTAGTATTTTCGTGGTGATAAACATTTATGATTGGAATTGTTTTATCTGTAAGATAGATTTCTATTGCCTGAGCTTCTGCTGTGCTTTCTCTAGGCTTACTCTGATTATAGGCGATTTCCTTAAATTTGATTTCTAGAGTTTTAATCAAAACGGTCAGTCCTCCTCCGAATTTTCCCGGTCTGTCCATTCGTAGTGTTGTATAATCTTTGATATTGAATCTCAGATTCTGATTCAATTTTGTCTCCTGAGGACAATTAATATTTCCATTGTTGTCACAGAGAAGACAAGTCAGCTCTTTATTTTCCTCTGGGTACCATTTATATTGAGTTGTAGTAGATTGAATTGTGTCCTCGTAGTAGATTTCTCATCATGAGCTCGAGCTGCAGCTCCTGACGCGGCGGTTACCCCGAACGCGGTATCATTACTGGAGATATCAGTTTTGCACTTCATTTGAAAATGGGTGCCGTTGCAACGTTAGTCATCTTGGAAACGAAGCAGAATTTGGTCAAATATTCCAAGGGTCCAGGGGGGACCGCAAGGAGGTGTGGTCGAACTTCTCCCCTTCCCCTGGAATGCCGTCACTACAGGATAAAGCACTCTTGGTGAATTTTTTAAATTGTGATTCAGAATCTGCCACTGAAGCTTTACGAGCCTTTCGTTCCTTTAAAGATATTCGAAGCGGTAAAGGACCAATGAGTTGCTACTCTCCAAAGCGATTGATTAAAAGTTTTGAGGAAACTGGATCTCTGGAAGCAAAACCTCGGAGTGGAATACCATCGACATGCAAGTCAGTGGCTGCTACGGTTTTGCAGAAGGCTGAAGCCATTGAAACGTTATCCACGTATGGAGAAGTAAGTGCTAGACAAGTTTCTCGACAAACGGGGATTTCGTATGGAACAGTTTGGAGAGAACACACATTTAGAATTTTTCTATAAAAATATCTTAACAAAATTCAAAGTTTTCACGAGTTGAAAGTCAGCGGTTTTGAGAAGAGTCAAGAATTCGCTGCATGGGTTTTCCGGCAAATTGATATTGATGAAAACTGGCTGTCAAATGTTCTAAGAAAAGATGATGCTCACTTTTATCTAAAGGGAGAATTTAACATTCAAAACTGCCTCATTTTGGCAACAGAAAACCCTAGGATTTTTACAGAAATACCACTTCATCAGCACAGAGTTACAGTTTTGTGTGGGTTCACTTCTTCTTTTATTATTGGGCCATTTTTCTTTGAAAAATCAATGGAAGAACTTTTAAAACCGTTTTTGTAACTGGTGAACGTTATGTTCAACTTTTGAGAGAAAAGGTTATTCCCATATTGCAGGACAGACAAGCACTAAGCGAAATAACATTCATGCAAGATGGAGGATATCTCTCATAACTCCCGCGGTGCCAAACAATTGCTGAAGGACAGTTCGGTGGAATTCGTTGATAAGTCGCCACTCGTATATACCAGTGGCCTCCAATATCACCAGACTTGACGCCTTACAATTTCGGTTATGGGGGTACATTAAGTCGCGTTTTTATCGATACCGGCCTACCACATTGGCCATGTTGAAGGCTTCTATCAGATGGCATGTTTGATAAATTTCAACTCTTTAATTGTGACCATTCTGTCATCTATCTTCTGCAGGCGGTGTTTGAGAATGAAGTGCGCCACATTGAGCAAGGATTTTGACCTAATACAAGAGAGAAGGCAGTTACCTCATGTGTTATATTTTGCAGCTCTTTGTTTTGGGTTATGGGAATAATAAATGCTGTCCTCACATCTTGACTCTTCTTTTTTGTAAACAGTATTTTTTTTTGTTTGTCATTTGCCCACATTTTATATTATGTCGTGCAGGCCAAAGTTTTATAACTTCTCGAATAACACTGGTATACACAATTTTACCCCTTATGTTTAGTTTATCGCATTTCGCTCATTAGAAGAAATAGCATAAGGAATAATCTCTGTATCCCCCCCCCCCCCCCCAACTTTAGATATTTTGCGCAAAAAATAATACAAAATGATTTTACTACCACGTTTTTCAACGCAAAAGGTCGATTCAAAAATGATTTTTTTTTGAGGGGATACATTTTCAAAATTATGTACAGTATAATAAACAATGATAACATTTGACAAACCCATAGGATATTTGGAATAAAGTACGACAAATATATTTTGTCACTCCCCTCTATATTTCATTTTTGGATCATGACAAATATCCAGTTAAATAGTCAAATGTCGACAATTAGTCAAGAAACTATACATTCCTTATAGCACGAAATCCTATTAGTAGTGCCATCATATTTTTGGTACTATATTAACATTTCAAAAATCGTGTATTGATATCAGTAGTTATTTTCAAACATTCAATTTATTTCACAAAACTCCATCTAAAATATAAATATTTTTTGCTACATGTTTTAATTTGCATATACCTATTTTACATATCTCAGATTGTATTTAAAAATCGTCAACCAATTCTTCTAACTTTTGGCGAAATGGTGTTTTATTAATTTATCATTTGATATTATTAGGGTTCTTTCCTGGTATTCAAAAAGGAAAAATACGTGTCTTTCAGTTATATTTTTCAATTTATCAAACAATTTGGCCGCTGAATCTCTGATTCTGGTAGTGCGCCATCTGGCGAATAAAGTTGTAACTAAAATCAATATCGAATTTTCCATCATTTGCCATAAAAAATCCCATTGCATCCTGAACACAATGGTGTTTACCGCATTGCTCTAGCGCAAATATTCGCGGAGTTATTAATTTTTAAAGTTGTGCGGGACTTTTGGATCACCCTGTATTTCCTTACATTTTTATCTACACGTTATTTATTCTTTTTATTATATACTGTTCTTTATTTGGTCTTAATTTTTATCTGTAGCAATTGATTGGAAGAATAAATCTAACAAAGTGAGTCTCGATATCGTTGGCCATATCAAATGTATCTGCATTGATAGGTATGTCACCATTTACATAATCACTGTGCATCTTTTTATAGTGTAGAATTATCTAATATAGTCTGTCTCAAGTTATCGACCCGCTATGATCCAGTCTTTAATGTTAACCAAAGGTTGCGGAACCCTGATTGTGTGTATGTGACTGTAGAAATATGAACACACACGCATATGTATATACTAAAAGGCTCCCCTTTCCCTTTATGTATGCATCAGTACGATGCAATATGCATCACCCTAGTAAAACCCTAAATATTGATGATAAATAATGAATCGCAACACCAGTTTGTAGAATTCAGACAAAAAAACCAATCTATATATCATAAATTCGGGCTTTGGCCCTCATCAGTACAGGGGCGGCTTCGATTTCATAACATCCTACGAGAGGGTATATAAATTCGGACGAATTTACCAAACAGAACTTTATGCATTATCAATATTCATAGTTTTTAGATAAAAAAACATATGTGTGTGTGAATTGGTATTTAGAGAATTTTAATGTACAAACGTGTGTTTCTATAATTGATAACTATTGTTCTAAATATTTTATATCTAAAAAAAAATTATAGATTGCATTAGGTACTACATATATATATACTATATTTTATTAAATATATATTCGCTGTAAACGTGCGTTTTCTTAATAATTGAGCATTATATTTATTGATAATTATAGATTAAATAAACAATAAAGATTGCTCGAATTATAAGTGTGAACAGAAAATATAAATAATATCGATTACAAAGACTAAAATAGTAATCGATTCTTTGAGCGGTGTTCAATATTTACATTTATAAAACATATACGAAAGTAAAGATAAAATATATTGATCAGATTTCTAATCAAGCAAAGAGATTGTACAACGTGTCTTAGGTTTTAAAACAAAGTATAGTTCTCTTTCAATGTTTCTATTACGTCCGTAGAAGAGTCACTGAATTTCTAAAGTTTGCCTTTATTAACTGTCTAAAGTCGATAAAATAAACCATTATACCGAATCGTGAAATAGTTTAATATTTAGATATTTTTGAAACGATCTATTAAATTTAAAGTTGTGCATCTCTCTATATCTCTTTTGGTATACAATTATATATTCGAAAAAAAGAAAGAATAAACAATATTAAGGTAAAGGGTTTCTTTTAATTTTGATTTTCGCAAGCTTTCGAGAAAATATTCTGCTCTTCAACGGGCATTTTGCTAGAAAGCTTGCGAAAATCAAAATAAAAATAAACCCTTTACCTTAATATTGTTTATTCTTTATTTTGCGAATAATTTCTAGGTAACTATTACTCACATACAATTATATATATATATAAAGTCAATAAATTGGTTGGATCATTATACGAAATAATCCATTGAAGGTGGCTTTAGTACAAGTTAATGTTGCTTGTAATCCAATTAAGAAATTGTATTAAGTTAAGGAGAGGTAGAATTATATTTGCGATATTAATCTGTCCAAGTTACTAACTCCCCTTCAAATCCCACGACACAGGTTTAGATAAGAAAGTTCCGACCACTCATTTAATTGGCAACATTCCAGGCACCTCGTATTTCAAACATAAAGTTAAATATGAATATTCATTTCAATATAGAATATTTAAATAAACAATTTCATTAAGTGTTAATAAGTAAACACATATATATTACATATCAGAATATTTAACTTTCTACATATTAAAATTTAAATATAGTTATATCGTATATATATTTGGTTAAATATAATTTCATGAATTTATTGCTAGAGGCTCTGGGATGGCAAATAAATAAAAATGGTTGAAATCTAAAATGATAGCAATAATGGTAGAGCCTCGAGGCATAATTTAAATAAATGAAAATAAACGACCAGTTATTTAGGGAATAGTAATTTATTTGAATCCCTTCTGATTTGTTTTAATCATTTTTACACTATAATTTTGATGCCAAATAAATGGAAATGTAAACCCCGTAGAGGGGATCAATAGCTTTATTTCTTTGTACATTTGTGGACTTGATTATAAATGATGGAACCTTATTGATCTATAGCTTTATCTTGGGAATATAATTTCGATGCATTTTGATGAAGAATTTTGAATAAAAACTTCTCTCTTTGATGTAAATAAGTTTTAATAATGGAATCAGGTTCTATAATGTAAAATCAGTTATTATAAATTAAAAAGTGTCAATCCATAGCATGATATAGAGATTTCTTATAGAAATTTTAATGTATTTGCTCGAGTTTCAACCAAATTCCTGGGGTATCAACCTGCTAAAAAAAGATGAACCGATCATAGTTCGAATTTACGATATCGATTTTACCGACAAACTTCTTTCTCAACGGTTCGAAAGTTTGAACAAATCGATTAGAATACGGTCATGGACAAAACTTAAGGAAGCGTAAAGTATTTGCTGTCGCTGGTTGTCTGCTTTTTCTTAAAGGAGACAAAGGCAATTTTTTCACACTTTTTTTTATCTCGTCTGACTTTAATAAAGGTCACCGTATATTAAATATGTTTCAGAGTTGTTTTCTGAATCCCGATATACATGCTAAACGTAAAACTTCCTTAAGTTTTGTCACTAGGGATATATATATATATATATATTATATATAAAAAGGAAAAGATATTTTCTGCTTGAATTTAGATCATGTTGAGGATTATTGTAATGTAGTCGTGGTTAAAATTCTTGGAAGAATAATAATAAAAAATAGTCTTTATCAGATATTGCTTTAATTGTGTGAAAACCCATGGAATATATATATAAAAACAATTTGATAAAAGTAATGCCTGGCTTAAGGAGAGTAGAATAAGGAAAACAATATATTATTTACATAATATACAAAAGTTTTGAGCCGGCCAACGGGAAACAACAACAATGAGTTTTTATAGGGGAAGAGTGACCTCTGGCGGTCGATTTAACAGCATTTGTATCTATAATATATTTTTAAATAAAATAATATTTTAATATAACATATATCTATGGTAATTCGGTGATCTGATTTGTTGTATTGAGTCGTGGGGAAAGATGATGATTGCGCAGTTGTGATGGTGGTGAGTGGTAAAGCACACAGAGACGATCAAAGGGGAATCCGAGGCATCAGAGAGAGAGAACGCAGCGACCACGTTGCGGCCGGCGGGCCACTTACTAACGATCTGTCTGCTGCTGCTGTCTGCTATCTTGCAACACTGAACTGACTACCTATTGGCTGCGGGCAAGCCCTTTTTATATGTTCAAGCGATACGTCATCGGACGTACGGCGCCGCGGTGTCTGGGCGATTGATCTCAGGTTTTGGTTTTGGTAGTTTAGTTTTGGTTTCTACGTTCTCTCTAGATGTACCTTTGTATTTATTTGAACACACAAAATCGATACATACAAAGTTAATTGATTGAAAAAGGATTGGGTACAATGATTGAAATTCCATATTAGAATAGGGGGTGTAGAAGAGGTGGTGAGTATTTACACAGGTATTCATGATTCTTAAATTACCACAGATGGGCCCCCTGCGTTGAAGAATTTAAAAAGGGGTAGCCTGAGTTAAATTCTGGTAGATGGGAAGTAATTTTTGTGGAATATTAATTGGGTAAACAAAGCTATTTACAGGGTGGTAAGAAGTTGCGGTCGACAAGGTGACAGAATGGAAAGATGAAGTAGGAACTGTTAAAAGAATGACAATAGGGTGATTAAATTGGTTTACAATAGGATCAGCTTGAGAACATGGGTTTGCAAGGCGTTTTGCTAGGACGTCTTGGAACTAGTTAACAAGGGATCAAAAGAAAACTATTGTTCTCCACTTAGCGGTCTTGGGTGGGGGAAAAAAAGGAATGAAAATAGCGCGATGGTGAGTGAGTGAAAAAACAAAATGCCTGCAGAGTCTTCAAGCTTGGTGTATGGACAAACTACATCTAGGGAATTTCTGCAAGTGTAAAAAAAGAACATATAAAAACATAAAGAAAAACATCACATAAAAAAACTGACAAAGACTTGGGTCGCGCTGGTGGTGAAAAGAGCCGCTAAGATGGTAAGGTTTGGTGAAAGGCAAGGTAATTTCGTGGTTGTTGAGAGAAAACAATTGCAGAAGTTGAGAGGTGTGAACAGAAAAATGGTGAATTTACAAAAGGGGGACAATGGAAAAAAATTGATTAAAATTTGTAAACAAGTCCACTTTAGGTTTTAAAGATCGCTTGACCATATGTTGCAGTGGTAACATAGGGTGAGAAAAAAATGTGTGGGTACATAGGTTAACAAACGAGTCAATGTGCAGCATTGCGACAAGACATTGATTTTAAGGGAGATAGTTGCGGGGTAGTATGGTACAACACGTAGAGTACAAATAAAATAAGGTTGGGATAAGCTATCTGTAATGTAAGGGAAATAGTTGTCAGGACGTAGGTGGTGGGGGAGTTCTAAATAGACGTTGAACGGTTTCTCCTATCAAAATCCAGATGATGGTAAGTAGTTGGAAAATGGCTTCTTGTAGTTGAAAAAGTCTATCAGTTTCTTGTGCGTATATTCCTATGTAGATAAGCGTGATTAGCGGGACGGTGGAGAAGGGCATTGTTAGCGTGTAAATTAGGAGAATTAAGTGGAAAATAAAAAATGTTTTCATATTGTATCCTATATGTTTTATGAGAGGGATTAGTTGTGGGCTGAGCCATTTATGTTGGAGGGTTGATGACTTGACTTGGGACCGGGTTGGTTCATGATTGATTTGTAGCTGGGAAACTGGGGAAAAATTGTTACTTGAAGTCGATTCTACTTGGATTAGGGTACAAATATTTGGGATTAGAGGTAGAAGAGGTTGGCGGCTGGATGGTTTGATCGGAGTTGGTATTCTTGGAACAAGTCCGGTGAGAGATGTCGGAACGGAAACAAGTCATTGTCTTTGGGTTGAACATAATGGGCTTGCATGGTGGGGGGTGCTATATGAGGTACGCCTTCTGTGTAGGCCCTGAGTTTGTTGACATGTATTGTGTCGTGTTCCATATTGAGCGGATGATTTGGTCTATTAATCTTTACCACATTGCGAGAAATAATTTCTAAAATTGTGTAGGGACCTGTGAAATAAGGGGTAAGCTTTCCAGTGTTAGGATGGTGGTACACTTTGACAAGAACGAGGTCTCCAATTTCTAAGTTAGGTGTTTTGTGATTAAGATCAAATTTTTGTTTATCTTTGTCGTGTTTCAGTTGTGTGCGTTGGTAGGCTTGTTGTCTGGCAATGTCAATAGGAGGGTAAGGGTTAATGTGGTTAGAGAAGTTCTGTGGGTATAATGACGAAAAGTAAATAGGATGGGGGAAAGCCTGTCACTGAGTGAGGGGTGTTATTATAAACTTGTGTAACCTTGTTAACGAGCTTTGTTCATGAGGTTTTTGGGTTTTCGAGATGTAGTAGTCTGAGTTTACCTGTAATTGTAGAGTTTAAACGTTCGCAAAGACCATTTGCTTGAGGGTTATTACTAGTTGTGTTTAAGGGTTGTATGCCATGGGCTATTAGGAATCTCGGAACTTCTCTGAGATGAACGAAGGTGCTCGATCCGAGAGTAAACGTTTTGGAGAGCGGTATACTAACACCTTTTAAATTGCTTGTATGTAGGTTGAGGTACTGGTAGATTTTGAAGGAAATGTCCATGCGTATCTGGTCATATGTGGTCAACAATTACATGTAAGTGGGTTTTAGAATTGCCGTATTTAGCGAAGCCTGATACTGTGTCTATTGAGAGGAGGTCGAATGGCTTGGTAGCAGAGGGGGTTTGTCCAAGTTCTCCATACGTGGGTCCTTTTGGATGTTTGGTTAACTGACATGTGGTACAAGAATTTACATGATTTTTAATGTCTCTTGACATGCCACTCCAATTGTATTGGCCGGAGATAAGGCGACTCATTTGAGATATACCAGGGTGATTGTATTCCAAATGTCCTTTGTTTAGAAGGGTGCTGCGAAGTTTCTCTGGAATCAGAATTTTGGTTACTCCTTTGCGTGTGATGGTGTGTAATCCGTTTGTGTCTTGTGTGATGTGAGGATGTGTAGGTGTATTGTTTTGGTGTATCTTGATGGTGTCGGCGTCTAGGAATCCGCAGAAGGGATTGCGTGAGAGAAGGTCAGCTTCCTACTGCTGGGTACCCTTAACGTAGCGAATTTCGTAGTCATAGGCAGATAGTCTTAAGCTCCATCTGAATAGACGTCCTGCGGGATTTTTGATAGATTTTAGCCATTATAGAGCGTGGTGAGCAGAGAAAATGATGAATTTTGTGCCTGTAAGGTAAATGCGGAATTTTTCTACGCCCTCAATTATGGCTAGGCATTCTAACTCAGATATGTTGTAATTTTGTTCGTGCGGGCGTAAAGCTCGGCTATAATATTGTACAGGATGTATTTGGTTGTTGGGGTGGACCTGTTTTAAAATGCCTGCGATACCTTGTGTTGAAGCGTCGCAGTAGAGTTGGCAGGGTAGACCTTCTTGGAACAAATGTAAGACGGGTTGTGTAGTGAGACTTTTTTTTAAGATTTCAAAAGCTTGTTGACAAGCATCGCTCCAGTGTCAATTTACGTTCTTTTTAAGTAAGTTGTTAAGGGGTGTTCGGAGACGAGCATAATTTGGAATAAATTTATTATATACGTTAACTGCACCTAGGAAATATTGTAGCGATTTTTGATTATAAGGGGGTTTTATGGCATTAATTGTATCGAGGTTTCTAAGCTGGGGTGTATATGTGCCTGCGGATATGGTGTATCCGAGATGCTCTATGGATGTTTTGAAAAATTCACACTTATTATAATTTAGTCTCATGTTTTCTGCTTGGCAAACTTCGAAAATTTTGTAAGGTGTTGTATGTGTTCTTCTGTGGTCTCTGAGAATATAATAAAGTCGTCAAAATAATGTTCTACTGCATTGTAAGTTGTGTTTTTGTATGATCTGACTGATTGCGCGTTCGTAAATTTGTGGTGAATTCTTCAGGCCAAATGTCGACGGAGGAAAAGATTTTGGCGCGCGAGAGTTTATCCAGCACGGAATCAATCAAAGGGAGGGGGTGAATATCTGGCTGAATTATGTCGTTTAGTTTTCTATAATCTATGCAGAAGCGTTTTGTTTTATCGCGCTTTGTTACTAACGTTACAGGACTTGCGAACGGAGAGTAGGATTTTTCTATGATATTGTGTTTTAACATTTCGGCGACTTGATTTTGAATTTTCTTTAGGTCGCAATAAGGAACTCTGTATGGCCTGAGTGTAATTATTTTATCAGAAGTAGTGTTAATTTTGACGGGGGGAATGTTTAAAGTGGGGACATCAAATTTGTTTTCAGAAAATATGTGTTGATAGTTATGCAATAGGAGATTAAATTGGATCGGACAATTAGGGTGAGACAATTCAGTTCGTGCATCAGTTAGCTGGCAATTAGGGTTAACAAGGGTTGTGGGATATAAAAAATAACATGGACATTTTTCTGAAAAGGCATAATTATTTGTGGTTAGTGCATGTGCTAATTGGTTGCAACGTGAGGGCAGAGAGGTTTGGGATGCCTTGAAGTGTCGCTGGCATACCCAATAAGCACAAGAACTTGGAACAAGGGAAAAATTATAGACATTTTTAGCTAAGGGTGAGTTATTTTTAAGTATAAAGAATTCGTGAAAATTAATTTGCAGTTTATATTTTTTAAGCTGTTCTATTGAAAGTATACCAAATGGAAGCTTAGCATCCATGACATAAATTCTGATTTTTTCTGTTATTTTGCCTAAGGTTAGCGGAAGATAAACATAGCCTGCGGTTTAATACTTTGTGAGATAGAACTAATTTGAATGTGCTCGTTAATTAATTATATTTTTTTGTGTTAAGATCTTTTTTAAGAAATTAAAGGTATTTAATGGTATAATATTTACGGTTGCGCCAGTTTCAGCTAGAAAAGGAAGGAAATGTTTGTGATTGAGGAGGACTTTTAAAAAAAGGTTATTAACGAAAATTAGGGTAATCCTCTACCTGTTTGGGGCTAGTGTTGCTTGTCGTCGGGGTGACTGGCGCAGTAGAAAGGGTCGTCTGGCGGCCATTGTTGGTTTGGTTGAAGGTGCTTTGGCGAGTGTGGCTGGCGTGGTAGGTATGGCCGTGCTGGGCTTTAGAAGCAGGTCGTCGCTGGCACTGGGAGTGCCAGTGTTGTCCTTGGCAGAACTTGCAGGGCGAAGGTGGCATTGCTGCGTAGTTTTGTGCCCGTGGTGGTGGTCGTGGGATATTGTGGTAGGGTCCTTCCATCCGTGGAAGGTTGTCTGGGCCACGTGGTGGTTGTGGGGAGAGTTTCCTCGTACCCTTGAGGTTAGTTCATACCACTCGGAAAGTGATTTGGGGGTCACAATTCGAACAAGGCGCTGATCCCCAGTGGGCAGTCCTTCGGTCAAGGCCTCTATGATTACAGGTCTTGGCAAGTTCAATTGTATCCCTATCGTTGCCTTGGTCCTAAAGTACTCTTCAAGAGAGTTGTAATGTTGGGATTTTGTATCGAAAAATTTCGCGTAGGTTGTGTCGGTCTTTTCTGGGAATAAGCCCTCTAGGGTTCTCTGCGCTTCTTCATACGGCTTAGTATCAAGTCGGAGGTGTCTAAAAAGATCGAGGGGCTACTTAACAAGGTATTGGGGAAGTTTTTGCAGCTTTTGTTGAGGGGTTAAGTTCCGAGTTTGTAAGTTAAAGTTCCTAAATAAACATGCAGCGTTGTACATACCATCAAAGGAGGTAAGATCCAGGTCTTGGGGATGAAGGGGTTGCAGTCTTTCTAGGATGGTTGCCAACTGAAGGATGATGGTGCCAAGATGGGGTGGTGGTGTTGTCGGTCTGTGGTCGTTGTTGGGTAACTCTCCTATCTCCTGCTCCCGGGCTTCTTTTTCGTCTTTGTTCATCCTGTCGACTTTCTTCCTTATCTGTGGTAATTCGGTGATCTGGTTTGTTGTATTGAGTCGTGGGGAAAGATGATGATTACGCAGTCGTGATGGTGGTGAGTGGTAAAGCACACAGAGACGACTCAAAGGGGAATCCGAGGCATCAGAGAGGGAGATCGCAGCGACCACGTTGCGGCCGGCGGGCCACTTACTAACGATCTGTCTGCTGCTGCTGTCTGCTATCTTGCAACACTGAACTGACTACCTATTGGCTGCGGGGCAAGCCCTTTTTATATGCTCAAGCGATACGTCATCGGACGTACGGCGCCGCGGTGTCTGGGCGATTGATCTCAGGTTTTGGTTTTGGTAGTTTAGTTTTGGTTTCTACGTTCTCTCTAGATGTACCTTTGTATTTATTTGAACACACAAAAACGATACATACAAAATTAATTGATTAAAAAAGGATTGGGTACAATGATTGAAATTCCATATTAGAATAGGGGGTGTAAGAAGAGGTGGTGAGTATTTACACAGGTATTTATGATTCTTAAATTACCACATATATATATATATATTAAAAATAGAAGCATATTTTGGATCAGTAAATTTATTAAAATTCAATATTTCGACGAGGCTGTTCGCCTATCTTCTTCTTGGAAAATTCAAAACCTTATAAGCTTGTTATCCGCGTGATGCGCGCACGAGAAGTGTTGTTTTCTATAGCATATGTTGGTGTGACCAGACCATTTTAATTTGAATTATTGTTACTTTTTTTCAGTAATAAAATGCTAAATATATATATATATATATCTTTGACTATTTTTGTTTTAACTGTAGGTATGATTGTGGTATTTCTATTTTCCTATTGATGCTATTTTTATCATCGTAAGATGCCCAGCTCTCCAAAAATAATCTTGAGTGTTTATCCTGTACATTGTTGTATAAAATTATTGCATTATCAAAATCTGGCATATGTCCTTTCTTAACTGCATGGTCTACAAGTAACGATAAAGGTCTATGGGCTTTGAAGGCTGTCCTGTGTTGATTGAGTCTCTCTATTAAGGTTTTGCCAGTTTCTCCAATGTAGGATGATGTACAGGATTGACATGGTATGCGGTATATGAGATTGGATCGGGTTTCCTGTTTTGGGTTTCGTTTGGTTATAGGATGACGGAGAAGGTTTCTTAGGTTTGGAGCGGACTGGTATCTGATATTGATATTGTATTTTTTGAGAGTTCTGCCTATTCTTTCGATTCCATAACTGTAGGGAAGTATGCAGGATGGGTTCTGGCCTTGACTATTGTTTGTAGATGGGTTTCTATTTCTATAAATATGCCTTTTGATGAATTGTTTGGGATATTCGTTGTATTGTAATTCTTTGGATAATAGTTCTCTTTCTTTTTCAATGATATCTATATTTTGAGAACAATGGGTGAGGATTCTTTTTGATAATGTTTTTATTACCGAGATTTTATGGTTTATAGGGCCAAAAGATTTGAAATTGAGGTATGATCCTGTGTGGGTAGGTTTCCGGTATATATCTGTTTTTATGCTATTGTTGGTCCTCGTCAGTTTTATATCAAGGAAAGATAAAGTTCCATTTTCTTCTATTTCATGGGTGAATTTTAAAAATGGTTTCAAATTGTTTAAGAAGTTTATAACATTAGGTATGCTATTGATTTCAGTGATACATAAAACATCATCGATATATCGTTTCCATAATATTATATTAAGATGTCTTTCTTCTATAATTCTATTGTCAATATGGTTCATGAATATGTTTGCAAGTGCTGAAGAAATAGGGTTTCCCATCGGGAAAAAAAGTAACAATAATTCAAATTAAAATGGTCTGGTCACACCAACATATGCTATAGAAAACAACACTTCTCGTGCGCGCATCACGCGGATAACAAGCTTATAAGGTTTTGAATTTTCCAAGAAGAAGATAGGCGAACAGCCTCGTCGAAATATTGAATTTTAATAAATTTACTGATCCAAAATATGCTTCTATTTTTAATATCATAAATGGATTGCTCTATATTTAACATATATATATATATATAAGAAACCTCTCCCATTATGATTCATTTTGGCGCGAATGAAAATTAAATTACTTTTATAATATAAAGGTTATTCAATCTTACATTTTGTGTAACGTCTATATATAACGTTAGAACTTGATTTAGCACACACAATAATTTATAAATTATATTTAATTCAAGCATATTAAAGTCGGATAAACATGCGAAATTTTAAAATAATTAATCCTTAAAAATTCTTCATGTAATATTCTCGAACTATTCCTACAACGCTATACTATAAATCTATTTCCCGAGCTCTGACCATTAATCTCATCCTGATTATTGATAATCCTATATTTTTTTACAATATAAAAAGAAAACACAAAAATGTTTCAGAAAAAATATAAATATATGTTTTATGAAAACTATACTTTATATAATTTTAAATTAGTAAAAACAAGGTAAAAAGAACAAATCCAAATAAATAAATAGTGTGTGACGTTTCGGTAACAGCATTGTTACACAATACAATTTATTTAATTGGATTTGGTCTTATTACCTTGTTTTTATAATATATAATCCAAATTGTGCCTTATCATCTTTTAAATTAGTAACTAAATTGCAATTTGACTTTTGGCCAACAGTGTAGTTGGAATTTGAGAATGGTTATTCTTGAAATATAATAAATAGACACTGGTTCAAAATACCAAAGCAGTAGAAGAGTGAGAGGAAGTTTGAACAAATAAATCAACTTCAGGGGAATAACCATTTCACTGAAAATGGTTCACACAACGAGTTTCAAGATCTTTATATCTCATTATTACAAACATACTATAGCATTAAGAGAAAAGGCATTTCCTGATCGCGCAACTAAAAATTTCTGATGGCTTGCGCCATCTATCGCAATAAATATCAACTAATCGGTGATTTTTAAATATTTGCAGAATTGGCCAAATACACTGTATAACAAATAAATCGACGCACCAAGAAGGAGTAGTCAGATTAGGACAAAAATTGGTGTATGTAAAGAGCATGTATAGGGGAAAAAACGATTAAAATTTCAGAACAATTAATTGTTTTATTTCAGAGTTTGATCGTCACAAATTGAGAATGTCAATATGTCGTTGGACCCCCACTGGCCTGGATGCAGGCTGCCACCCGGCGTGTCATGGACTGATAAAGATTCCGGATGGTGTGCTGCGGGATTTCTTGCCAAATTGTCTCCAACTGTCGGACTAAATAGTCAACATTCCGGGATGGTTGCAATCGCCTTCCCATCACGTCCCAGATGTGCTCTGAGTCTCGAGAGATCAGGCGACCTTGCTGGCCACGGAAGAATTCGGCAAGATTGAAGACAATCCATAGTAACACGTGCCGTGTGTGGCCGGGCATTATCTTGTTGAAAAGTAAGCCCGGGGTGATGTGAGAGGAACGGCAACAAAACAAGCCGTAGAATGTCATCTACGTACCGTTGTGCTGTCAGGGTGCCAGGAATGACTACCAATGGGGTCCTGCTATCAAATTAAATGGCACCCCAGACCATAACGCCCTGTTGTGGAACTGTGTGGTGTTCGACAATAAGGCCAGGATCCAAACGCTGCCCAGGACGTCTCCAGACACGTTTGCGACGGTCGTCAGGATACAGTAAGAAACGGGACTCGTCACTAACGACTATACGTCCCCAGTCAGCGCAGTTCCAAGTTGATCGCTCCCGACACCTCTGTAGTCGGACTTGTTGGTGCACGGGTGTGAGGGGTAGGTAACGTAACGGTCGGCGAGCTCTTAGATTCCGCTCTCTCAGTCGCCTGTTGATGGCCATTTTGGGCACTTGTGTGCCGATCACACGTTGAATGGTAGATAACGTGGATTCCGGTGCTGCGACAGCCATTCTGACAATTGCTCTGTCCTCCAGTTCTGCTTTTGCCCTTGATCGACCGCTGCCGTCCTGACGTTGCATCCTTCCGTTGTTGACCCACTTTTGCCAACATCGCCTAATAGCGGCATCACTTCGACACAGATGTCGCGCGATTAGTCGATTAGACCAACCAGCCTCTTTCAATCCAATGGCACGACTAGTTTCAAACTCTGACATATGTTCGTAATGAGCACGAATCTTTCGTCGAGGCATTGATACAGTAGAAATAGGCGTACTGCTAAAATATTAAACGGAAATTCTGAAAATCAGCTCGTGCCGCGCCGAATATTGAGTCTAGAATGCTCGTGCTGGATGCGCAGTTCAGATGCGCTGGAGCTCTTGCTTTGCATAAATCGGCCACCAAATTTCAATCATTTGCATGTTTGGTCGAAACCTCTTTGTATACGTATTTTCATATAAATCGGACAACTGCTTCTTGGTGCGTCGAATTTTTTGTTATCGAGTATATATGGAATATTTAAAATCAACGATTAGTTGATATTTATTCAGATAGATGGCGCAAACCATCAACAATATTTAGCTGCACGAGCAGGAAATACCTTTTTTCTTATTTATCCACCTGATCTAGAAGTAAGTACAAATTCACCTTTTTACTATTTTTCACATACTCTATCATATTAAAAATAGATATTCATTATTTATATTTGTATAATGGAAAGATAACGCATTCCAACGTCGACATTATAATCTGATTGAACTTTTTTGGAATCCTGTTTAAAGACGGGTAAGTTTTCATAGCTCGGTTTCAATTTTCTCAAGTCTCGAATATTTGTTATTTATTCTATTTAACCGATTATAATACAATAAATTATAAGTATAGTTTTAAAAAAACTTTAATAAACAATAATCATATTTATAATATGATGCACTAGCGCGCCATCTGTTATCAAAATTCGAAATTATTTTAAAGGCGTAAGATTCTTTTTGAAAATAAACAATTACTACTGCCCTTACTGCAATGGAAAAATTAAAGGGAGGGCCTGGCTCATCAGTGGTGAACCCTGCCAGCGGTTTCGCCAGTTCAATCTACCATACCGCTGTTATATTGCATTTTTGGAACTTTCTTTTATAGTGATACTGATGCTTGACTCTTTGAATGGGTATTTTAGATTAACTATGGACATAAGCTTTTAGGACAGCAGAATTACATATAATTATAAATATATAATGACCATTTATAATATGATGCACTAGCGCGCCATCTGTTATCAAAATTCGAAACTATTTTAAACGCGTAAGATTCCTTTTGAAATTAAACAATTTCTACTGCCTATACTGCAATGGAAAAATTAATGGGAGGGCCTGGCTCATCAGTGGTGAACCCACCCAGCGGTTTCGCCAGTTTAATATATGACCATATTCAGCTTGATATTTGAACTTGGTCTATTATATATATAGAGCTCTTTAATCAACCAATGGTCAGAAAATTGTTTCACAAAAATGATAATTATTAAAGTAGTTCTCAAGATTCTAATGTATCTTTCGTAGGAAAAAGGGTATACCACCAGAGAAGACACTATAACAACGTCTTAACCTCTAAGAAAGCAACAATTATTATCTAACGTTAACTAGAGTGTAATTAGCAAGTGTGATAATTTTTAACCTTTTTTAAAGTTACGTTAAGAAAGGACAGGATTTAAAATCGCTTAGCGGTTCATTTTTTGGAAGCTGAATCTCTAAAAAAGGAATTCTGAGCGGGGAGCAGACATTTTTTACAATTTAGTTTTGAAGTTCACGTTACTCGTCCCTTGGCGCGGAGGATATTTTAATTGTAATTAATGTGAACATTATCAGGTAAGAAACACTTTATAGATTATAATGGAGCTCTCACATCAATCAATAATTAATGGAGTAAATTAGCGTGTTAATATAGTTAATGTGTCTATAAAATCCATATGATTTAACCTATTAATTTATATTAAATTACAGAGTATATACAAATACGCATTATTTGTGATAACATTTATTTACTTTTTTTTTCTCTGCCGTTTCACACATTTATTATAATCAATGTCATTCGATGTGTGCGTGTGTCAAATTGAATAAAATGTAGTTCTTTAATTTGAGTTTTCTTTCACACTCTTTTTAAAATTTGACCTAATCTTTAAATTGAGGAAATATTGTGTGTGTTGAGTGTGATTTAATATTTTTAATCTATACAAACAATAAATAAATGTCTGAGTGTTATTTAGATTTTTTGTTAGGAGAGAGAGAGAGAGATCCATATAATTTGACCTTTCTGATGAAATTTTCATCCGATATAGAGATGTTGAAAATGAGTCAGAACATAGTTGAAAATTCCTAATATAAAATGTTGTCCGGTGATAATTTGCTTAATCCGTTGTTCCGTATTTGTGCGTTTCTACAATATTACCACCTGTCTGAATATAAACCTGACACTATATATACAGCACTTCAGGTTGGCCGCATTAATTTGTCTCTATGCCTTTCACATTTCCACAATATTGGATCTATCTGAATGAATCTTGACGCAATATAGAATTAGTTTGACCGGAGTAATTGTCATAGCGTGTGTTATTGTGTTATACGTAACATGATTGGTGAAAGATTGCACTCGATCATACACAAATTGTTTACATAGGGTGCGAAAATTCGTTTTGACTCTCAGATTGAGACATATTTGTGTGAATTAGCTATACTACTATATTTGGTGAAGGAGGGGAGGGGGATCAGTGGACAAGTACAACTGTTGTGTTTCAACAGTAACCGCAAACCTTTACCAACCATAATTATCAAGGCGTGTAACATGTGTATTAGGGAAAATAAAAAAATATTTGATCATTACATATTAGAATCGAAATAGAAATGGTTAAAGTATTTTATTTCTATGAATGGGATCCAAGCTGGATTTTAATATACTGTGTTAACACTAGAGCTGCTAAGCTTCTCAATATGATAGTGAACAAACCAAACAACAAACACGATCCTGTTGCCACATTTGTCCTAGAGGAAACGAGTGAAGTCGTATGTCTAAGTTATATTCGGAAAAGTAAAGTACATTTACTTCTAGCAAGGTTCTCTTACCTACCTATACTTGGGACATCGCCAACCCTATCTTTGGACTAAGAGAATAGTCTTCAAGAACCCATATTTTTTTAAAGAATGGGGTAGGAAAGGAAAGGGGTTATCGTGACTTATTTTTCAACCTGATTTCCCCCCCCCCACACACAGGATGCTTAAACAATTTTTAATTAGTAGTTATATATATATGCTTTATATTTATTTATAGATATTATTATGGATTGCTCATTCTCTTTAAAATAATATCAATTTTAATAACAACACGTAACCTTTTTATTTTTATTTTTCTACCATATTTTCATCTATATATATTAAATAATAAAAAGGCATATATTGGACTTAATAAAATATTTATTTTGCCAATATTTCGGCTGGCTGAACGACAACCTTTATCGAGGCATTACATTATATATATATATATTTAGTGGTGTACGGGCTCATCCTTCATCACCTTCTTTATGTTTTGTACTGGGACGATATATATGAAAAAATGCTTCGTTTAATGCATTTTGAAGGCGAGCATCATCTTTTGATACATTAAACCCATCCTTCGGCTACTTTATGTTATATTCAAACACCATTTTAGAAATTAGACTAATTTAGTAACACTACTCTCATAGAATGTTATGAAATTGAAACTGCCCCTGTACTGATAGCCATAATATACAGATTGACTTTCTTCTGAATTTAATAAAACTGGTGTTGCGATATATTTTTATTCACCAAATTTGTTTTTTTTTTCTGTGGCGATGAACCTAATGCATGACATTAATGTATTTGTGAAAAGATAGGTGCCTCTTTGGAACATATATATATTTGATTAACTTGCTAACGATCTATTCATATTTCACAAAAAACTATATATATATATAAGTTTTATATAATAATCAACATATAGAAATAGTGAAGTAAAGGTCTCCCTATATTTCACAAGATTGGAAGACGCAAATAACAAATACTTGAATGACGTCTGAAATTGGGAGATGCCCTGTTGACCTTATTGAGCAAATGAGCCGAGGTCTAATCCTGTATTGGAAATCCCCTCAAACCAATCTACTTCCAAGGACTAAATTTGACACAAGGTTTGTCTTTTCTAGATAACCTATTTATTACGAGACATAGACGTTCCTTTTTAACAAATATATCGAGCTAAATATAATTATTGAGCTGAATATATAAATATTATATTATATATATTTACTAAAATTCGAAACTATTATAGACGCGTATAATTCTTTTAAAATTAAACAATTTATACTGCCCTTACTGCAATAGAAAAATTAATGAGAGGGCCTGGCTCATCAGTGGTGAATCGGTTTCGCCGCTGGGAGGATTCACCACTGATGAACCAGGCCCTCCCATTGATTTTTCCATTGCAGTAAGGGCAGTAGAAATTGTTTAATTTTTAAAAGAATCATACGCGTCTATAATAGTTTCGAATTTTCATTATAGATGGCGCGCTAATTAATCATAATATATATTTACTCATTATTAATCAATATACATGTATATCAGTGATTATGTTTGAAATTATCAATCACACAGCGTCTAGTAAACAGACACATAAAGGATTGTAGGCATTTAGAAGGGAAAAACAGGAGATGGCTTTGGGAGAATTCTGCACTGAAGTCATCTCAATAGAGACTTTGACTCATGCGCCCAGAAAGGAAAATTACCGCTACTTGTATAATATGCTTAAAGGATTTACAATACATCTAGATGGCACAAGAGAACATACAGGACATTAAACAACTGTTCAGGTGTGGAACTAACACCTACCCACATATTCTCATGCCCAGCAATGGCCGCAGCCTTGCAGAAAATTGACATGAGCCTAGCAGCGGCTTTACACAATCAAGATAGAGGACATTGTGACTGCTGTGATAGAGATGCATGGAGACATCTGAAGCTCTTCATTGGACATGACAACAACACAGAATACACTACAATATACAGACGTAATACTTTTAATGAAAGCCAAACTGTTTACCTTTTAATAGAGAAAATATTCCCAAATATATAATAGCAAAACAATTTATTGTTCTTTGTAGTAGAGAAATAAATTCAATGTACAATAGGACTTAGAATATCACAAATTGGAGGTTATTAATATGACGACAACATATATATTGCATATAGAGAATGTTACAATACTTCTTTCCTATTGGCTCGTATAGAAGTATAGAGAATGTTACAATACTTCTTTCCTATTGGCTCGTATAGAAGTATAGAGAATGTTACAATACTTCTTTCCTATTGGCTCGTATAGAAGTATAGAGAATGTTACAATACTTCTTTCCTATTGGCTCGTATAGAAGTATAGAGAATGTTACAATACTTCTTTCCTATTGACTCGTATAGAAGTATAGAGAATCTTTTATAAAATCAATGATTCGTCACGTATTTGGTTTCATTAAATATTCATAATATTTCAATGGAGAAAAACGATTTCGCGTCTTTCTTTTCGAAGATGTGTTTGTATTTTGAGATTTGATTTTGTATTTGGATTTGTAGCCATGACCTCTTACAACTTCTCAATTTTTGTTGTTGTTATTTTACAACAACAAACAACGACAACAAAAAGGCTTTTATTAGGGTCCATTGCCCTGTATGGATTCGCCATACAACAACAAAATATTACAGTAATTATTTCTCCCTTTCCCCATGTGTACGCGAGCCTCTGTTTGAAAAGGGTTTTATTTACACATCTCTTCTAAAACCTTCCTCACTACCACTTTTGCGTATGAATCTATTTACAATGGATTATTTACAAATGAAATTATAGTTCTATTGCTATATTTTACTTTTCTGAAATAGTTCTCAGCGTCTGCAGTGGGTTGCTAAATGCAGAAGGTGTTTTTAAGAGTTTTTTCTCTTTCTTGTTTTTTTTACAAGAGTATATATTGTCGCGGAGATAAATAAAGCAAGGGCAAGTTTGGGGATAATTAATTTATTATAAGGGGTATTGATAGGGAGAGAGAGAGAGTCAATACAACTTACCCCAAGACAGAGTTAATCCTAATGAGGGACCTCAGCTCCCCCCGCCGGCCAGATTCCCCAGAACCCCTCACACCCGGTGTCCAGCGATGATTGACAGACGTCCCATGGGGCCTCTCGTGATTGGAGCCGCTTAGCTTCTTGACATCACTCCCTCCTTAGAAAAAATACAGCGACCCGCTGATTAGCTTGTCTCACCCCTTGTTCTGGAAGGAAATCTATCACGGCTGGTGTTCCCTAGCAGAATAGAATGTTGTTCTTCAGGGTCCAGGTAGGGCTTCATCCGAATGACATGGACGATATCCTTGGCTTTCCGTGATCGGGGAGAGGGGTCCACGGGCTCTACTTCATACGTAACTTCTGAAAGCTTCTTGGTCACCTTATAGGGACCGAAGTATCTCTTCAGTAGCTTTTCTGATAGTCCTACTTTTCGGATGGGAGTAAAAACCCACACAAGATCATTCTTCTGGTAATAGACTGGAGTATGTTTCTGGTCGTATAGTCTACGGTCTTTCGCCTGTGATTGTAGAAGGCGTGATCGGGAGAGTTGACGCGCTTCCTCAGCTCTGGTCACAAGTTCTCCAACGTAGTCGTTAGAGATCTCATCTGGTAGGTAGGGTAGTACGGCATCGATGTAGGTCTCGGCCTCGCGGGCGTGGACAAGAAAGAATGGGGTGTAGCCGGTCGCCTCCTGTTTAGCAGTGTTGTAAGCAAAGGTTACATAGGGCAAAACTTGGTCCCAGTCCTTCTGCTCAACACCTGTGTACATGGATAACATGTCTCCTAGAGTTTTGTTGAACCTTTCAGTCAGGCCGTTGGTCTGGGGATGGTAGGCCGTTGTAAATCTGTGCACAATTCAGCACAGAGCATTGATCTCTTTTATTACTTGAGAAATGAAATTTCTGCCGCGATCTGTTATCATTTCTCTAGGAGCTCCATGCTTCAAGATGACGTCTTCAACCAGGAACTTAGCTGTTTCGATTGCTCCTCCGTCTGGGATCGCTTTCGTTATGGCATACCTTGTCATATAATCGGTGCACACAATGATCCAACGGTTTCCATCTTTAGAAACTGGAAATCTTCCAAGGAGATCAACCCCGACTTTATAGAATGGCTTTTCTACGGGCGGTATGGATACAAGTTGTCCAGCCGGACGTCGAGGTAATTTCTTCCTTCGTTGACACTCCCGACAATGGCTTACATATTGGCGAACAGTTCTATAAAGGCCAGGCCAATAGAATCGTTTTTTGACTTTGTCATACGTCCGGGCGAAACCCAAATGCCCAGCTGTAGGAGCATCATGTAAATCTGCCATAACTTCCGATCTTAAGTGCTTAGGGATCATCATAAGCCAGGGTCTTCCAGTTGTGCTATAGTTTTTCTTGTATAAGATGCCGTCGATAATGCTGAATTCCTTTCTGGTGTAGCCCGAGTTTAAATTATCGATTATTTTAGCTAAATCCGGGTCTTTAGTCTGCTCTATATCGACGTTGGTTAGTGACATCACAGCACTTGGTTGATCGTTCTCAAGCGGGCTCCTTGACAGACAATCGGCATCCTTATGTGTGCGTCCGCTCTTGTAGATAACGGTCACGTCAAATTCTTGCAACTTTAGCGCCCATCTTGCCAAACGGCCAGAAGGATCTTTCTGCCCTACCAACCAACATAGAGAATGATGGTCAGTGACAACCGTGAATGGTCGACCAAACAAATATGGGCGGAATTTGCTAATAGACCAGACTACAGCAAGGCATTCTTTTTCCGTTGTAGAATAGTTATTTTCAGCCTTTGTCAAGCTTCTAGATGCATAAGCTATAGGCCGCTTATTTCCACCTTGTATTTGTAGAAGAACAGCTCCAATACCATGTCCGCTTGCATCCGTGTGTAGATGGGTATCAGCGGATTCATCAAAGTGTCCTAAGACAGGCTCTGAAATTAGAGCTGTTTTAAGGACTTCAAACGCTTTCTCTTGAGCTGCATCCCAATAAAATTGTTTTTCAGTCTTCAGTAGGTCATGCAAAGATCTAGCTTTGTCGGCAAAGTTCTCAATAAATCTTCGGTAATAGCAACATAATCCAAGAAAGCTCTTCAGTTCAGGGATATTCCTTGGCCTCGGAAATTTAGAGACGGCTTCAACTTTATCTGGATCTGGATGAATTCCATTGGCGTCAAGAAGGTGTCCCAAAATCTTTATCCTCCTTGATCCAAAAAGACACTTTTTGTGGTTCAAGCTTAGTCCAGCTTTCTGGATGCAGCTTAATACAAGTTGTAGACGACGTAGATGTTCCTCAAAGGTAGGTGCGTAAACAACGATGTCGTCCAGGTAGCAAAGGCACATGTTCCATTTAAGACTGCCCAGAACACTATCTATCATCCTTTCAAACGTTGCTGGAGCGTTGCAAAGACCGAAAGGCATTACTTGGAATTCATACAGCCCATCTGGAGTGATGAAAGCAGTTTTCTCCCTGTCTTTTTCGTCCACTTCAATCTGCCAATACCCGGACCGAAGATCCATCGTGGAGAAGTAACTAGAGCCGGCTAAACTGTCCAAGGCATCGTCAATGCGTGGCAGCGGGTAAACATATTTTTTTGTTATCTTATTTAATCGAGGGTAATCTACGCAGAATCTCCAGGTCCCGTCTTTCTTTCGAACTAGAATAACTGGAGATGACCAAGGACTTTCAGAGGGCTTCACGATGTGATTTTCAATCATCTTGTTCACTTCATCTTGAATTAGTCGTCGTTCACTTGGTGCTACTCTATAGGGCCGCTGTTTGATAGGAGACTGGTCGCCTGTGTTTATCTTGTGCTTCACAGTACTGGTGGGCTTAATAGGAGTACTCCCAAAGTCAAATATGCCAATAAACTCGTCAAGGCATGAAACAAGCTGTAACCTTTGAATTTCAGACAGCCCTGGATCTAGAGTAAGGTTTATCTTCTGTGACCATTCACGTGACATTAGCTGCGTTTCTTGTAACTTATCGCTGGATTCAATAAGACTGCAGATATTCCCATTCTCATAACTTTCCATGGTGCACATATTCATTCCTGATGGAATCAGTTGCGGCCAAGACGTTCCATTCGCCACCCAAATGCTACCTCGGCCGTGTCGAAATGTAACCAATGAGTTTGGTATAAGAACTTCCTTTCTTAATAATAAGTCCTTAGAAGTTGAGACTAAAACATCCCTAACACCACATATTTCTTCGTTCATCACACTGATCTTCTTTATTGATTTAGGTAGGATGACAAAGTCGTCGGAAGCAAACAATCTCTGGTTTTTCTCCTCTCGAGATTCCAGGACGGAGGTTTCCCCGAGATGGAGTTCATTTCTGCCACAATCAATGACGGCCTCGGTGGCCTTGAAGAAGTCCCATCCAAATATGATGTCATGGCTGCATTCCACCATAACAACGAATTCAAATGAGATATTCAGACCATTAACTTCTATGTTCAGGACACATTTTCCTAGGGTCTCTATTAAATTTTTATTTGCGGCTTTAAGAATGGGACCTGGTTCTTTGAAGAGAGGTGTCTTTAGTTCGCGTCGAAATTTGTCTGAAATAACAGAAAAGTCGGCTTCTGAATCCACCAATGCTTTAATTTTGCGTCCATTTATTTCGACCATAACAAAATTTTATTTTAATTTAGCGGCGATATACCCTGGAGGATTTCCTCAATGGCGACCTCACCCCCGTTAGAAGCCGCTCCACTTAGTTTTTCACATTCTGAGGCATGGGAGAACGGCTAAAACGACGGGCTAGCGACTGGGATTGTCTTCGGGCTGGCGACCTTGCGCGGTTTGGGATGTGGGGAGGAGCTCCGGTAGAAGTACGTCGAGGTTTGGGGCGTTACATAGTCGTCGTCGGCGTCATATCTCGGGGGTCGACTCGAAAATCCAACATTTCTTCCTTCTCCGCCATTCCTTGACCTGGCTTCAGCGAAGACCTGCCGTCGTTCCCTACAATAACGGACGACATGTCCGGGTCGTCCGCAGTGGAAGCCGATAGGTTTGTTGTCGTAGGTTCTCCAATGTTCCGTTTTCCTGGGTTGGGTTGGTCGGTCGATATTATAAAAGGGCGTTCGTGGTTGTTGTTGTACCACGTTGACTTGTGGTCTGGTAGGTTGTAGAGCACGGCTGACCTCTTCCCTCACAGTCTGTTCCAGGGCGTTCACCTCTCGGAGCGGATGGATCACTTCAGGTGCTGAGAAAACCTTTTGTATCTCTTCTCTAACGATGCGGCGAATTAAGCCGGCCAAGTCGTCTGAGTCGTCAACACACGAAATGGGCATTACGTTTGACAACCTGGCGAATTTCGTAC
>CP092886.1:17405429-17577632 GCA_030710605.1 Cordylochernes scorpioides
AAACTCGTAAATTTGAATCTCTCGATAAAGTGAACATTTTTCCCGGTCCCTTGAAAAATACTCGGTAAGTTGAATAAAATCAATATTAATTGGTTCCCTCGGTAAATGGAAGTTAAAGGAATAGTATCTTGCCTTGGAATTGTATCATTATTCTTGTCTCAAATAATTTGCCGTGTCATCCTGAATTTTGTCTTTCCTAATTTTCTACATTACAAAATCATCATTTTATCTAGTGAACATTTTTTCCCGGTCCCTTGAAAATTACTCGATAAGTTGAATAAAATCAATATTAATTGGTTCCCTCGGTAATTGGAGGTTAAAGGAATAGTATCTTGCCTTGGAATTGCATCATTATTCTTGTCTCAAATAAATTGCCGTGTCATCCTAAATTTTGTCTTTCCTAATTTTCTACATTACAAAATCATCATTTTATCTATTCTCCCAATATATATGTGGTAGATAAATGATAAAACTAACTTTGACGTGTGCGAAATTAATAGGTAGAAAATCTTACTTTTGATAAATAATCATCATCATTTAGTTAAATCTACAAATCTGCAAATAACTCTAAGAATATTCAAGATATTCAAGAAATTATTTTTCAAAAACCTTCCCGGGGATATACCTAATAACATTCCAAATTTCACGGCGGTTGGATGTATAGTTTTTGAATCTATAGAGTACAGACAGACAGATAGACAGACAGACATTCAATTTTATGTATATAATAGATTTGTTAGGGAAACTATCACTCAAGTAAAACCCGGGCGAAGCGGGTTCATCAGCTAATATTATTAAAAGAGAGCAAATTTGCCAATAATCATAAAGCAATATTAGCAACATTTTTCTTACTCCAAAAGGGGCAGTCTGATATTTTATTTATTTTAAATTCTAGGGTCAAAAATTTCCTTCACATCAATCCGACATTTTCGAACACAAAATAGGCAAATTTAATATTGTTTTTTTTTTTAATAGACTTAATTTTATTAGTTATTCTAATTGCGTGTGTGGAAAAAATGAGTCAGCAAGTTGCCTTTGAACTTTTGTTTTATATATAGAGATGACATTGCTTCGTCCGTCTTCTGCTCGAGTGAATGTTTTGCTTTAGGAATCTTGTTTCTGCTTAGTAAAAATAATAGTCTGGCTTCGCCGCGGTCTGCTTTAATGAATAACCCAGAAAGAATTTTGTTTCTGAGAATCAAACATGATGCAGCAATATTTCATAATTATTTTCTAGCTAATAAATAAGTATTTATGCTCAGTACTTGGTAAATTTTAATTTGCTTGGTTAAAATGCGACATAAAACTCTTCCAGACTTAACTCTATTTCCTGTTAAAATTTCAGTCAAATCAGTTATCTATTTAGGACGTGCATAGCCGTCAATCACACAGATATATATAGATACATTGACATTAATATATATATAGAAAACGGATAAATATATTGATGTTTTATTTGTGTTAAGGAACCATAGTACACTTTTTTCGATGATAAAGCCATTCTAAAACAACTATGAAGCCTGCCGGAGACCTGTGTATTTGTAGAGATATAGTACAAAACTTGGCAAATAGAAATGAATCCTATAAAATGGAAGCTATACTCTTCTCGCACCTAAGAAATAAAAAATTGGGCTGAAAAAAGAATTGAGCTTTATCAATTTTACTATCAAGTGGGGAAGGATAGTGTTCTAAGTCTATAAGTTTTCTTTGATCATCACCTGTCCTTTAAAAATACATCTAAACAGTATTAACCACTAAAATGCAGGGAAAATGGAATATAACAGGTTTTGAACAATAAAATGAACCCTTATATATAATAATAAATATAATATATATAAAAAATAAATAAAATACCCATAATCAAAAATTATCTTTAAAAATTTGAAACTATAAATAACAACATTAGAAAATGAGCATCAAAATTCAAAGAATGTAATTTATCAAACCAAACATTCCAAAACTATAATAGAAAACCAAAAATAAAAATAACCTCAGACCTCAAGAGAAGTTGTAAATAAATTTAAACAAAACGATGAAAAAAAAAGAAAAACAAATAATATCGAGCATCAATATTTTACCCAGATAGTTTTCTCACACTAGAGTGATAGAAACACGCAACAGATGGACACCGAATTGACATACTAAAGAGAATTAATATTGATTATGTATATATATATGGTAATTTAAACCAACGAGTTTTTCACGTTGTATAATAGAAAAACATCTGTAAATGATTATACGCATTATTGACATTTGTCATTACATCATCATATGTAATGTATTTTGTACAAACTGAGGATAAATAAATAAAACTCTGTAATAGATTAAGAGTTGAGCTAAAGCAAGAGATGGAGGTTCAACAACATCTAAAGATAGATAGGAAACTGTCAGGGCGGCGCCAGTGTACAATTTCGCGATCCGATCTACGCTCTTGTTGCATCTGCTGAAATGAAATACTTCCTCTCTCGGCAAAGATATATAAGACCTCCGCCCTAGCCAAAAATATAGTCACTTACCATCAGCGCAGGCCCTCGTCGGTTGTCATCAAGGTCCACCTCATCGAGCATGTAGACCAGTAAGAACTCTTCAATCACCATCTTTCGCTCCTAGCTCAAATTTTATCTGTTCACGGAACTTTCCTAGTGCAACTGTGTCTTCGTTTTTTGTGTGTGGACATTCCTAAGCTTTCCACTCTGCCTCAACCACGACTGGCTGTACTTTGTGAGAACTGTTAAAGGTCTTCCAAGGTGCAGTGAGGTACTGGAAAACTTTCCACATCCTGACTGTTCCTCTCGGTCAAAACAGTATAGCGAGAGTCGACAGGATCGCACACCATAGATTAAGTCGACTGGATACCACACCACATATATATTGAATCTCTGTGTGTAACTCTTCATTATGCATTTATGAACTGTTTTTTTTTTTTTTTTGTTTAGAGGGCACCTGAAAAAGTTACTTCAAATTAAACCTGACTTTTTAATTTTTATTATATATATATATAATATATATATATATATATATATATATATATATATATATATATATATACTAGCCGAATGACCCGGGCAACGCCCGGGTTTTACCCGATTAAATGTTTTTATTCAAATACTATTTGTTGCAATTATAAATTGGCGCCGTGGATGTCACTCTTGTGAAACGTCCCGCTCCAAACTTTGTGTCTTAGAAGCGATATTTTTATAGAGAGATGATCTGGCTTTGTGTCTTCTGCTCGAATGAATTTTTTTATGTTAGAATTTTGTTCCTGCATACTAAAAATGAACTGGCTTCACCCGTGGTCCCTGCTTTTTGGAATTTTTCCCGATATAATTCCCGATATAAACATGATACAGCAATATTGTCATAATCATTTTCTGACTAAAAAAACAACTATTTTTGCCCAGAACCTGTCAATTTCCTTTTTTATTGGCTAAAATTAAGATAAATAACTCTTCCAAATTTTTCTCTATGTCCTGTCAAAACACGTTTTACATGTACATTAGGTCAGCTGATATTACTTCCCACCTTCACCGCTAGAGGCGCTGCTTGCGAGCGAAAAGGCAAATTTGCAACGCAATTTGTAAATAACTCGAAAAATATTCGGGATAGAGACCTGAAATTTTCACTATAAGTTTTTACACCTTCTACTATATATACTGTTAAAATTTCAGTCAGATTAGTTACGTATTGTGGACATGTATAGCCGACATAGGAACAAACACACATACATACATACATACACTGACTTTTATATATATAGGGATATATATATGTGCTCTAAAAATATATTTTCAATCTTCTATCAATTAAATTACATAAGTAGGAATAAATGATATTTATTAAAAATAAATTCAATTGCATTTTTCGATAAAATTTGTAACAAATAAATTGAATTGGCAATGGGTTTCTTTTCAATAATATTTGATGATTTTACTGAGAGAGAAAACACATTGCCAAGTGAATTTATTTTTTACAAATTTTATCGATAGATAGGAATAAGTTCATATAACACATATAGTTTTACAAAACCAATATATAGTAGCCTAATACCAACTAGTTAGCATAATTTGGAGTAGGAATATGGTTTTGATAATAAAAATTAATAAACTCGCTCTACAAATAATAATATATTATTTTTAAGACAATACTCTTCAAATACACTATAAATCAGGTTAAATACGGACAAAGCCAGATATATCAGCTATTAAAATGATAACTAAGTTTATTATTAAAATATGCATATTATATAAAGAATGAGATTTTTCTGCTTGTATTTTTGATCATGATGAGGATTATGGTATGGTAATGTTATCGTGGTTAAAATCTTGAAACTATAATAAAAATATTGTAGATCAGAGATTCCTTTATTTGAGCTAAAGAATATATATTAAAAAAAAAACATAATTGGGTAAAAGTACTGCCTGGCTTAAGGCGAGTAGAACAAGGAAAACAAAATATTATTTGCATAATGTACAAAAGATTTGAGCCGGCCATCGGGGAACAACAACAACGAGTTTTTATAGTGAAAACGGCGACCTCTGGTGGTCGAAAGAATTTATTCAACAAAATTAATTAAAGTATTTACAAAGTAAGGAACCTTACAGTTGATGGGAACGGATGAACGCCTCTATAGAAGCTATTCTTTCAGAATTATTTGGATGGGTGTCTCGTAGCTTCTGAAAGAATGTTAAGGTTCCTAAAGATTCAAAAAATTCAATTGCCTTCCTCAAATCACATCCTGCCTCATAAGTGAGCTTTATTGCTAAATCATCTGCTTCTGTTTCTTGGGCAATAACGAATCTCTGGGTAGCTACAATTAACCCCATTATACACAATAAGTAGTAAAAAGTCCCAAAAATTGGACCCCAAGATAAACATAAAAGCAGAGAAATAGGATACACTTTTGTGAAACAATCAGGAAGTATATCATCAGACAATCTTTCAACATGTGCAAGAATATTATGGGACAATTCATGAGCTAAGAAAAAGAAGTGCATATCCAGGTTTTCTGGGCATTCGGAAATAAATCTATCGCCATAAACAATGTAATCACCACGGATTGCGACAAATAAACCCGATTCTTCCGACACTCTGAACTTGATTTTTTTCAAATAAGGCGCGATCTTCGCTCCATTTTTTTCTAACATCAGTTGGATTATTTTCTCTTTGGTGTTAAAAAATGGATTAGTAGGCTCAATTTGCTTTTGATATCGATGCGCTATTTCGCCTGATGCTTTTGTAAAATATTTTAATGGGGAGAAATATGTTTTGTCTGTAAAAGGTACCGGTTCTCTAAAACTTGCCTGGGCAAACAGAAATATCCCTACTAGAGCGATATTTTGAACATTGCCTTTCTTCAGCGTAAAGTATTTGAGAGGCGTGTTTATAGTTTTTCTCAAGTTGGATCTCAAATTGGTAAACTTTCTCAGAGAGGTTATATTTAGTCTAGAAAGGAAATTCATAACTATGCACAAACACTATTAGAGAGAAATAACTCAATTTCTCCTGGAGAGTAGATCTATTTAAAACAGGAAATGCATTTAGACTTGAAATATAAAAAAGATCGTGTAATCAAAATATTCTGAAAATAATAAACAGAATATTTTATGCGTTGAAATATATTTATTAAATAAAATGAGCGAATATATTTTTCGATTTTGAAACATTTATATTTATATATAAAGTAATTAAGTTTTAAAGATTTAAAAGATATTTTGATTTTTTCAAATGTAGAATTTGACTATATAAATACTAGCAGCTCCGACCGGTTTTCAAGGGAATGACAGTTTGCCTAACGAGCACTTTTAAAATTAATATTTTAAGACAAACATCCACTCCCTACTGAATCGATGTCTGCCAAGAAAAATATGTTTGTTACATTTCTCTACAAAACTACTGAAGTAAACTTTATAAAATTTTGCATGTAGGTAGATGAATATCTCTTCTTCTCTATATATTAAAAATTCAACACACATATGTATATCTAAAAAGACAAAGGTCGCCCCTCCCGTCAAAATAGACGTTAAAACTAGACGCCATCTATTGACCGTCGCCGCAAACTAGCGGCCTCGGGTCGGTGACAAAGCCACAACACCAGCTTTGGCAAACTGAAAAGCGTCCACCTAGAGACCAAGGTTTCGGGCTAATGGCCCTCGTTAGTCTAGGGCGGACTTTATTCCATGAGATTGTCTCTAAGTGGGCGCTTTTTAATTTGCCAAAGCTGGTGTTGTGGCTTTGTCACCGACCCGAGGCCGCTAGTTTGCGGCGACGGTCAATGGATGGCGTCTAGTTTTGACATCTATTTTAACGGGATAGGCGACCTTTGTCTTTTTATATCAATATCCTCCCGGCAAAATTTCCATCTACATATGTATATTTAAATGATACCATTAAGATAGGTTTAAAATTAAAATGAATATTAGCTGAAATATAAAACACATAAGTGGTTTGTTTTTAATATATATTTAACTAGCGAATGTTCCTGGCTTACCCGGTTTTTACCCGAGTAAAAGTTTGCTTAACAAACCTTTGTTAAAACGATTCTAGTAAACATCCAATCCCTACGGAATCTATACTTGTCTATACTCTCAATAATTTGAAATTTTTCCTGGTCCTTTGAAAATTACTCGATATGTTGAATAAAATCAATATTAATTGGCCCACTCGATAATTTGAAGTTGAAGGAATAATATCTTGCCACAAACGAACATTTGTAAATAACTGTATTTAGCGAGTGTACCCGGCTCCGCCCTGTTTTTACCCGAGTAAAAGTTTGCCTAACGAATATTTGTTAAAACGATTCTAGGAAACATCCAATCCACCTATAAATAGATTTATATAAACGTATATAAATATTGTTATTTAATTAAAAAGCCATATATTGGATCAAAATATGCCTTTTTAATTGAGGATTTATTTGCAGATTGCTCTATTTTCAAAATATTGTTATATGCGTTTAAATATACACTGTATAACAAAAATATCGACGCACCAAGAAGGAGTTGTCAGATTAGGACAAAAATTGGTGTATGTAAAGAGCATGTGTAGGGAAAATGATTAAAATTTCAGAACAATTAATTGTTTTATATTTCAGAGTTTGATCGTCACAAATTGAGAATGTCAATATGTCGTTGGGCCCCCACTGGCCTGGATGCAGGCTGCCACCCGGCCTGTCATGGACTGATAAAGATTCCGGATGGTGTGCTGCGGGATTTCTTGCCAAATTGTCTCCAACTGTCGGGCTAAATAGTCAACATTCCGGGATGGTTGCAATCGCCTTCCCATCACGTCCCAGATGTGCTCTATGGGCGAGAGATCAGACGACCTTGCTGACCACGGAAGAGTTCGGCAAGATTGAAGACATTCCATAGTAACACGTGCCGCGTGTGCATTATCTTGTTGAAAAGTAAGCCCGGAGTGATGTAAGAGGAACGGCAACAAAACAGGCCGTAGAATGTCATCAACGTACCGTTGTGCTGTCAGGGTGCCAGGAATGACTACCAATGGGGTCCTGCTATCAAATGAAATGGCACCCAAGACCATAACGCCCTGTTGTGGACCTGTGTGGTGTTCGACAGTAAGGCCAGGATCCACACGCTGCCCAGGACGTCTCCAGACACGTTTAGGACGGTCGTCAGGACACAGTAAGAACTATACGTCCCCAGACAGCGCAGTTCCAAGTTGATCGCTCCCAACACCACTGTAGTCGGACTTGTCGGTGCACGGGTGTGAAGGATAGGCATCGTAACGGTCGGCGAGCTCTTAGATTCCCCACTCTCAGTCGCCTGTTGATGGTCATTTTGGACAATTGTGTGCCGGTCACACGTTGGATGGTAGATAACGTGGATTCCGGTGCTGCGACAGCCATTCTGACAATTGCTCTGTCCTCCCGTTCTGTTGTTGCCCTTGGTCGACCGCTGCCGTCCTGACGTTGCATTATTCCGTTGTTGACCCACTTTTGCCAACATCGCCTAATAGCCACATCACTTCGACACAGATGTCGCGCGATTAGTCGATTAGACCAACCAGCCTCTTTCAATCCAATGGCACGACCAGTTTCAAACTCTGACATATGTTCGGAATGAGCACGAACCTTTCGGCGAGGCAATTGATACAGTAGAAATAGGCGTGCTGCTAAAATATTAAACGGAAATTCTGAAAATCAGCTAGTGCCGCGCCGAATATTGGGTCTAGGATGCTCGTTCTGGATGCGCAGTTCAGAGGCGCTGGAGCTCTTGCTTTGCATAATTCGGTCACCAAATTTCAATCATTTGCATGTTTGGTCGAAACCTCTTTGTATACGTATTTTCATATAAATCGGACAACTGCTTCTTGGTGCGTCGATTTTTTTGTTATAGAGTATATTTTTGAAACACATAATTTTTTTGAAAACATTTATTAAATTTTAAATAAGAATTTTTTTAAAATCTATCTAAATATATATAATTGATTGTCTGTCTGTCTGTACTCTATAGATTCAAAAACCATACATCCAATCGCCGTGAAATTTTGGGATATTTTTAGGAATATCCCCGGGAAGGTTTTTGAAAAATAATTTCATGAATATCTTGAATATCCTTAGAGTTATTTGCAGATTTGTAGATTTAACTCGCTAGCAGCGCCCCAATTGCGACGATGATAACAAGTTTTTTTATCTATAAGTTTTATTATCACTAAGTTTGTTATCTTAAAGATTATTTATCAAAAGTAAGATTTTCTACCTATTAATTGCGTCAAGTCAAAGTTAGTTTTATCATTTATCTACAACATATATATTGGGAGAATAGATAAAATGATGATTTTGTAATGTAGAAAATTAGAAAAGACAAAATTCAGGATGACACAAAATTTGTTTGAGACAAGAATAATGATAATTAATATTGATTTTATTCAACTTATCCAGTATTTTTTAAGGGACCGGAGAAAAAATGTTCACTTCATCGAGAGATTCAAATTTACGAGTTCCAAATTATCAAAATATATATATTATTTTTTACATGTGTTATATTCAAATGGTATTTATGTAGGGATAATTTTATTGTTAATTTTCAATTTGATGTATTGTATACATTTGATCATTAATTAATTATTATTCAGGTATTAAAACTGCCTTTTTGTTCAAAGACAGCAACGTTTAAAAAGGTACAGCTAGGTGGAGCAGATAATCAAACATAAAGTTATCTTGCCAAGTATAGATTCAGTAGGGATTGGATGTTTTCTAAAATTGTTTTAACTGATGTTCGTTAGGTAAACTTTCACTAGGGTAAACCCCGGGCGAAGCCGGGTACATCCGCTAGTTATATATATAAAATTGAATGTCTGTCTGTCTGTCTGTACTCTATAGATTCAAAAACCATACATCCAATCGGCGTGAAATTTTGGGATATTATTAGGTATATCCCCGGGAAGGTTTTTAAAAATAATTTCTTGAATATCTTGAATATCCTTAGAGTCATTTGCAGATTTGTAGATTTAACTCGTAAGCAGCGCCACCATTGCGACGATGATAACAAGTTTTTTTATCTATAAGTTTTATTATCACTAAGTTTATTATCTTAAAGATTATTTATCAAAAGTAAGATTATCTCAGGATAACACGGCAATTTATTTGAGACAATAATAATGATACAATTCCAAGGTGAAGATACTATTCATTTAACTTCCAATTACTGAGGGAACCAATTAATACAACAACAACAACAACAAAAACCTTTATTAAGACACTATTGTCTTACAAGGGGATTCCTCTGAAGGTTATATATGTACATGAGTGAGGAGGAAAAGCAATCCAGAGGAGAGGGGGAGCAATCAGCCGTTGTCTGTGGAGTTGAGCACCTCTTCTCTCATTTTATCAATCGCCTTGAAAAATTTAAAATATTTATAAACAAATGCTTTATCCAGCAGGAGAGCATTAAGGATTTTATATACATATTGTTCATTGTAGTGAGCCAGCTCCGAAATTTCGCGAATTTCCATTCTCTTTTCATGTAGGAATGGGCAATGGAATAGATAGTGGACCAAATTGTCTTGGATGCCATCATTGCAGAAGTAGCAATTTAAAGGGTCGCTGTTCCAAAATCCCGTGATATCCTCGCGGAAAAGTAGCCATAGAATCCTTTGACGGGCTATAAATCGTTTAATTTTCAAAGGGAGGTTTGATAGTAAGTAATCCTCCGTCATAAAGGAGCTACTTAGAAATTGGTAGTGAATAAAATGAGTTGAGCATTGTATCTTAGCTCGGTCAAATTGGAGTAGCTGGTCCACTGTGGTTTGAATAATTCTAGGGATTTCTCCTCGCACAACCATATAATCTTCACAGTTCTTAAGAAAAGAAAAACCCCTAGAGTCAATGATGCTATTCAAGTTATGAATAATGTTGTTTCCCGCTTTTCCCACTATTGAAACTTTCCAGAGCTGGGACAAGCAAACATAGGGTAATCTTGTCCTGTCCATTTTTAAAATCCGTATCGAGAACTTTAGAATCAATTTCGTTATGTTTAATTCAAGGGACATCCTTCCGGTTTCTGTTCGCAAGATGTAGCCCGGAGTATATTTGGGTAGGTCAAGAAATCGCCGTAGGAAAATATCCTGGATCTGGTTTGCGACTACTATCTGATTTGTCGCCCACATGGGGGCCGAGTATATAGCAACGTAGATAAAACAATGGAGTCAAGTAATTTCATCACTGCTCCGAACGATTTGGTTCTTGACTTAGATAGTATTCTCCATACTGCGTTTGTAGCAACCAATGCTTTGCTTTTAAAGTGCTGCGCCACGTAAGCAGTTGTATTCTTGGTAGTTAAGGGGTAGCCAAGATATGTATATTTTGAAGATACTGTCAAGGGTTGTTGGCCCCAAAACCAAACGTCAGATCTGGCCAAGCGGCCTCCATTTCGAAACACTACGATTTTAGACTTGGATTGGTTCAGAGTTAAACCATTTTCCTCAAAATATCTTTTTATTAGATTAATCTTTATTTGAAGATTTATCTTGGATTCACCAGAGGACTATATCATCCGCGAACAGGAGGAGGTGTATAGTTCCATGGCCCGGTAAGTATATACCTGGCAGGTCATAATCATCCAGTGTAGCAAGCAGATCGTTAATGAAAATAATAAATAAATATGGTGAAAGAGGTTCACCCTGAAGAACACCTGATTGTATTTTGATGAATTCTGTAAAAGAGCCATTCCATCTGACCGCTGCCATCATTTGAGCATAGTAGTTCTGTATGATTTTGATAAATCACCAACTTAAACCAACAAACGCAAGCTTTCTCCATAATAGTAAATGTGGAACTGAATCAAACGCTTTTTTAAGATCCACAAAGAATGCGTAAAGTTTTCTTCTTTTGCGGTTTAATGTCATTTGGATTAGTGATGTAAGCGTGAAGATATGGTCTTGGCACGAGTAGCCCCTTCTGAATCCTGCTTGGTTTTCCGCTATGAGTTTTCTATTCTCAATCCAATTACTTAGTCTATTTTTTAATATGGATGTAAAGAGTTTTGACAAGTTGCTTATAAGCGCAATGCCCCTATAATTTGATGGTGCATTCGGATCGCCATTTTTGAATATTGGTTGGATTATGGTTTTGACCACTCTGAAGGAACTTGGGATTTAGTTAATATTTTATTGAATAAGTTAGATAAAAGGATTAAACCATTCTCAGGTAGGGCTTTGATAGCTTCATTTGGTATACTATCGTAACCTGCTGCTTTATTGTTTTTCAAGCTAGCGATTTCCCTCGCAATTTCCAAAAGTGAAATTTCGGCGTCCAGCTCAGAGTCAATAGGAATTAGTAGAGTAGGTATATCAGCAACAATTCTTTGAGGAGGCGACAATAAACCCTGATAAAAGGATTCCCACTCTGAGACGTCAATATTTCCTTCTATGCTATTCCGTTTCTTAAAGGACGCAATTATTTTCCAAAATTCGGCAGAGTCCCTAACATTGCTAAGGGCAGCTTGAACAGAATCAGAATATTTGTTCTTTTTGTATTTGAGCAATGATAAGTATTTGCGTTTACTCGTAATAAACAAATCTTTATAAATAGGAGTATTGAGAGTCAAATATAACTTAAGATTTTTTTTCATATATGTTTTTTCTGTATAACATTCTCCGTCAAACCATGGCTTAGACCGCGAACTATCCTCTCTTCCCTTTGTTAGCATTCCTGCTCTCAACATTGATGTTTGAATCCTGCTAGTAAGAGTGTCAGCACATAGGTCTATTGAGGCGTCTTCCGGTAGTTGGAGAGCATTTAGGTCTTCGAGACAAAGTTCATATGTCGAAGCTTTATTTATTAACCAGGTAAATTTTTTTACAGGAGTATGCTCTAGAGGTAGGCTTTTCGCTTTTGTATTGTCTGATCCGTTTAGTTTTAGAAGAAGTGGCAAATGATCGGAGTAAGGCAAACTTTCTATACTTAGGTCAAGAACAAGTTCTAGTAGTGCAGGAGAAACCATGAATAAGTCCAAAACTGAAGACCCCTGATGTGAGATAAAAGTATAGCATCCGTTTTTATCACTAATAGATCTTCCGTTTAGTATAGTGAGGGAGTTATCATCAAGGAAATCGACAAGAGTCTCAGCCAGGGGGGACACGGTTGGATCTCTGGAGGTACGGCAGACGGAAAGCATAGCTGGGATCTGGAACAAGTTGTGGAAAGCACCCAAGTAGCCAATGCGAATATTTAAATCACCGCCTAAAACTATTTCGAATCCTTGTTGCATTTTATTTTCAACATAGCAAAACAATTTTTTTAGATTTTCTAGCTGTAGTTCGCTTGGGGGTAAGTAAACAAAAATTGCACACACTAGGGGTGAGTCCGCTATTGAAGCCAGTTTAAATATAACCGAGATCCATTTAGGCTCAATTTCAACTTTGTAGATTAAGCCTTGGATTTCTTTTCTAATTCCTACAAGGATTCCTCCAGAGCTTCTCCCTCGATTCGAAGGTTTAACAGCTGGTGATTGGTAAAACTCAAAATCTTCTACAGCTAGGTCAAGTAAATAGAAACCAATTAATATTGATTTTATTCAACTTATCGAGTATTTTTCAAGGGACCGGGAAAAAATGTTCACTAGATAAAACTATGATTTTGTAATGTAGAAAATTAGGAAAGACAAAATTCAGGATGACACGGCACACAGGGACCGGGAAAAGATGTTCACTTTATCGAGAGATTCAAATTTACGAGTTTCAAATTATCAAAATATATCTATTTTTTATAATTTTATAGAGAATTGTTTTAACAAATGTTCGTTAGACAAACCTTTACTCGGGTAAAACCCCGGGCGAAGCCGGGAACATCATTCATATATATAAATGAATGAATGTGTGTGTGTCTGTCCTTTATGCCTAACCAAACCACTCATTGGAACGCCATGAAACTTCGGGAAGTTATTTAGTATAGTACTGGGAAGGTTTTTGAAAAATAATTTCTTGAATATCCTTAGAGTTATTTGCAGATTTGTATATTTAACTCGAAAGCAGCGCCCCCATTGCGACGATGAAAACAAGTTTTTTTATCTATACGTTTTATTATCACAAAGTTTATTATCTTAAAGATTATTTATCAAAAGTAAGATTTTCTTCCTAATAATTGCGCACAAGTCAAAGTTAGTTTTATCATTTATCTACAACATATATATTGGGAGAATAGATAAAATGATGATTTTGTAATGTAGAAAATTAGGAAAGACAAAATTCAGGATGACACGTCAATTTATTTGAGACAAGAATAATGATACAATTCCAAGACAAGATACTATTCCTTTAACTTACAATTACCGAGGTAACCAATTAATATTGATTTTATTCAACTTATCGAGTATTTTTCAAGGGACCGGGAAAAAATGTTCACTAGATAAAACTATGATTTTCTAATCTAGAAAATTAGGAAAGACAAAATTCAGGATGACACGGCACACAGGGACCGGGAAAAAATGTTCACTTTATCGAGAGATTCAAATTTACGAGTTTCAAATTATCAAAATTATCTTCTTTTTTTTTTTTTATAAGTTTTTAGAGAATTGTTTTAACAAATGTTCGCTAGACAAACTGTTGGATCGGTGGTTCAATTAAATTGAGAATAGATTGAAATATATATAGGTTTTAATATATCACGAGAACATGAAACAGGTAGTATAAGTGAAGACATAACAGGAAGTGAAGGGGAGGGCACAGCGCCTCCAGTGGCAGTGGTTGGAAGCTCCTCGAATGCTACGTCATCCCGTGACGCGTAGGTGCGCTGTATTTGAAGTAGCAGTTCAGCACAAACCTTTACTCGGGTAAAACCCCGGGCGAAGCCGGGTATGTCCGCTAGTATATATATATAACTAGCGGATGTGTACCCGGCTTCGCCCGGGTTTTATCCGAGTGAAAGTTTGCCTAACGAATATTATATATTATGAAGTATAATAAACAATGCTAAAGATTAGTTTTAATTATTAATCAAGATTGTGTGTGAATATGTGAGAAAGATGTAATATCGTTGTTGTTTTCTTGGCCGACTGTTTTACATATGGTGTTATCTTAAAATAGCTTGTTTTGAATATTTTTTTAGATTGAGTTGAATGAATTCCTGAATTTTTTTTTTTGTATTTATATATAAATAAAATTAACTCTGTTGAATTTTTTTGTATTTTATCGATAACAGCAAAGTTATGTATTTTAAAGTTAGGAAAAATATTTTGATGTTAAGCAAAACCTGCTCCATCTCGTTTTACATAAATGTTGATAATTTGGTCGAAATTGATGCATTGTAACGAAAGTTTTTAGCGAACACCACTTATGAAATTTCCATTTATATAGAAGATACTAGCGGATGTGCCCGGCTTCGCCCGGGTTTCACCCGAGTGAATGTTTGTCTAACGAACATTTGTTAAAACAATTATCTTTAAACTTATAAAACCTACTCGGCTTCGCCCGGGGTTTTACCCGAGTAAAGGTTTGTCTAGCGAACATTTGTTAAAACAATTCTCTAAAAACTTATTAAAAAATAAAAAAGATATATTTAGATAATTTGAAACTCGTAAATTTGAATCTCTCGATAAAGTGAACATTTTTTCCCGGTCCCTGTGTGCCTTGTCATCCTGAATTTTGCCTTTCCTAATTTTCTACATTAGAAAATCATAGTTTTATATAGTGAACATTTTTTCCCGGTCCCTTGAGAAATACTCGATAAGTTGAATAAAATCAATATTAATTGGTTCCCTCGGTAATTGGAAGTTAAAGGAATAGTATCTTCGCCTTGGAATTGTATCATTATTCTTGTCGCAAATAAATTGCCGTGTCATCCTGAGATAATCTTACTTTTGATAAATAATATTTAAGATATCAAACTTAGTGATAAGAAAACTTGTTATCATCGTCACAATGGGGGCGCTGCTTGCGAGTTAAATCTACAAATCTGCAAATAACTCTAAGGATATTCAAGATATTCATGAAATTATTTTTCAAAAACCTTCCCGGTGA
This sequence comes from Cordylochernes scorpioides, assembly GCA_030710605.1. Taxonomy (NCBI): domain Eukaryota; kingdom Metazoa; phylum Arthropoda; class Arachnida; order Pseudoscorpiones; family Chernetidae; genus Cordylochernes; species Cordylochernes scorpioides. Next base: position 17,420,904 of record CP092886.1, read on the forward strand.
TATACCTAATAATATCCCAAAATTTCACGGCGATTGGATGTATGGTTTTTGAATCTATAGAGTACAGACAGACAGACAGACATTCAATTTTATATATATAAGATAATATAAATGAGTTTTTAAAAATTGTAAAAAAAAAAATGCATCGGCCGGGAATCGAACCCGGGCCGCCCGCGTGGCAGGCGAGCATTCTACCACTGAACCACCGATGCTTAAAAAAATGGCCATATTTAGGTATTCATTCCATTCCGGATTAGTCCGCGTAAAAAAAAATTCTTCAAATGAAAAAAAGAAATAGCCAAAAATACTAATCAAAATGCAGCCGAAAATTCTCCTCAGGTTTATAAAAAGCGACATGCAAAATTTGGTACCAATTGGTTCAGTAGTTTTTGATTTTATCGCGAAACAGACAGACAGACAGAAATTGACTTTTATATATATATATATATATATATATATATAGATTTACTCTTCATTGTTGGCTTTTTATCTTACATTCATTCTTCATTGTTGGCTTTTTATATTACATTCACTCTTCATTGTTGGCTTTTTATCTTACATTCACTCTGTTGGCTTTTATATTACATTTACTCTTCATTGTTGGCTTTTTATCTTACATTCACTCTTCATTGTTGGCTTTTTATATTATATTTACTCTTCATTGTTGGCTTTTTATCTTACCTTCATTCTTCATTGTTGGCTTTTTATATTACATTTACTCTTCATTGTTGGCTTTTTATATTACATTCACTCTTCATTGTTGGCTTTTTATATTATATTTACTCTTCTTTGTTGGCTTTTTATCTTACATTCATTCTTCATTTTTGCTTTTTATATTACATTTACTCTTCATTGTTGGCTTTGTATCTTACATTCACTCTTCATTGTTGGCTTTGTATCTTACATTCACTCTTCATTGTTGGCTTTTTATATTACATTCACTCTTCATTGTTGGCTTTTTATCTTACACTAGACGAATGGCCCGGGCAACGCCCGGGTTTTACCCGAGTGCGTATATATTTTAAAAACGTTTTAATTCAAATACTATTCGTTACAATTATAAATTGGCGCCATGGATGTCACTCTTGTGAAACGTCCCGTTCCAAACTGAGTGTTTTTAAAATGTTTTAATTAAAATACTATTCGTTACAATTATAAATTGGCGCCGTGGATGTCTCTCTTGTGAAACGTCCCGCCCCAAACTGTGTGTGTCTTGAAAATATAAAAATAAAAATGTGAATTTTCATAAAGATTTCATTATGTCTTTTTTTTTTTTTGCATTTCACCTACTAAATCGATAGAGATAATTACATTTGCAACATGAACTTAGGTATATTGACTAAATAGAAAACTGCATAGTAATAAAGATCATTTTTTAAAGGCACCATATCGTTTTTTTTTTCAATAAAATCGAAACAAAAATTAACGATAAATAACGATAATTGCCTTAAAAAGAAATTGCCTTAAAAAAAAGAAACATTCGCGGTGATTTTGTCTTGCATTCGTTTATACAATTATTATATACGAATGACCCGGGCAACGCCCGGGTTTTACCCGATTAAATGCTTTTATTCAAATACTATTCGTTACAATTATAAATTGGCGCCGTGGATGTCATTCTTGTATAATATATAAATGAGTTTTAAAAATTGTAAAAAAAAAAAATGCATCGGCCGGGAATCGAACCCGGGCCGCCCGCGTGGCAGGCGAGCATTCTACCACTGAACCACCGATGGTTATGAAAAATCCCATCCGTGAGCTTCAGACAAACAAACAGACAGAATAAGGCAAATATATAAGTAGATTCATTATTCTCTGTTGGCTTTTTATATTACATTCACTCTTCATTGTTGGCTTTTTATCTTACATTCACTCTGTTGGCTTTTAATATTACATTTACTCTTCATTGTTGGCTTTTTATCTTACATTCACTCTTCATTGTTGGCTTTTCATATTATATTTACTCTTCATTGTTGGCTTTTTATCTTACATTCATTCTTCATTGTTGGCTTTTTATATTATATTTACTCTTCATTGTTGGCTTTTTATCTTACATTCATTCTTCATTGTTGGCTCTTTATATTACATTTACTATTCATTGTTGGCTTTTTATCTTACATTCACTCTTCATTGTTGGCTTTTTATCTTACATTCATTCTTCATTGTTGGCTTTTTATATTACAATCACTCTTCATTGTTGGCTTTTTATCTTACATTCATTCTTCATTGTTGGCTTTTTATATTACATTCACTCTTCATTGTTGGCTTTTTATATCATATAGAAAATCATAGTTTTATCTATTGAACATTTTTTCCCGTGTCACATTGCCGTGTCATCCTGAGATAATCTTACTTTTGATAAATAATATTTAAGATAACAAACTTAGTGATAAGAAAACTTGTTTATCATCGTCACAATGGGGGCGCTGCTTGCGAGTTAAATCTACAAATCTGCAAGTAACTCTAAGGATATTCAAGATATTCATGAAATTATTTTTCAAAAACCTTCCCGGTGATATACCTAATAATATCCCAAAATTTCACGGCGATTGGATGTATGGTTTTTGAATCTATAGAGTACAAACAAACAAACAAACAGACAGACATTCAATTTTATATATATAGATTGAATGTCTGTCTGTCTATCTGTCTGTCTGTCTGTACTCTATAGATTCAAAAACCATACATCCAATCGCCGTGAAATTTTGGGATATTATTAGGTATATCCCCGGGAAGGGTTTTGAAAAATAATATCTTGAATATACTTAGAGTTATTTGCAGATTTGTAGATTTAACTCGCAAGCAGCGCCCTCATTGCGATGATGATAACATGTTTTTTTTTTATCTATGAGTTTATTATCTTAAAAATTATTTATCAAAAGTAAGAGAATATTGGGAGAATAGATAAAATGATGATTTTGTAATGTAGAAAATTAGGAAAGACACAATTCAGGATGACACGGCAATTTATTTGAGACAAGAAAAATGATACAATTACAAGGCAAGATACTATTCCTTCAACTTCCAATTACCGAGGGAACCAATTAATATTGATTTTATTCAACTTATCGAGTATCTTTAAAGGGACCGGGAAAAAATGTTCACTAGATAAAACGATGATTTTGTAATGTAGAAAATTAGGAAAGACAAAATTCAGGATGACACGGCACACAGGGACCGGGAAAAAATGTTCACTTTATCGAGAGATTCAAATTTACGAGTTTCAAATTATCAAAATATATCTACTATTTTTTTTAATAAGTTTATAGAGAACTAGCGGATGTACCTGGCTTCACCCGGAGTTTTACCCGAGTAAAGATTTGTCTAACGAACATTTGTTAAAACAATTCTCTATAAACTTATTTTAAAAAAAAGAAGATATATTTTGATAATTTGAAACTCGTAAATTTGAAACTCTCGATAAAGTGAACATTTTTTTCCCGGTCCCTGTGTGCCGTGTCATCCTGAATTTTGTCTTTCCTAATTTTCTACATTACAAAATCATCGTTTTATCTAGTGAACATTTTTCCCGGTCCCTTGAAAAATACTCGATAAATTTAATAAAATCAATATTAATTGGTTCCCTCGGTAATTAGAAGTTAAAGGAATATTATCTTTGCCTTGGAATTGTATCATTATTCTTGTCTCAAATAAATTGCGGTGTCATCCTTAGATAATCTTACTTTTGATAAATAATCTTTAAGATAATAAACTTAGTAATAATAAAACTTATAGATAAAAAAACTTGTTAACATCGTCGCAATGGTGGCGCTGCTTACGAGTTAAATCTACAAATCTGCAAATAACTCTAAGGATATTCAAGATATTCAAGGTATTATTTTTCAAAAACCTTCCCGGGGATATACCTAATAATATCCCAAAATTTCACGGCGATTGGATGAATGGTTTTTGAATCTATAGAGTACAGACAGACAGACATTCAATTTTATATGTATAGATAGATTGTTTCAACAAATATTCGTTAGACAAACCTTTACTCGGGTAAAACCCGGGCGAAGCCGGGTACATCCGCTAGTATATATATATATTAAAATATTAAAGAAAAAAATAAAAGATAAAAAGATCAGGTGTTGAAATCAATTTTAAATAATTATAAAAAACACTTTAAGAAAAAAGCTTTTATTCAAAATGCACTAAAAATAACAAAATAAATATTTCTGAAGTATTGCGTTTTTTTCTGAAGGAACCATTTAACAAATAAAATAATAGACTTTGAAATAAAAGCGGTGGGGGGTGATAATCATTTATGCTGCAAATAGGTATAAATTTAATGAAAGGCATAATCTTGCTAATTATTTGCTTCATATAAAATCACATTGATCTCAAATTTATTATTATTGTACCCCACCGCTTTTATTTCTAAGTCTATTATTTTATTTGTTAAATGGTACCTTCAGAAAAAAAAAGCAATATTTTAGAAATATTTATTTTGTTATTTTTAGTGCATTTTGAATAAAAGCCTTTTTTTAAGTGTATTTTATAATTAATTATTAACGCTATTTTTAGTCGTATACTCGTATATGCAAGTCCAAAAAAAGCCTTATCACTGAGACGACGTTGGCCTTAAATAGCTGCAAGCCTGCTCGCAGCAGATTGGTCAATTCCTCGTGGGAGGTCGGAAGTGACGTAAGCAAAATCCTTTACTAACAGAACTGCGTCTCTTTGCTTTTGGGAACCCTAAATTTATAGAATTATATTACAAAGTTAGAGACACCCAGTGGATTATTGTTAGGGGATAATTGGTACATATAAAATTTGAATTATAATTAAACAATTGATTAAATAGTTAAAAGTAACAACATACTAATTGAAAAAGGGGAACTATTTAAAAAGGTGTCGTGAAATGTATGGTGGTATATTGTTACACACACACCTATATATATATATATATATATATATATATAATGAATATAAATATATGCGTGATTTTATTTTATATTTTATTTTTTTATTAACATCATGAAACGCGATATCCCAAACTCAGGGATATTTGCGTCGATACCTCTCTCTACATCACAACAAATCGGCTATATACAATCCTGTTCAATTCATTATTTAACACAATTAACCAAAGAAAATTGTCCGAAGAGAAAAACAAACAACAAAGCAAAACACACAAAGCAAGCATCGCAATTCTTTTCCTTCTAAGTTTCCCTCTCCCTTTTCCATTTCAAAAGAAAGTTGTAAATAAATTTGCAAAATTGATCAAACTTTTACACCTCTCTTTATCGTCTACAAATTCATCAAGCTGTCCAATACGACCAAATTTGTTTTCCCTATAAACCCGGAAAGTTGGGAAATTCATTAGTAGATGTTTCGAGTCCTGAATTTCACCTCCGCAGAAGCATGCTGGTTCCTTCACCGCGCCGATAGTTGACAAAAATTTCCCAAAATTACCATGATCTGTAATGAATTGGATATTATAAAAATTTGGACGGAAAAATCTTGGGATTCCAGACACGAAAAAGCTTCTGAAAATTTCATTAGTATTATCAAAAATTTCTTTCATTTTTGCGTGTAAGAATGATTTGACTATACTTGGAGCATGGGGTTCGTAAGTAATGAGATCTTCAGTGGACAGATGAGCTAGATCATATTTGATTATTCTAGATTCCATATAGTCTGTTAGGAGTGGAATTTTTGCCAAACTATGCACACAGTTTTATGAAGTGGTTTTATATGCTCTAACTGCCCTTAAAATGATCTGGTACTGCATGGAATTCAGTTTTTGTTTAGAACGATTGTTTAAATATTTAAACCAAATTTCTGATCCGTATGTAAGTACAGGCCTTATTATTGTTTTATAGAAAGTTAACCTCTTTTGAGTATCTAAACCCCACATATTGCCGCTTAGTGAACATAATAGATTTTTCATACGCCCTTCCTTACACAGAATATCATTTACATGCGGAATAAAGTTAACTTTATTTTTCCATTTGTGATTTAAAAATTTCATTCCCAGAATTTTTGCTTGCTTGATCGGCCAAATTATATTGTTATTAACCGTAATAGGTATTTTTTCTCTGTTATGCAGGTATAGCAAATTGGTTTTCTCTGTACTGATCGTTTATTTATTTCTATTACACCATTGGATCACATAATTTAAGATGTATTCACTTGCGGTTTTTAGTCCTTCAATAGTCTTATTCCAGCAAATTATTGCAACGTCGTCTGCATAACATATAATACACTGCGTGACATTGAAATGGAACACCAAGAAATAGTGGCCAGAAAATTATGCAAATTTCAGGGTAGACGCGCCTAACCGAGTTATGCAAATGATGTAAAATGCGCAGCTCTCGTGCGCACATGGACTAAGATATAAGGGAAGGAACTTGCAGAAAGGACAGTATTCGTGTCGTTATTTCTTCAAGGAAAATCATTGTAGAAATTTTGTTCTTGTGTCAAAAGACACGTGTAATAACAGAGAATGCCAGGTCATCGTAAACGGAGGCAGTTCAAGCAGACAGACGCTTTTACGAGGGGCATGGTGATCGGACTGAAAAGGGCAGGTTGGTCCATACGTCAAATCGCAGCTGATACACACCTTGGTGCGTCCACGGTGCACCGACTGTGGAGAAGATGGTTGGAACAAGGAAATGTGGCAATTTATAGGAATGCCGGTACAACCAGAGTGACGTCAGCACGTGTGGATCGGTGTATCCTTCGACAAGCAGTGGCGGCCCCACAAGCCACTTGTACCGCCATCCTGCAACATGTGCAAGACACCCTAGATCATTCCATCTCGACCAGAACCATTTCCCGTCGATTGGTTGCTAATGGCTTGCACTCATGCCGTCCGCTAAGAAGACTGCCATTGACCCCACCGAATAGGCGCCAACGTTTGGAATGGTGCCGGGCTAGATCGACGTGGATGACGGAATGGCACAGGGTCGTGTTCTCAGATGAGTCGCGTTTCTGCTTGTCCAGTGATAGTCGCCGTGTGGCGTCGACGTGGAGAAAGGTCCAATCCGGCAGCATTTGTGGAACGCCCCACCGTGCGACAACGTGGAATCATGGTTTGGGGCGCAATCGCGTATGATTCCAGGTCACCTTTACTTCGTATTCAGGGCACTATGACGGCCCAACGATACGTTTATGATGTGCTGCGACCGGTGACACTCCCCTACCTTCAGGGGGTACCCAATGCCCTTTATCAGCAGGATAACGCCCGACCGCACACTGCTCGCATTAGCCAACAAGCTCTGCAAGATGTACATATGCTTCCCTGGCCACCGTACTCTCCTGATCTCTCACCAATCGAGCACGTCTGGGACATCATTGGACGCCGTTTGCATGCCTTGCCACAGCTGCGTTCAGAAGACGAACTGTGGCAAATGGTTGAGAGGGAATGGAGAGCCATCCCTCAGGACGCCATCCGTACTCTGATTGACTCTCTACCTAGACGTGTTGCTGCGTGCATCGCCGTCCGCGGTGGTCCTACTTGCTACTAAGCCGACGCCGTTCTCGCTCTGTATTATGACTATCATTTTGAAATAAAGATCACTTATTGTTCGTCCCTGTCTCTCTCTGTCTGCCGAGTTTCATCACTTTCTGGCCTCTATTTCTTGGTGCTCTATTTTCAATGTCACGCAGTGTATCTGCATTCATTGATTCAAAATTTATCAACAAATCATTTAGCAAAATATTCCATAGAAGCGGTGATAAAGGTCCACCCTGTGGACATCCTTTAGTTAGTTTCTTATAAAAAGTTTCTGATTCGTATGTAAATTTCACCTCCCTTCATTATTCAAATAAGATTTTATGATCCGTATTAAATCTGAGGGAACAATATCATTATCCTTTCGTTTTATAATCGCAGGCCACCATGCATTGTCGAATGCACCAGCTATATCTATAGCTATCAAGGAAGTCAATTCTTTTTGTTTATGTTTCAATATAGTTTCTATAATTTTTTCCATTCCAGTAATAGTTGAACTAGATTTCATAAAGCCGTGCTGCCTTCAGCTCATTAGATTATTTTCTAAATAATAGTTACTTAATTTATTTTTATTATATTCTCAAATGTTTAAGAGAGATTAGATGTCAATGATATAGGTCTATAACTTTATTTAATTCATAATTCGTTTTGCCTGGTTTTGGAATTATTTTTAAGAATGATTTTTTCGATTCATCCGGATAGTATCCCATTTCTATACATTTATTGAATAATTGATGCAGAATTGGGATTATTTTATTTTAGCTTGTCTGATCATATTGTTACTAATGTAATCAGGGCCCGGTGCTTTTTTAATATTAGTTTTTAAAATTGTTTCCTCTATTTCCTTGGATTCAATATAAACACTATTTTTATTTTTATATTTAGGCGTATAATTTCTAATCAAAATATGATCATCTTCATCTAAACCTCCAATATCATCCTGAAATAGATCATTCATCAAACTTTTTATTTTGTCGATCTTTAAATGATTTGGTAAATTATCTATTAGAGGTAATCCTAAATTCCTATTTTTCGATCTCAATGACTTGTAAATCCTATAAGCATTACCAAATGCGTTAGTTGAATGACTTTCTTCTATAAAATTTCTCCAACTCGCTCTTTTTGCCTTTTTAATATTATTTAAATATTTATTTCTCATTGATTTATAGGTCTTTTCATAGACCATATATGCGTGATGATATTGGAATAAGATGACTAAATTATAACAGACTAGCGGACGTACCCGGCTTCGCCCGGGTTTTACCCGAGTAAAAGTTTGTCTAACGAATCTCTCGATAAAGTGAACCTTTTTTTTCCCAGTCCCTTGAAAAATACTCGATAAGTTGGATAAAATCAATATTAATTGGTTCCCTCGGTAATTGGAAGTTAAAGGAATAGTATCTTGCCTTGGAATTGTATCATTATTCTTGTATGGATGTACCCGGCTTCGCCCGGGTTTTACCCGAGTAAAGGTTTGTTCAACGAATCTCTCGATAAAGTGAACATTTTTTCCCGGTCCCTTGAAAAATACTCGATAAGTTGAATAAAATCAATATTAATTGGTTCCCTCGGTAATTGGAAGTTAAAGGAATAGTATCTTGCCTTTGAATTGTATCATTATTCTTGTCTCAAATAAATTGCCGTGTCATCCTGAATTTTGTCTTTCCTAATTTTCTACATTACAAAATCATCGTATCATCATGATAATATTTAGAGCAGATTGTTGAATTATAACAGATAAATTAGAATATTTATCTTGATTATTTTAAAGCGAAAAGTTATTTCAAAAATTTTATTTGCTAGAAACTTCCCAGTACTATACTAAATAACTTCCCAAAGTTTCATGGCGATCCAATGAGTGGTTTGGTCAGGCATAAAGGACAAACAAACAGACACACATACATTTATTTTTATATATATAGACTAGATAAAATTAATATATTTGTTGGCTTTTCTCATTTATTTGCTTGTAATTCCAAGAACGTTTTAGATAGGAATCTGAATATTTGGATTTCTAATTCCTTCCATGTCTTGACATTTATTGAAAAAATCCTTTCGCAACCTCCAGCATTGTCGCATTTTTAGCCAAGAAAAATTGAAATTGACAGGTTCTGGGAAAAAATAGTTGTTTTTTAGTCAGAAAATGATAATGAAAATATTGCTGTATCATGTTTGATAATCAGATACAAAATTATATAGGGAAAAAATTCCAAAAGAGCAGAGACCACGGGTGAAGCGAGTTCACTTTTAGTATGCAGAAACAAAATTCTTACAGAAGATATTCATTCGAGTAGAAGACACAAAGCCAGATCATCTATATATATAAAATTGAATGTCTGTCTGTCTGTCTGTTTGTCTGTACTCTATAGATTCAAAAACCACACATCCAATCGCCGTGAAATTTTGGGATATTATTAGGTATATCACCGGGAAGGTTTTTGAAAAATAATTTCATGAATATCTTGAATATCCTTAGAGTTATTTGCAGATTTGTAGATTTAACTCGCAAGCAGCGCCCCCATTGTGACGATGTTAACAAGTTTTCTTATCACTAAGTTTGTTATCTTAAATATTATTTATCAAAAGTAAGATTATCTCAGGATGACACGGCAATGTGACACGGGAAAAAATGTTCACTAGATAAAACTATGATTTTGTAATGTAGAAAATTAGGAAAGACAAAATTCAGGATGACACGGCACACAGGGACCGGGAAAAAAATGTTCACTTCATCGATAGATTCAAATTTACGAGTTTCAAATTATCAAAATATATGTTTTTTTTTTAAATAAATTTTTAGAGAATTGTTTTAACTAATGTTCGCTAGACAAACCTTTACTCGGGTTAAAACCTCGGGCGAAGCCGGGTACGTCCGCTAGTATATCTATATATATAAAATTGAATGTCTGTCTGTTTGTCTGTACTCTATAGATTCAAAAACCATACATCCAATCGCCGTGAAATTTTGGGATATTATTAGGTATATCACCGGGAAGGTTTTTGAAAAATAATTTCATGAATATCTTGAATATCCTTAGAGTTATTTGCAGATTTGTAGATTTAACTCGCAAGCAGCGCCCCCATTGTGACGATGATAACAAGTTTTCTTATCACTAAGTTTGTTATCTTAAATATTATTTTTCAAAAGTAAGATTATCTCAGGATGACACGGCAATGTGACACGGGAAAAAATGTTCACTAGATAAAACTATGATTTTGTAATGTAGAAAATTAGGAAAGACAAAATTCAGGATGACACGGCACACAGGGACCGGGAAAAAAATGTTCACTTCATCGATAGATTCAAATTTACGAGTTTCAAATTATAAAAATATATGTTTTTTTTTAAATAAATTTTTAGAGAATTGTTTTAACTAATGTTCGCTAGACAAACCTTTACTCGGGTAAAACCTCGGGCGAAGCCGGGTACGTCCGCTAGTATATCTATATATATAAAATTGAATGTCTGTCTGTTTGTCTGTACTCTATAGATTCAAAAACCATACATCCAATCGCCGTGAAATTTTGGGATATTATTAGGTATATCACCGGGAAGGTTTTTGAAAAATAATTTCATGAATATCTTGAATATCCTTAGAGTTATTTGCAGATTTGTAGATTTAACTCGCAAGCAGCGCCCCCCATTGTGACGATGATAACAAGTTTTCTTATCACTAAGTTTGTTATCTTAAATATTATTTATCAAAAGTAAGATTATCTCAGGATGACACGGCAATGTGACACTGGAAAAAATGTTCACTAGATAAAACTATGATTTTCTAATGTAGAAAATTAGGAAAGACAAAATTCAGGATGACACGGCACACAGGGACCGGGAAAAAATGTTCACTTTATCGAGAGATTCAAATTTACGAGTTTCAAATTATCAAAATATATATATATTTTTTTAAATAAGTTTTTAGATAATTGTTTTAACAAATGTTCGCTAGACAAACCTTTACTCGGGTAAAACCCCGGTCGAAGCCGAGTACGTTTTATAAGTTTATAGAGAATTGTTTTAACAAATGTTCGTTAGACAAACATTCACTCGGGTAAAACCCGGGCGAAGCCGGGCACATCCGCTAGTATATATATATAAATTAATGTATGTGTGTGTGACAATTTTTTGACAATTAAAAAATATTCATTGTCATCTTAGACAATATTATACATTTTCAATCATAGGGAGAGAAAAAGAAAAAAGAAGATGAGAGAGAAGAGAAAATATATACATATATGAAACATATTTTACAAGATGGTGATGGGAGATGGAGGAAGAAAACCTCGGCGCTGGAGGGTCATGGACCAGGCGATGAGCGGGTCTTCCACTGCTTCTCCGAGCCCAACCTGTACAAAGTAGCGATAAATTCGCAACTTTGCCGACGCCAAGATGGAAAGGGCGTCGTCCTCAAGGCCGGACCCGCCGAAGATCCAAGCCTGCAGGTCAGGGGGCCGCCCTATGATGTTGAAGGCCTCTCTGATGAGAGGCCTGATGGAACGGCAGCACCAGTAACGGTGGCCGAGGGAGCGGTCGATGGACCCGCAGGCAGGACAGGAGGGGGCCGACCGAGGCAGGATGGGCCGGATGGGGCAGGGCGTGGAGGGCCAACTTGAGGGCCGCGTCAGCCTCGTGGCCCGAGTGGGCGCAGCGCCGCAGCGAGGCCCAGTCGATCCTGGATGGTGGTGGACCGATGGTGGGCGACCATCTCGAGGTAAACCTTGAGATGGGCGTGGCGGCGAGGCGCGGGCGATCCAGGGCCCGTCGGGCCGAGCGGGTCGTGAGGCCGTTGAGGAACGGCGTAGCCGTCCCTCGCAGCACCACGGCCGCAGCTAAAGAGCTAGATGAGGGTCCAGACTCCGCCCCGAAGCCCACGGCGTTCTCGGAGGTCAGCCTCCGACAGAAGGCGCCCAGGGTCGCGGCGTCAGCCAGGACGGAGCGCGTAGGGCGGGCGATGAGGTGGCCCTCCGCGAGAAGGTCCCGGACTCGGGCTCCACGCCAGCGGGCGGGGGCCAGGAGGTCGGGAGGGCGGAGGAACCGGCAGCCGCCGATGATGGGGAGGTCCAGCAGCTGAGCCGTGGGGAGCGCCCGGTGGTTGAGGCTCAGGATGTTGGAGGCCTCCTCCCAGAGCTTCAGCAGCCGTAGACGGCGGGGCTGGAGACGGGTGCCGTCCGGTGGAGGGTGAATCCAGGCCTCACCGCTTTCTACCAGCCAGCTGAAGGCATTTCTGCCTCCGCGGAGCGCGACCTGCACCCCCTTGAGGCAGGCGAGCTGGAGTTGGGTTGCCAGGTCGAGGAGGCCGAGGCCTCCGATGGCTACGGGCCTCGCCATGACGGCGGCGGGAAGCCACGCCGTATGCTCGGGCCCCCAGACGAACCTCGCTAGTCTGGCCTGCAGTTTGGCGATGGTCGGGGGTGATGGCAGGTACCCGTGCAGGTGATGCTGGATGGTGGAGCTCACCAGCGAGTTCGCCGCACTAGATCGTCCGACGAGGGATAGGCCGCGGGTGAAGGGCGTCCATCTGCGGCAGGCGAACTCCAGAAGGGCGAGAAGATGCTGCTCCTGATGGGCTACGGAACTCCTGGGGGCGATGTCGAACCCGAGGACCCTGATGGAGGTGGTCGACCAGGAGGCGCCGAGAGGGGAGTCGCCGCGGTTGCGCCAGGCTCCGCACCAAAGGCCCGCGCTCTTCCCGAGGTTGACGGCGATACCGGAGGCCCGCTTGAAGTCTTCGAGGACGGTCGCCACCCGCTCGAATTCTTCGTCGCGATGGAAAAGGAGGACGATGTCGTCGGCGTAGGCGATGACGTTGCCCACGCCGAGGGTCAACTCCAGGCGACGTAGCAGCGGCCCCGTAGCGATACTAAAGAGAGCGGCACTCACGGCGCAGCCCTGCCTTAGGCCGTTGAGGACGGGGAAGGCGGTGGTGTGAAAGCCTCCAGCCCGGATCGTTTGCGTCCGCCCCGGCGTACAAGATGTTAATCCAGCCCATGAAGGCCGGCGGGAGGCGGAGGGACGTCATCAGGGACTCCAGGAAGCCGCGGTCCAGGGAATCGAAGGCGGACTCCAAGTCGATGCCCATGACGGCCAGCGGCGAGCCCATGGCGGTTGCCTCCTCAACAGCATCCGTCACCTTAGCGATGTTCCAGGACGGGGACCTCCCGGGGACGGCGTACGTCTGGCATTCCGGCACAAGGGTCCGCAGGTGGGGCTTGAGGCGCCGGTGAAGGATGGCGGCCAGGACCCTGTAGTCGGCCGAGGGCAGCGCGACAGGCCTGTAGCCATCAAGGCCGCGAACTCCGCGGGCCTTGGGCACGAGGCAGATTGAGCTGCGCCGCGTCGACGGAGGCAGGGCACCGCGGAGCCGTGAAGCCGCGAACACCCGGGCCAGAGCTTCCGCGAAGAAGTCCTCGTTGAAGGCGACGAGGAGTTCGCACGGCAAGCCGTCCCAGCCGGGGGCCTTTCCGCGAGGGAGGTGCTCGATGGCGTTGGCGATCTCGCTGGGGCTGATGTCCGGCCGGTGGAGCGGGTCCTCCTCACTCAGCTCGCAGGTGGTGGTGGGCGCGCTGCTGGCGATGAAGGCAGCTCCCGCAGCTGGATCGGTGGTGGGGACGGGCGAAGCGGGGCCGGAAGGTCGCGAACGCCCTCCGCCGAAGCTCGGGGCCCTCAATGACGTTATCTTCGTCGTCCCTGATGACGCTGACCGGGCGTCGGAGGCGGATGGCGCGTGCCAGGTCCGGCAGCGATGGGTAGTCGACCCGGATGGAGGAGGCCTCGAGCTGCGCCGCGATGTAACGTCTCGCCCTGTAGACGTAGCTGTCGCTGGCAATGTGGCGTGGGTCGTGCAGGGATCTGGCCTCCGCTAGCAGCCCCGCCTTGATGGAGGTCCACCTATCCCAGAAGGTCCCGTCGTCGTCATCGTGCGCTGCGTCTTCCTTCAACTCCCGGATGTAGCCAGCCAGATGTTCGAGAGCAAGGCCCGAGCGGAGCATCGCGGCCAAGCGAGGCTGGGTGGGGGAGGAGACGGCGGGTGGTGGGCGGGCCCACCTGGAGCAGCACGAGGCGGTGGTCCGAGAGGTGGTAGTGGCTGGTCGCGTAGATGGACACGCGATCCAGGACTCCAGCAGGGACGAGGATCCGGTCCAGGCGGTTCGATTCGACTTGGTCGCCGTGCATGGCGACTCTGGTGGGCAGGTAGGCGGCGTCGAACTGGGTGGCCACGTCGACCAGCGCGGCCAGGTCCAGAAGAGCGGCGAGGGCATCCGATGATGATGATGATGAGGGCCCCGATCCCTGATGTTAAAATCGCCCGATGATCCAGCAGGCCCCCTCCTCCTCCTGTGCCGCTGTCGCCGCCAGGAGCTCCAGTTGCCGGTTTCTCTCCCGGGGTTCATGCGCCAGATGAACGACGATGGCCGTCATCTCCTCGCCGTGGACATCTATGGTTGCCAAGGCGATGTGGCCCGGCCACTGGACGCGCTGTTGTATCACGGCTACGCCTGGCCCGAAGACGCAGGCGAGTCCGGATCCCGAGATGGCTACGGGATGGGCCAACACAACAGCGTTGTAGCCGAGGCAGAGGTCTTGGCCGCTGCCCAGATGAAATGCGTTTGTCTCCTGGACAAACGCGATGTCCACGTGATGTTGCCTTAGGAGATGACAAAGGGCAAGGCTCCTCCCCCGAGTGGCGAGCCCTCGCGCGTTGATGGTGGCGACGCGGTAGTTCATTGGCGCTGTTGGCCTCGCAGGAACTTCCTGGTCTTCTGGAGGGTCTTGCGGATGGTGGAGTTGGAATCTGGGCACGAGGCCTTGAAGGTTTCGTGCAACTTTTCGAGGGTGGCGACCTGTTCCTCTGTCAGCGTGGGCGCTATCCTCTTCATGGTGGTTTCAGAGGTGAGGAGCTGCTGTGCGTCCTTGCAGTTAAGGCCGGGCAGCTTGTCCCAGTCGATGGAAAGGGTGGGGGTCTCCTCGATGTGCTTCAGCAGCTGTTTGAGTGCGGATTCTCCCCGGGCAGGCGTGGAGGGAGGTGAGGTCATCTTCTCCACCGCCATCTTGTGGTCGAGCGAAGGGATGCCAGGTTCGATACAATTGCAGGGATGATACAATTCCAAGGCGAAGATACTATTCCTTTAACTTCCAATTACCGAGGGAACCAATTAATATTGATTTTATTCAACTTATCGAGTATTTTTCAAGGGACCGGGAAAAAATGTTCACTAGATAAAACTATGATTTTCTAATGTAGAAAATTAGGAAAGACAAAATTAAGGATGACAAGGCACAGAGGGACCGGGAAAAAATGTTCACTTTATCGAGAGATTCAAATTTACGAGTTTCAAATTATCAAAATATATCTTTTTTTTTAAATAAGTTTTTAGCGAATTGTTTTAACAAATGTTCGCTAGACAAACCTTTACTCGGGTAAAACCCCGGTCGAAGCTGAGTACGTTTTATAAGTTTATAGAGAATTGTTTTAACAAATGTTCGTTAGACAAACATTCACTCGGGTAAAACCCGGGCGAAGCCGGGCACATCCGCTAGTATATATATATAAATTAATGTATGTGTGTGTGTGTGTGTGTGATGTCTGTCCTTTATGCTTGACCAAACCACTTATTGGAACGCCATGAAACTTTGGGAAGTTATTTAGTATAGTACTGGGAAGGTTTCTAGCAAAAAAAATTTGAAATAACTTTTCGCCTAAAAATAATCAAGATAAATATTCTAATTTATCTGTTATAATTCAACAATCTGCTCTATATATTATCATGCATATAGAAAAAAATGATTATATGCCTCTTCTTTATGCCGTACCAAACTACTCATTTAATCGCAATTTAACTTTGAGAAATTGTTTAATATACTACCAGAAAGGTTTCTATCTAATTATTAGTTTGAAAAACCTTTTTTTTTTGGAAAAAATAAGGATAAATATTAATTAATCTGTTATATTTTCAGCACTCTGATTTATTATCTCTGTATTATCTTTATATATGTAAAAATCAAAATTTGTCTGTCTGTTTATCGATAAACTCAGAAACTACTTAACCAAATGTCACCAAATTTTCCACATAACTACCAATGACCCTGAAGATGAATAATTTACAATGCATTAAAATTAAGTAAAAAAAATATTTTAAAATCTATATTTTATCTTTGTAAAACGAAAATTAAAATTATACCGCGAATGTTTCTTTTTATAAAAATCGAAATTTATTTTCAAAGAGAAATAGCGACATTTCTATCTTTGAGGATGAGGTATGGAAAGGTGAAACATGAAGAGTAATGGCGAACGGAAAAATAAAAAGTGTCCAGGGGCGGGAATCGAACCTAATAATGCAGATTAATAGCCGAGTGGACAAGGCACCTGCCCGGTAAGCAGAAGGGTGTGGGTTCGATTCCCGCCCCTGGACACTTGTTATTTTTCCGTTTGCCATTACTCTTCATGTTTCACCTTTCCATACCTCATCCTCAAAGATAGAAATGTCGCTATTTCTCTTTGAAAATAAATTTCGATTTTATAAAAAGAAACATTCGCGGTATAATTTTAATTTTCGTTTTACAATCATCAGCCGCGTTATATTGTATTTTAAATGTTACTTTAAATATAAGTTACGAACGGAAAAATACGTCCAGGGTAGCCGAGTGGACAAGGCACCTGCCCGGTAAGCAGAAGGGTGTGGGTTCGATCCCGCCCCTGGACACTTTTTATTTTTCCGTTCGCCATTAATCTTCATGTTTCACCTTTCCATACCTCATCCTCAAAGATAGAAATGTCGCTATTTCTCTTTGAAAATAAATTTCGATTTTTATAAAAAGAAACATTCGCGGTATAATTTTAATTTTCGTTTTACAATCATCAGCCGCGTTATATTGTATTTTAAATTTTATCTTTGTGTATATTGTTTATATAACCACTTGCTATTTGACCATTTAGAACTTTGGGGAAAGTTATAAAGCTATTTTTGTCAGATTTCCTTTTTTCGTTTTGTTTTATTTCCCATATTCCATTAAAAATTTATTTAAAATATCATCATTATTAAGAAGGTTTTCAATGTGTCCTGTATTTAAATAATTAATGACATTTTTGAAAGTAAAACAGTGTATACAGTATTAAATATGTATAATGGAACAATGGCTTAAAATATAATAGAAATTCCCTATGAATTGAAATGAAGTGATTTTGCCTATAAAATATAAAAAAATAGACTGGATTGATACACATTCAAAATGGTTAAAATGGCATTTATTAAGCCAAACAGTGTGAAAAAGTAGATACAGTAGAGCTTCCATTGAGAGGATGCCTAAAATCGTAGCTTTTAACCCGTCTCTTATTAAAGGTCTATTAGAGATTCTTTAATATCAATTAGAATCTCCAATGAGAGACCACCTACAGGAGAAACAAGTTGAGACATGTTTTTAGGTGGTCTTTCTTAAGAGACTCTATTTACATATATTAAAATCAACATTTTCTTACTGTTACGTTTAATTACTGCTAATCTCTATATATAAAAAATGAATGTATGTCTGTCTATCTGTCAATTATTATTGGACTGAGCGAGTATTGTGAGTTTGATTATTCTATATGGTCTGGAAGCATATTAAAATTAAATATACAAAATTTGAAAGGAAATTTGGAAATTTGTCCGTTCTTGGCCAACCTTACAACCCAGAGTCTGAAAATTGGTCAGCTAGCATTGTCATCAGGTTTGAACATGTGTACCAAATTTCATATTCTAGGTGCCCTCTATAAGTATATTAAAAATTGATTACAAGATTTGGCGACAGACAGACAGATAGGCAAGGTTAAATAAAAGCTTTTAATAAAATGGCATATCCTGACCAGGAGCACATGTGCTTTACAGAAAGCAGAGCGCCATCTGGTGGAACAGAAATCAACTAAACATTGATTTAGCCTGTTCCCTGATATTTGGCCAACCCAATTTCTTGATAAATCAAGAAAAGCCATCCACGAACGCGTTTCGCGCTTTTGGCGCTCGTCAGCGTGGAGTAGGCTGAACCACTTCGACCAAAAAATATTTTTTGGTCCCAAATGGCTTCCCGAAAAGCCCAAGAAATGGATATTTAAGGCCAAACTTGCGAAAAATACGCTTAGCACATAAAAAATTAAAGAAAAAAATAAAAAATAAAAAGATCAGGTGTTGAAATCAATATTTAAAATGGCATATCCTGACCAGGAGCACATGTGCATATATATATTGAAATATGTGAAATAGTTATAAAATAGAAACCTGTAAATATAGTTAAGGATTTGCATTGTAATTAAGAAAAAGCTTTCTCGCTGGCGGGCGGTCGCGTGAAACTGCTCTCGCTGGCAGGCATGCGCGCGCACAGGAAGTCACGTGCTAGTGTTCTCGCCGGCAGTCGCGCGCGCGCCGGCAGTCGCCTGCTTTTTGTTCTAAAGTTTTTTGAAAATAAACGAGCGGTAAACAACGGTCTTCGCTTGTTTTTAATTTTAGCTTTCGAGGCGTAAAGGGAAGTGACCCTACGCTCGCAAACCTATATCACTGGTCCCTCGAGCCGGATGACACTTTGGTCACCGGTTAATTTAAAGTTTAAATTCTTGGAAAGTTATTCGAGTTGATCAGTTGGACACGCTCCTTGACGGACGTCCAGGCTTACTGATTTTGAAAAGAATAACTGATCTTTGAAAAGACCAATTGTTGTCTCATTATGGAAAACAACGGAATTCCCAAGATTGGTTCTGCTAGAAGTCGCCATGAACCATCCCGCCTGGAATACAAGAAGCTAGGAAGTCCATCTAGTACTGGAGCAAAAGCAAAGGCGTACTTAGGACAGCTCGCATTCCTCAAGGATGAGATGGAGGTTGACCCAGCAGCGTCAACAAAGAAAAAGACGCCTTCAAGAAAGGCAAGTTCTTTCAAAAGCGGAAGTTCAACTAAGTCCGTGGTGCTGATGAAGAAGAAGGCTGAAGTTGATGCCGATCGTGAGATTCTGAATAAGATGAAGGAAAAAGATCAACATGAAATCAAGATGGGCGAGACTCAGATGAACCTTTAAGGTCAAAGCGGGAGCTCGCCAGACTCAAAGTACGTGAAGCCCTTACCCCAGAACTCCTACACCAAAAGGAAGAGATAGAAGTGATGTTATAGAAACCGAGCTGAAAATGCGGCAAGAGATCAGGGCCATTGAAACATTGGAATTTGAGCTCGCCCTTCTCAAAAATGAAAAGGATTCAAAGCTTCTAGCTATTCAAGAAGGCTCTGATCAAGACTTGTCTTCAGAGGAGGAAGCCGTGGATGGATCACCGCAAGCGGGATTACGAGCTCAGGAGTGGGTCAACAATTCACCTCCCCCGTTCCAACTGACCCACGGGCACCAGCTACAGACAGCGTGGATAACTTGTGGACGTATTCACGAAGGTGCTTCAACAGCAACAGAAGGTGATTGTGAAATCAACAATGGGAGACACGACTTTACCGCATTTTGACGGAGCGATAGAAGGTGGATTCAAATCAAGGAAGAATTCAATAGAACCACTAGCGAGTACCACATCAGTGACTCCCAAAATCTTATTCGACTTCGAAAGGCTCTCTCGGGAAAGCCTACGATCATGTCAAGCATTTAATCCCTACGTGGCTAATATTAAACTAATTATGGAGGCGTTAGAACAACGGTTTGGACAGCCCAGGTTTATCATCAAGAGCCTTCTCAGAACTGCACAAGACTGCCCTCAGCTTTCAGTACAAAAGCCTGACACTATTCTAGGTCTAAACATTAGTGTCAAAGGATTAATCTCAAGCTGCATGACGCTCGCACAGCCACAATACCTGGACAGCATCGAGCTCCTGGACACCTTAACGAGGAAGCTTCCTGCGGAAATGAAAGAGCAATGGAATGCCTGGAATTTAACATCGAATAGGCAGGAAACGTTATTTGAATTCTCCAACTGGTTAGACTTCAAAGCAAAACTTGCAATCAGATGGGTAGAGCCAGAGACCATGAAGGCAGCTTCCGAAGAGAAGAAATATCGCCCCAAGCAGGGCCGGGCGTTGTTAACGTCGCTGCTGGTGAAGGTACAGAAAAGAAAAAGCATTACTCCAGCATGCTCAGATCGACACACATTAAGTAAGTGCGACAGGTGGAAAGACCTAGATTTGAATCAAAATGGAAGATCATCAAGCGTACGCGACCATCGTTGTGCACTTCATGTCTGCGCCAGGAACGCCATCGATCATGGCAGTGTCTCAAAAAAGAGATCTGTGACATTAACGGATGCGAGAAGATACATCACCGTTCGCTTCACAACTACTCCGCCCCACAGGGAGAAAATTAAAGTCAGAAGACTTCACAACTCAGCTCAAGCCAGCAAGCTAATCCTACGAGCGGTTCAGTGAACATTACTGTTGTTAACGGAGAAGCAGAATAAAAGGATGCGACGGTCCACTTCCGATAATTCCAGTTGTCATCAAAGGTCCCGGAGGAAAACATAGGACTTACGCTTCACTGGAACACGCGAGCCAGCCGAACCCTCATCTCAAAAGTTTAGCAGACAGCGTTGGCCTGGAAGGGAGAAATCATCACTAATACTACGGTACAGACATGGAGAAACAGTAATGGAGCGACGACACTGTGGTGGTCAAACTGAGAGGTAGCTGGAACATTCCGTGGAGCTCCGTACCTCCCAATGCAAAACGCAGTTACTGTGAGTAGTCTAAAGATGAAACCTTACTCGATTTCAATCGAGAAAATTCGTCATAAATGGCCACATCTAAACAAGGTCAAAGCCCGAGACCTAAAGAACGTTTTTCCTGAGCTGATTATCGAATAAACAATCTGAGGCTAATCCTTTACCGCGAGCTTGCCTTGGGTCCTCCGACGCTCCAATCGGATGGAGAACACCGATGGGATGGCTGTTGGAGGAAATTTTGATGATCTAATGGAGACACAGGGATGCGTCAACTACACAGTTTCGGAACCCGTTAACGATAATGATCTCCATGAATTGATCAAGTCATCATTTTCCACTGAGAACTTTGGAGTCATCCCGAGAACCAGGTGGCAGGGCATTAATCAAGTTGAGAACGCGCGTACGACATCCTGCAGAAGACCACCAAGAGGACCAGAGCATGTTGGGAGACCGGTCTACTTTGGCGTGACGCAGAGGGTACGCTACCCGAGAGCTATCAAATGGCTCTTGGAAGGCTTCGCCATACGGAAAGAAAGCTTGCAAAAGATACGTTACTTCTAGCGGCGTATAAAGCGAAGTTTGACGAATATCAGGAGAAAGAGTACATTCGAAAGCTGGACAGCATTGAAGTCACTAAAGGAAGTGAGCGGACGTGGTACATTCGCCATTTTAGCGTCACCAACCCAAATAAGTCTGGAAAGCTACGCCTTGTCTTTGATGCTGCAGCAAGATCGAATGGCGTGTCGTTGAACGAAGCTCTTTCAAAAGGACTAGACTTAATTCGCCCACTCACATCAGTCCTGTGGAACTTTAGAGTTCACAATTTCGCGCGAAATGGAAACATTACTACAACTCTCTTTGGCTCCAAAGCAAGAGTAGCCCCATTGAAGAAGCTTACCATACCAAAATTGGAGATCCAAGGCTGCGTGCTGGGAACGAGACTCGCTGTCCTTCTTCGCTCCGAACTGCGACTTCCAAAAGTGGGCAGGGAGGTTTTTTGGAGCGACTCCAAGACGGTTCTGGCCTGGATCCGCTCTGAAGCAGGACGCTACAAGGAGTTTGTGGCTAACAGAGTCGGCGATATCCAGGAAGCGTAAAAGGAACCGACTGGAGATGGGTTCCAACAAGCGAGAATCCTGCTGATATAGCGACCAATTTGAAGCAGAGATTTCATTTAAACCTACGGACATGTGGTACACTGGGCCATAATTCTTAAAAGACCAGAAGAGAGTGGCCCAAGGAAGCAAAAGGCAAAGACTTAGGAATTATTTTAGCGACTCAGATGCTAAAGCTTGGGGACGATTCCAGAGTCAGCCCGTCTTCAGACGTAGAGACGGAAGGAATAGGTCAACGCCTGTTACCTGAGAAGAAGTTTGAAACATTTGCGGATATCGAAAGTTGTGTAATGGTGGTTTGGAAAACAGCCAAACTCTGGAGGGACAAGACGCAAAGGAAGAGGCCAAGACTCCACCGTCCTTTGACACGACTCTTGAATCTTGAAGATTTCAGCCCTCAACCGATTAGTCTGTCGAGCCGCGGCAGTTCAAAAGGCCGCCCGATTCAGGTACAAGAAGACCTTCCACAAAAGCGGTGAGTTGAATCCACCATGGAAAGCTGCCATGGAAAATAATAAAGTAGGCAGCACAGCTTCACTGTCAGCCCGAAGAATACAGGTCAGCAGTGACGACACTTGTGCAGTGGGTGCAGACTGAGTAATTTCCAAGAGAAATTGCAGAACTTGCAAAGGGTAGAATAGTGAAGCAAGCGAAAATAGCACGATTTCTCCTTGCCTCATTAATGGGACTATTTGCCTCAAAAGTCGCATTCTCCAAGCCAACAAGGGTCCAGCAGAGCAGAAGACACCTGCAATTCTCCCTTCCGATCACCACGTCACGGAGTTACTTATTCAGGCCGAGCACGAGCGATGTGCTCACCAAGGTTCAGAAACATTGCTGAACAACCTCCGTGGGAGATTCTGGATCATAGATGGAAGGCAGAGGGTTCTACGAACAATACGGAAGTGTCCTAGGTGCAGACTTTCTAGGGCTTCCAGTGATTCCGGTGATGGGCCAACTCCCACACTACAGACTCGCCGCCTACCAGCGCCCATTCACGTTCACTGGGCTAGACGCCTTTGGGCCATTTACTGTGATTGTCGGAAGGCGACATGAGAAGCTATGGGTTATCATTTTCACGTGCCTCGTCACTCGAGCCATCCATCTGGAAGTGGTGCACGCCTTGAGTACAGACGAATTCATGATGGGGCTTTCCCGGTTTATCGACACTCGCGGAAGGCCTGACACCATCTATAGCGACAACGGGACCAACTTCGTGGGAGCAAGTAAGGAGCTCAAGCTTGCGGCTAGTGAAATTGACATTGAAGTGATGGCTGCCAGTGGAAGGTTCGGCCCCGTCAAATGGAAATTTAACGACCTGCGGCACCGCGCTTTGGAGGAGCTTGGGAGCGTCTCATCAAATCAGTGAAGAAATGTCTGCGAGCGACGCTTAATGAGGTAAATCCAAAAGATACAACTTTACTCACAGCCCTCAAGTCAGCGGAGAAATCATTAACAGCCGTCCATTAACCTACGTCTCAAGTGATCCTACCGAGGAAGACTCACTCACTCCGAATCATTTTCTTTGTGGGGCTAACGATGCTGGTCCCTCCATTCCGAAGTTAATCGAGGCAAACAATCGCGACTTGAGAGAGCAATGGAAAAGAGCACAGCAGTTGACTAAGAGTACTGGTATCAAATGAACTAGGGATTACATTCCCAAGCTCATGACAAGAAGCAAATGGCATCACCAGACGGAGCCGACAAGGACTGGAGATCTAGTTTTTCTCGTAGATGAGCTACATCCCAGGAACAGAGGACCGACGAGATGTTTAGGCGTTTCTGAGAGATTGGAGAGGTGCCGTCAAGAAACAACTACAAAAGTAGTTCTGAGAAAATAGCAAAAGAAGGCTCGACGCATGGCCGATTGGCACCATGTGGTGCCCCTCCTTTTAATCCTGAAGTGAAACTACAGGACTATTTCATATCATCTCTCAATTCTTCTCTCTAGAAAGACGTCTGCTAAAGAGAGTAAACTCGGGCGGGTTTATTGAAACTTTATCAATGAATATGAAGTGTTGGGACACATGACTCGTTTTTTAAATCTTGATAAACCTCCGTCAAATAACTGAGACAGGTGCTGTTTCTTGCCCCATCATGCTGTAGAGACAACCAAAAAGCTTCAAAGAAAATAAGAGTAGTGTGTGACGCCTCTTCAAGGCTTCAAATGGATTCTCTCCTTCAATGACAAACTCTATACCGGTCCAAAGTTGCAGAAGAATCTATTTAATAGCCTCGTCATCAGGACACAGCATAAAAGGTTGCTTTCACGGTAGATATCGAGAAGATGTACCGACAAATCCTTGTTCAACCGATTATGTAGATAAACAGAGAATAGTTTGGAGAGATCACCTGAGTACACAATTGGCGCAGGGGAAAGAAAATTCCCCAAGAGAAGCCAGGTTGCTCATGGAAGATACTAATGTGGATTATGTTATTACGAGTGCAGATAATTTGGAAGAGGCATTCGACTTCAGAATTTATATCATTGATTTGCTAAAATGCGGCGTTTACCCACTAATGAAGTGGTTGTCTAATCATAAATATATATAATTTATATAATCGTTAATACGAAACTGTGCAACTTGCTGTCGCTAAAATATCACTCATCAGAACCAATTAATGAGCGTCTTGCCGAAAGAGCGACTTACTCCCAGCAAGCCTTTCACAGTGAGTGGAGTGGACTATGCTGGTCTAGCTACCAAGTAAAAATCTGTCTGCGTGCTTCGTCACCAAAACAATATATATGGAACTTGTCACGGATACTTCAACCGTCACCTTCATAGCAGTTTTTAAACGTTTAAAAACGCCGAGGTCGTTGCTTGAACCAATAAAATGAATACGGTATTGATTCTTCGGTGCCTCAAGGCAATTGAGATCAAGTTTATACCTTGTCAAGATACTGAAAGATCTGACTTATATCTTGGAGATGATGGTACGGAATAGAAGTTTGTCCCTCCAGGAGCCCCTCGTTTTGGTTGTCTGTAGGAATCGAAATGCCCGAGGCGCATCGTAGGAATCACCACGTTGACCTATGAAGAACTACTGAAAGTGATAGTATAGATTGAATTATGCTTGAAATCACGGCCATTGTATCCTATGAGCGGGGATCCAAATGATCAGCAACCCTTGTCTCTGTGACATTTCTTGAAGAATACCTTCCCTTCGTGTTACGAAAGAAAATTTGTTAAAGGAAACACATCGTATTCTTTCAAGATGGCATTTAGTCAAGCGATTGGTGCAGCACTTGTGGAAGAATGGTCAAGCGAGTTAATCAAAGGTTTGCAACAACGGGAATAAGTGGAAGGACGTTGCACCAAATTTATTGAAGAACGCTGTGGTGTTTGCCATGGAGGACAGTTGCCTCTGGCCAAGTGGCTGATGGGCCGAGTGTTTGAAACTCTTCCTGGAAAAGACGGTCTTGTGCGGGTAGTCTGCGTCCAGACTGATCTCTTTAAGTTGGCGCTCCTTCCGGTGGCCCACTTGATCTTGATGGAGTCCATCAACTCGGGGTGGATGATTAAATTTGAAGAATTCTTTGTACAAGATTATAAAAATTATAATTTGAAAATTAAATATTAGATTATAAAAATATATTAGGAATTGCGATAGAGATCAAAATTTATTCTGATAAAAAAAAAACGTGTTATACAATCTTCATTTAATGAATTGTATTAAAACCATCATGAACGTTTCAAAATAACCATTTATTTATTTAGTATATATTTATGAAATGTTTCTGGAAGAGCTATTGCTTGATGCATTCAAATATATATTTTCACTGGAATATCAGAATACAAGACGAAATCATGCATATAATATTTGGTTGTTTTTGCTTGGAGAAACAAAGAAGAGAACTCTAGGGTGATTTATCCTTGTCTCAATCTGATAGTCAACAAATTTATAACTGGATGAATGCAATGATGTTTGATCAAGGTCTTCTTTTCGGTTTATATAAATTCTACAAAGCCGCAGTCACCGTTCGGAGGAGATTAATAGAATCGCCGATGGTCGTGGTCATTTGGATGAGGAAAGCTAAGACTGGAACGCGGCTGATTCCACATTAGCCTTTTTAGTGATACACTAACCCTGACGCATGCACAAAGGAACGTGAGACGACTGGACATGCGTCAAACCTGGAGGGCTGTTGTTGGGTGCTGCGCTGCCTGGAATACAGGAATTCCATCTATGCTTCTTCCTTCCTGTGGTGAATCTGTATAAGACCGGTGATCATAATAAAGCTGTGTGTGTCTGTGTATTTTTAAAGCTTACGTATGTATTAAAAATACTTTAACAAAGAATTCTTCAACTTTTCTGGATATATAAGTAATACACCCAATTACAATATCATAGCGGTCTATAAAATTAAACAGGCGAAACCTCTGGGAGGGTTCACCACTGATTAACGAGGCCATATATATCATAACGCATAAGATAAGTGAAAAGTTGTTTATTTAAAGAACCAGTTTCGAATTTCACATTCTTTTGTGATCATTTTACACATTACAGCTCAATATATAAGCTTATTTTCTTTCAGAATTTATCTAATTAGTAAAAAAACATTATTTTGTAATGTTTGTTGCTTAACCTTTGCAGCACATATCAGTGTATTATCTACCTTCATCAATGGAATTGAGTGCATTAATGTAAATAGAAACATCATACACGTGTATATACGGCGATATGTTATCAAAAGAAAAGCATGTATTATATAGAGAATTATTTTTTCTTTATTAAAATAATATGTCGACTCTAAGAAAATATATCGGGGCATTAATATATATTAAAATGAAATTTTAGCGCTGATATTCTAATTTTTTTAACTTTATACGAATTCTACTCAATAATAAAGTACACCGGCCTAGCTCATCAGTACCAAATATTAGACCAGTTTAATACCCAGACAGCTCTACTATTGTATTGCGATGTTCATCTCATATAGCTAGCACTTTGGCGGAATAATGGTGAAGGTATTTGAAGTGACACTTTGAACGTAAAATTATGTAATTGCAAAACCTTTGGAGAGTGACCCTTGTATCTATATGAATATTCCTCACTATTATGATATTATGGGATATAATCAAACATCTTTTTTATATTTCTCTATCAATATTCGGCCCCACTGTAAAAAAAAAAAAAGTCGTTGGATTTAGGGAGTAGTTTTTTACCGTGTCGATAAAAGATTTGATTTACTAATTGTGGTCATACATTCTCTTTAAAAATCAAAAACAGTAATTAAGAGGATTCCAATTAATAGGACATTTTAACTATTTTATATTTGTGATTTACATTTTCAAATTTTTATATTTGATTTTTTTTTTTCACTTTAGAGTGCAATAATAGGATGTATTCATAATAAATTATACTTTTTAATGTACTATTCATTAAGAAAATATTCACTCGAAATAATCCTAACAAAGCAGGGTTCGTCATAATATATAATTGTGTCAAATATTAATTTTTCTGAAAACCAGCATAAATATAATTTTATTAATATCTATATATTAATAAAATGCAAATTTCATAAGTGTTGTTCGCTAAAAAACTTTCGTTACAATGGCATCAATTTCGACCAAATTTTCAACATTTATGTAAAACGAGATGGAGCAGGTTTTGCTTAACATCAAAATTTTTTCCTAACTTTAACATGCGTAACTTCGCTGTTATCGATTAAATACTAAAAAAATCAACAGAGTTAATTTTATTTATATATAAATACAAAAAAAAATTCAGCAATTCATTCAACTCAATCTAAAAAAATATTCAAAACAAGCAATTTTAAGATAACACCATATATAAAACAGTCGGCCAAGAAAACAACAACGATATTACATCTTTCTCACATATTCACACACAATCTTGATTAATAATTAACACTAATCTTTAACATTGTTTATTATACTTCATAATATATAATATTCGTTAGGCAAACTTTCACTCGGGTAAAAACCGGGCGGAGCCGGGTACACCCGCTAGTATATATATATATATATATATATATATATATATATATATTATATATATTACCAAGAGTGGCTGCAGGAGACCGATCAATGTTCTTAATTCTTAACTTCAAATTACGCAAATTACGACTCAACTTTCTCTCCATTTTTCTCCTACATAAGTTTGAATATTTTCTCTTTTGTATTGAAGTAAGGATGGCCAGATTCAACGATCTCACAATTGTTAAACCTTACTTCAGCCTTTGCATTCGACATATATTTAAGAGGAGTAATAATGGTCTTCTCTGAATATGGGACAGTGAGCGGAAAGTTAAATAGGTGACCTATACTAAATCTGGAGTAGATGCGCTCCGGATATTTTCATTTCTAAGGTTAAACGGCTTGAATGGCGCTATCAAACTATTTCCTGATTTTGAACTTATTTGAACAATATTTCTCAATAGAGTGAGCGTTCTGGGTAGTTACTCAAGCGTTGCATAACTTAGTAAA
Source organism: Cordylochernes scorpioides (assembly GCA_030710605.1). Lineage (NCBI taxonomy): Eukaryota > Metazoa > Arthropoda > Arachnida > Pseudoscorpiones > Chernetidae > Cordylochernes > Cordylochernes scorpioides. The sequence continues at coordinate 17,449,603 of CP092886.1, forward strand.
TGTGAGCTCTATTCGCCAAGGTCTAAATATTGAAGAGATATATTTATAACCCAGGTTACTGGAGTGACCCTAAAATATGACATGTGTATTAGAGCATATATTCTCAAGGAAAAGAAAACATATTATTTTCTGAAAATATAATTTAAAAAATTAAATTATATATTTTTCCATTTTTATATTAATAATGTTTGAGAAATTGGAACTATTTTAGAACTCATATGAATATTTCAAAAATTGAACAATTTCTTCTGTCCTCACGGCAATGATAAATTAAGCAATTGAAATTGTTTAATCTTTAAAAGAATCCAATGCGCCTGAAATAGTTTCAATTTCTTTATAACAGATGGCGCGCTAATGCATCATATTATGAGTACTCTTAAACAACTCTACTTGATGTTTGCAGAAGAGCAAATTGCTCTCAGATCATATTATATATTAATAATAATATAATTTATACTGTCCTCAAGATAATGTCCTATTTCATTTAATATACCATCTCCGAAGAGGTTAGCTTCAGTATCGTTATTAAGGAAAACGGTGGAAATACAATATCCTCTCAGTACAGAGATGCAACAGCGGATTGAAATAGCATGGACTATAACAACGTTAACACCAGACCAAAACACAAATACTCAAAACCAACATAAAGGATCCCTCTCATAAAAATAAGTAGAGTAACAGAATTGGTCAGGGATTGATAAATGGATTCATAAACTGTACAACGCAAATACCTGACTTTTCAACATTTGGACAATCATATCAATGTCCAACTACACTGTAAAGAAGACTCACCGTGCTTCCTCTGAATGACTTTAGGCACGTAATTACAGTTTCCATTTCAGATCCTTGAAAAAGACATAAATTCAAGGGTTGTGATAAAAGGACTTGACCTGTGCCTTACAATATCCGAAATTAAAGAAGAACTTGAAAAACCAAGAATTTGAACCACTGAACTAGCCAGGCTTCGTAAGGTAGTCTTTAAAGTGGAGTTAACACTAGTACAGGTAAATATACCAAAACCCTCGCAGAACAAATAAATATTTAATGTAAATTACATATGTGATGTGAACTGCAAAATTGAGGCATGCAGGGCGCCAAAAGGTCTTGGATAATGCCATAAATGCCAAAATCATAGCCACTCACAATACAAATACCGACAAATATCACGGTGTGTAAAATGCGGCGAAAACAACTGCACATCAGGATGCGCAAAAAAACAAACAACCTTTCCTATATGTGCTAAATGTCAAGTAGAGAACACAGAAAATTGGTATGGGTGCCCTCTTTATAAGAAAATAAACAAACCTGCTTATTTCATGTCATCAATAAAACGTCAAGAACCCGAAAATTATAATACTAGAATGACTCCAAACCACCCAGAAACTCAAACCATTAATCCCATATAAAGTGCAATTGAAAACTATCTTTTAAGAGATCCCAACATAATCACTTCTATAGTCAAAAACTTTCTTGCTATAATCGAGTGGGAATTGATACAAACATTCATAGAAACAGGCTCCGATTAATTCACTGGAAAATGCTTGTAGCCTGCGTAATAAAAATAATCTATTGACAGAATTTCTAAATGAATATGATATAGACATAGCCATTGTCTCTGGAATTTGGCTTAAACCGTGCCACAAAATGAAGATTCAAATTTACAACACAATCCGTCAAGATAGACTTTCAGGACAAGGAGGGAGGAACAGCAATCTTTATCCATAAAAAGTATAATTAGATACCCTTCAAAACCAACACCCTCAGTTTAGAAATGACTGGCATATCCATAAAGAGCATTGATGGTTCCCGTATGAATGTATGTACATTCAGCCTACAAATCACCTAACATAAATCTTAAAGAGGATGACATTGAAAACATTTTTTTCAAACCATATAACCAACCATTGCGGCCCGGTGACTTCAACTGCACGCATCCTACTTGGGGCTAAAACAGAAAAAGTCCGAATGGAAACATCTCCAAAATGTAATTGAAAACATAGATCTTGGAGGCAATTATCCTGACGAACCCACCCATGATTCTTCGCCTGACATACGAGGTGTGTTTCAAAAAGTATCGCGACTTTTGAATTTTCGCGGTTACGTATGTAGCGGCTCCCATATATTAACATTAATATCATATTAATTGTTGTCATATTAATATAATAAAATAATTATACATCATTTTACATATAAAACATAAATCATATAAAATGTAAATATTTATCTATAATATATCAAACACATATATCTAACATTATATAATCTAGAAATGATTTTTGACCACACACATATATACAAAAAATAAACTTTAACGTGTAATATACACCAATTTAACCCTTCTGATAATTTGTATAAATAAATGTAATTAAAAGTTGATTTTACAATAAATAATTTGTTATATGACTCCGCTTATAAATCAATGCCGCCCACTTAAATTGGTGAGCGCGTATTTAAAATATAAACTTTAACGAACATTTGCAAGCAATCAAACAAGAATTTCAATTTGATCAAAAGTGAAAAATAAATTACTCATAATATCAAATTATAAATATTTAAGAAATCCATATTAAATATTTATATTTAAAACAAAAATTATAACATATTTCGCAATATTTAAAAACAACGAAAACGTACATCGTTTGGTATTTATTTCAAGGCAAATTTTCAACTTAAAACAAAATCGTTATCAAATATAATTTTAAGAAATTATTTATGTGGATTGTCGTTATTAGCCACCACACGTATATAGGAATTTCGATCTTTTTGTGGCTTTATGTTGGTTCTCATGTCTCACTTATGCCGACAAGCTCCGCCATTTTGAATGTTCACTTAATTGTTGACAGCTGCTTTGTTTGCAGGTGTTTTGGATCGTCTTCGATTTTTACCTATTAAAAAAATGGATCAAAGAACCTGTATCAAATTTTGTGTGAAAAACGAAATTAGTGCGCGGAAGCATTCCGAATGTTGACTGTGGCATACGGAGAAGCTACCTTGGACCGAAGCAACGTTTATCGGTGGTACAAAATGTTCTCAGAAGGCCGAGAAGATGTGAACGACGAAGAGCGTGCCGGACGCCCGAGCACTTCAACAACAGACGAAAAAATTAATGAAGTGGTGAAAATGATATTGGCCAATCGTCGAATCACCGTTAGAGAAGTTGCTGAGGACCTAAACATATCGATTGGCTCGTGCCATTCGATTTTTATCATTGATTTGGGTATGAGACGGGTCGCCACGAAATTCGTACCAAAATTACTCAATTCCTCTAAATAGCTTAAGTTTTTAATATGATATCATCGAAGAAATCAGTTTGAATACTTGACATTATTTTTAATGCTATATTTGTGTAGGGTCAAAAATGTGATGTAGTATGCTAGAGACTTCACCAATATTTCCCTGTAGCATTTTATTTTAATATAATATACAAAATGGCTGAACACCCGCCTTATCAAAATGGAGGTAAACATAAAAGAGAGATGGAGGAACAACAACAAAAAAGCAACAAAAAAAATATAATATATATATATATATATATATATATATAAAAAGCTTAGTACCAAAAATAAATGGTGAAAAAACATCCAAGAAGGGAGGAGTGTGGCTCAACTTAACGAGCACCAATAACAAACAAGTGCTATAATTATACTAGGCTATCTAAGCTAAATTACAGCATAGTTCAAGAAGTATACATAATCTGAGGTTTGCTTCGTATCTTCTTGGCTTGATGAACTTCTTCATTCTGCTTTTTCAGATGGGGGGGGTGTTGTTCGGTCTGGCGATGGGAGGGGGGGGAAGCAGCCGCCGCGTGGTCTGCTTACCACGTATGCTTCAAACATCGCGAATCCTGTAGTAGCAAGTACAATAGAAACTACCTTCTTGTTTTCTGACAGTAGTCTCTTCACGTTCCTATACATGTTCTGTAGATTGCAGAAGACTCTGAACACTATCGATGCACAAGATATGTGTAGTCACACTATGCAGGAAACGAGAAAAATTCCAATTTATATAATATTACGAGCAATATTCAAAATATGTAAATGATTTTAAATTTTAAAAAACAAACGCTAGACAAAAAAAATATGTAAAAACGCGCAAAACAAATATTCAAACTATTTTTTTAATATTTTAATATAAACATTTATAGTTCTATAGATATGCAAATTATATGAAACAAAGTATATACAATTTAGAAAAAGGCACCTACTTAGCGTGAAACTGAAAGTTGCTGATGGCTTGCGCCATCTATCGAAATAAATATCAACTGTTCTCGTTGATTTTTAATTATTCCAGAATTGACCAAATACCCATTCTTGATTAATCAAGAAAAGCTAACCACGGACGCGTTTCGGGCTGTTGGCCCTCATCAGCGTGGTGCAAGCTGTACCTCAACGACCAAAAAAAAATTGGTCATCCTTTTTGGTCGTTGAGGTACAGCTTGCACCACGCTGATGAGGGCCAACAGCCCGAAACACGTCCGTTGTTAGCTTTTCTTGATTAATCAAGAATGGGTATTTGGCCAATTCTGGAACAATTAAAAATCAACGAGAATAGTTCATATTTATTCCGATAGATGGCGCAAGCCATCAGCAACTTTCAGTTTCACGATAAGGAGATGTCTTTTTCTAAATTTATGCACCTTATCCCAGTACAATATCACATTTGTACTATTTTTCACAAAGTATATACAAGTTGTATACATTGCAGTTGTATTATGTAAAATCATATTGAACTTGTCATTTATTTCATCATTCTACCTATTATATATAAGGGTGCGTATAAAAGAGAAATGACCAATTTCCTCGACTAAGACCGTTCTTTAATTTTGTATAAATACTTATACTATAATATATATATCGTAAACCCGGGTAAGCCAACAAGTGAGTTGGAAGCAGTCGGGGTAGAGTGGCAAGGCGTGCAGAGTGGGAAGCCCGCACGGGACAGTAAGGACAAAATTTGGGATTAAAAGGCCCTATCCCAGGAAGTTTCAAGTGGCACCTGGCTAGGGCAGGGGGCTCCAAGATGGCGCCCGTAAGATGATAATGGATCTAATACTGAGCGTGCCTGTCAGAAATATGAAGTGTAACTAACTGTCCTTTGTCCGGTAATCCATCCCTTTTGTCTTGCCCGGATTCCCGGGGATTGATTATGATTACCTAGATCATATATTTACTCTAAAATCCTAATCATTATATATAACGAGAGCTATCCATATGACATGACAATTCTGTCTTTTTCGTTGACTTAAGACGATTTTAATACGTTGCTTCAGGCTTTGTTATGGAGTAAATAGGTATCAATTCTAAATAGCTTACAAATACAAGGTATAAAGGATTTGGTCTTATTACCTAGTGTTTATAATCTACTAGCCGAATGACCCGGGCAACGCCCGGGTTTTACCCGATTAAATGTTTATATTCAAATACTATTCGTTACAATTATAAATTGGCGCCGTGGATGTCACTCTTGTGAAACATTAGTTCAGCTGATATTACCTCCCATCTTCACCGCTAGAGGCGCTGCTCGCGAGCGAAAAGATAAATTTGAAAATAACTTGACAAATATTCGGGATAGAGACCTGAGAGTTTCATTATAGGCTTTATCAGGTTCTACTCTATATACTCTTAAAATTTCAGTCATATTAGTTACGTATTGTGGACGTGCATAGCCGACAAACATTCATACACTGACCTTTATATATTTAGAGATAATAATAATATAAATGAGTTTTAAAAATTGTAAAAAAAAAAATGCATCGGCCGGGAGTCGAACCCGGGCCGCCCGCGTGGCAGCCGAGCATTCTACCACTGAACCACCGATTGGCCATATTTGGGTATTTATTCCATTCACAAAAGCAAACGATAACAGAATTTATTGTTGATGACTCTGATACTTGTATATTTTAATAATCCAAATTGTGCCTTATCATCTAAATAGCTTAGGTTTTTAATATGATATCATCGAAGAAATCAGTTTGAAATACTTGACATTATTTTTAATGCTATATTTGTGTAGGGTCAAAAATGTGATGTAGTCTGCTAGACTTCATCAATATTTTACGCTGGCTCTTCAAAGCCCATATTTTACTTTGGTATCCTACGTGAACAGACATTTGGCTCACACGTCTGAATATGATAACCAATTAGGATTAAGTAATTTGTTGAATTTTAGAATCTGATTTTATAATTTTTTCTCTTATTACGAAATTTTATTTAAGTGTTGTGTGTTTGACGTGCAACAGTAAGCAGCTACGCTAGATTCATTTAACATAATTCAGATTAAAATTGGTTTGGCTTATTTTGAAACTTAAATTTTTCATATTTTTCTAATCTGTAACTTTTTTTTATAAATTCACGCAAAACAAAGGTATCCTGTAAATACTTCCATATTCACATAATTTCAAAATAATAATTTTTAAGAATTAATCAATGGAAATATTTTAATCTATATTTACAAGGCTACCTTTCACCCAGTTTATACCTTAATATTGCGAATAAATATATGTTCAATTTGTTTATTATTTTGATTAAAATTTGTTTTATAATTGATGTTTTAGTTGCGAGGTATTTTCAAAGGGTACCCTTTTCTTCAGAATTTCTACACATTAAAATATGAATTAATGCACTATAAAATTAATTCGCGCATATATAAAATATGAGTAGAATATTTGCTATATTTGTTCCAATATAGATACTAAGTTGGTTTGAGCATATTTATTGATCTAGATAAAAGTTATCTATCGGGCACTTAAACTAATAAGCGCATTGAGCGAAATTTGTTTTAAAATTTATAAAAAGGTGTTTGTTCTATTTACCTCAAAGGTATATCAGAATAAAGCGTAAATACATATTAACGTTATGCATGACTTCATGGTCCAGAACAAATAAATTCCGGCTCAAGACGTCGTTAATGGTATATTTAGATGAGCATCTCTAACGTTGGGGGGTTGTTTCAGAGTAAATTGAATAAGTTGTAAATTAGTGGAATTCGAAAAACATTTTGTTGTAACTACAAAATTCCACACACACCTTATGGAAATATTATCAATTATGACTATGTCTTCGAAAAATACCAAATGTGGTAAAATATCAGCCTGAAACTTGAATGAAATTATATCAATATATTTGTTAATTTTACCGGGAAATATTGATCTACAAAGACAAAGGTTGCCCTTCAATCCAATCAAAGCCGTCGCCGCAAACTAGCGGCCTCTGACAAAGCCACAACACCAGCTTTGACAAACTGAAAAGCGTCCATCTAGTACCCATGGTTCATACTAATGGCCCTCGTCAGCCTAGGGCGGACTTTATTTCATGAGATCCACAAGCCATCTGGCAAAAATTTAGGTGAAATATTTTCCGGGAGGGGATATTGATCTTAAAATAATGACCATTATTTAAGTATTAGTTTCATAAATTGCTTGAGAACTGTACATTCTTTGAGATATATAAAGTTCTATCCACAAGGTGACAAGGTGGTGCTAATTTACCCTAAATTAACGATACTCATAGAACTTTCTATATTTTTTTCTCTCATTGATGGAATTTTGAGATAAATCGCGAACTTTTTCTTCCTTGTTTTATGATCAAATAATCTCTTTAGAATTATAAAGATCGCAGATTGTGAATCAAATTCTTGATGCGATATTGATTTACGTAAATTTCTTTGGCGATATATGGAAGTATTTTTAGGCTGTAGATGTCAAAATATTTCTGTCTATTTTCACATATTTCTTCAATTACCTCACATTTAAATTATTTTTAGAACATTTTTTACCTTTTCATGGCCATTTGAGAAATAGATAGTGTCAATATTTTTAATTACATATTTTTTTCGAGAATAGGAGAGTAGTTTTTGCAAAGTACATATATAATATTTTTAAAATCAAAGAAATTCCACGTGTTATTTTTTTTTTTTCGAATTTTTAATAATTTTGATAAGGAATTTAAAAGGCATTGGCGTTTATATATAAAATCGATGCATGCCCATATGCATACGGTTCATATTCTAAAACGTTTCAGAATTTATTTCAGAAGTAATTCACCCTCTGTGTGTCGTGTACATAACTATAATTTATTAGATAATAAAAAGGCATATATTGGATTTAATAAAATATTTATTTTGCCAATATTTCGGCTGGCTGAACGTCAACCTTTATCGAGGCATTACATCTTTGTATACACAAACTCAGCGCCGCATAGTGTAAACTACACTAACAACACTATGTGGCGCTGAGTTTGTGTATACAAAGATGTAATGCCTCGATAAAGGTTGGCGTTCAGCCAGCCGAAATATTGGCAAAATAAATATTTTATTAAATCCAATATATGCCTTTTTATTATCTAATGAATTAAATATGGATTGCTCTATTTTCAAAATGACTATAATTATATAAAATGAATAATTTGTATTAATACGCAACTAATTTGTGGAGTTATGAAAAAACATTTCCATGGTTTTCAAATGACGATCACTCCTAGGCTTTTCTGTTGTGTCGCCAGGTAAAGAGTAGCCGGAATGAGGTTACGCTTAGATCAGGCCACGACTTAAGGAATGTGGTCTGGTGGTCTCCTGGATCGCTGGGGCTCCGGCTCGGGACTTTTTCTTTTGAAGCAGAAACAGGATTCTGGTTGTCTCCAACTGTCTTCAAGGTAGATTTAAGTCGAACAGTGCTACCTTATCAACCTTTTATCTGCAAAGGCGTTTTGTGTCTATGTGATCCATAGTTCATATAAGGCTATTATTTCATTATCAATATAGAAATTGATTAAAGCTATCGGAAGTTATTTTTTAATTTATGCCAATATTTTATTTATTCTTTCAAACTTATATCCTCCTTTTACACTGATAAAAATTATTTTCTACCGATTATATATATATATACCATCCGCTATATGCGAAGATATAGATTTATATATTGTAATACATTTGAAACAGTATATGTTACTACAGTTTTTTAGTCTTTATCCTATAGAAAAAAATATATATTAAAAATCCTCTATATTCTCCAATGTGTGTGTGTATGAAGACCAGAAATTATTTATTTATCGAATCCAAATTTTGCAGAGCGTGACTTTCCTTATTAGAAAATAAGGCACATACCCGATACGCATAAAGAATACAGAAATATTTGTAATATTTCTATCAAGTAAAATTGAGTGTTTAGATTCTAACATAAAGATTATGTTTTGAAAATGTTCGTTTTTAGCTGATACCCATTCGATGAATATATAATTTACAATTGGAAGAGCAATTTTACATAAGTGAACTATAAGCAAGCATCTTTCAAATAAAATAAATTCTAAATTGTTTTTGCATATTATTGATATTAAAAATTCTTTGATAAGCTATATTTGCATAGAATCGTCATTGCAAATTAGAGAGATATATAAATAGCTGGCAATAATGGCTTTTTTCAAGCCTCTTCCTGCAGTTGATACAGAGCTGGTTCTTAGAGGAATATTCATTTTATTCGGCTTCGAGCATTATTTGGAAGTTTTCCTCCCATTTCCCCAAAATATCGACATGGAAGCAGAAGATGAAACCATGTCCGGCCCTGAATATTTTCAGTTGTTGCAGATGGCCTACTTTGATCTAGAGGATATTAACAAAAGATACGAAAACATAAAGGGACTTCTTAACCTCGAACAGATGACAGAGCAGGAGTCTCTGACCTGGCATCGGATCAAGGATTCTTACGAGAAGGAACATCTCGAAATCAAATGTCTAGTCGAAAGTGTAATCGTTTCTGAGATTTCCATGGAAGCTAGCTATATGAAAGGTGTTTATGCGACTTATACGATAAGAAAAGAAAAAATCGATAATATTATCGCGCAAATGGCTCAGCTACAACAGAATCCTGAACAATAAACCTTGACGGAATCTTAATTTCTCACTTTGATTAGAGTAACTTTGATCTGTTAGTCTATATGCTGTAAATACCACCATTTATCATAGCTTCATAATGATTGATGGATATCCATTTTGTAAAATATATATTTTAATTGATATAATAAAATTTGCATCTTCTGAAAGTCTCATTTCAACTATATAGAAAAGGTTTTGGTAAATAGATGAATGCTTAGTATAGAATTTAATATAATGGAATAACGGGCCATTTTGTTACGAATACATATTCTCGTGTTTGAACGATTTGCCGAATATTCTCTATATTTGAATGAAGCCTGAATGAACTTTTTAATTTTCAAATTTTATATTGAAGATGCAGATTGATTTATACCTTTTTTATATAGGGTAATATTTTTAAAAAGTTTGAAAAAAAAAATGGCTAGAGACCCACTTGTACTTTATACTTCTTTTGCCTTTTGTAGTGTTTACGGAAGAGGTGTTAGAAATGTCTCGCTAAAAGACCATTACACATGCTCTAAGACTATATTACTGCTTCTGTGTCGTATCTGAGCAATAATGGACTAGTCTGATAGGATCATACGAGGATAAGTTAACTTTTATGCTATATGCAAAATACCCTAAAATGTTATGCAAATTAGATTGGTACCTAAAGGATTGTTAGCTGCTTCAAACGTTTACCCGATTTTCGTGAATTTCATTTTTTTTTTGGTCAATATTCCTTTTAACTTATTTCTAGAGTCATTATGCCGTACATTTTCAAGGAAATTGAGTTAAGCAAAACTAATTATGTCCCAAAAAAAATTGTTATACTGCTTTAAAATATTTTGGAATCTGAAAGTTCATATTAAAAATTTCTAGCGAAAGTTAAAGCGCATCGAATCCTCATTAAATGGCTTGTACCCCTTGGGTCTTAAATTTTATCGGCTAAAGGGAAAAAATGTCCTATAACTATAAATCATGTTCCGTTATCTTTTACAATAAGGCGTTTAGGAATATTTCTTAAAAGCTGATTTTTTAATATGAAAGATTATGAAACAATAATGTAGATTAATAGCGAGGAACACATAGCATGGGCAAGCAGTTTTCCATGCATTATAGGGAAGTACAACTTCATAGTGAAAGCTATTTTAAGATCGCAAAGCATTAGGTTCACCCACCGGTTCGCTCAGGTTACTTTTAAAGGTTTTCAAGTATTCATTAAAATGTCCGATATATCATGCTTTTTTATAGTATGAATAAAATAAATCGGGTTTAAAAAAAAACTAGAAGAATCATTTTTTTTAAGATGTAAGGACGCGCGCGCGTGGAGCGCACAACTTTAAATTTAGAAATCCTTAGATCATGACGCCCCTTCTGCCTGATATCTTGCGATTTCTAGAACTTATGGTAAAACACTTGGAAGCTTTTATTGACTAAGTATCTTCAGAAAATAAATCGTAATTTTCTTGTAAATTAAATAGAATGCCAACGGCGCAAGAGCATACCCAAATTCAGCTTTAATATAAGCTATGATTCCTGTCCGTTTCCTTAAGAAAATAGCCATATACTTGTTTACTAGGTTCCCGTTTACAAAATATTTTAACCGTTGGGTGATCGCTTACATTTTCTCACTAAATAAGCAATACCAACCTGAGGAGCTTATGAAATCGCGAATTTTATATTCAATGACATTTACCACCAGTATGGAGCGCCTAGAGAAATGATTTCGGTCCGAAAGCGCAAAAAGAAATGGGTTGGCCAAATATCAGGGAACAGGTTATATCAACGTTTAGTTGATTTCTATTCCACTAGGTGGTGCTCTGCCATCTAAAACGCTCATGTTAGTGGTCAGTATATGCATAATTTTAATATATATATATATTTTGAAGATTGAGCAATCCATAATTAAAATTATATTTTAAAAAAGATGCATATATTGGATTTATAATGAATTTATTGTTCCAATATTTCGAGGGGCAACTCGCCTCTCTTTATCGAGGATGTTTGTGTTTTCACTAAAGCATGCGCGCACGTGTACACCACTCTCGTTCTACAAGGCCAATGAAAGAATTGTATCCCTGATTTAAACACTACATTCAGTATATATATACAGCTAATAATTATATACATTATTACAGATAAATATCATTATTATTATTTTGTCTACACATTATGCTTGAAATAGAGATTTATATATAACAGTGTAACCGTAAATAATTGTGTGCATACATATTAATTCTAAATTAATGATAAAATTTTAAGGGTAATAAATGAGTAATTAAAAGTATATACATAGTTATTTACAATCAATTAGGATATGAATTCTTTATAAATTTCTGGAAAATCAATTTTTCTGTTTATACTGTGTTTGTCTTCGGCAGAAGCCCAACTTTCTAAAAACAGCCTACAATGCTTTTCTGTAATATTTTTGTATATAATTGATGCTTGTTTGAAATCAGGTATATGGCTATTATTTATGGAGTGGTCAACTAGGAGGGATAATGGTTTGTAGTTTTTTAAAGCTGCTTTATGTTGATTAATACGATCTTTAAGTGATTTACCTGTTTCACAGATCTTAGATTTGAAATGGGAGCAATAGGCGTTACCGCCATTGATTTTAATCAGTTTTTGCAAGAAGCTCTCGATTATCTGAAGCAGATTCATTTCAAGTACGAATTAATGAATATAGGCCTTGGCAACGCTACATTGACTGAGCAGATTTGTCAGAATTTGAATAAGCTCAGAGCTTCTTACTTGGAGGAATATTCAAATATATCAGATTTTGTGTTAAATTTTGTCGCCCAACCTGTTTCTGTAACTCGTGAATTCATAGAAGCTTTTTACGAAACATATATAGCAAGTAAAACAACCATTGATAAGATTATCGCGAATATTGAAAAAATATGGAAAAGTGTAGCACCATATCCTATACAACAAACTTGAAAGCAGTCATCTCTCATTTTTCTAACTTTCAACTTCTTACGAATAACTTTGAGGTTTTATCAGTTTAAAGTGATGTTTTATACCTCCCTATCGCTTTTAGTATTGGAATAATTAATGCTTAACTCATTCTTTTTGGCATATGTTAATATACTAGAATGTGTGAAATAATAAATGTAATATACGAAAATAAACATAATTTATGCAACAATGTAGAATGAATTTCCTTTGTTTCAAACAATAGACGTATAGGCTAGAATAGAATGATAGGAAAACTTTGCTTTATTGCTATTCATATTTCCTAGCATATTTCTAACCTATTTAAAATATTTTTCGAAATAAAATTTGTGTTTGTATCTCTTCTCATATAAGGTTTCCAAATTGAATATGATAAAAATATAGAAAATTTAAATACATCTAGTTTATATGATGAAAAAAAAAGTGCAAATGAGTACGCGACTATAAAAACAATTTCTCATACCTAATCATAACATTAATAATTCCAGTAAAAATTTAATCATAAAATATCAAATAACCAGAGGCCCCTCTGAGAAAATCGCTTAAAGTTCTTTAATATTATATATAATGGCTTTTTATCTTTAATAATGAGAAATATAACAGGGTTGGAGTGGTGTGTCTTGAAACTTTGACGCATGCATTCTGAGGCTCGTTGCTATTACATTTTGATGCCTATCCATGCGTCCATCTACTAACCTGTCCGATATGGTCAGCATACTAGAAGCATATTAACCTAAGTTAACCAAACTTTATTTAAGAAATTCCCTTTAATATTTCAATTCAGAATCATAACGTTATCACTCGACTAAATGCCTACATTTCAAGGCTACTCTACCAAATATTTTCATTTATCATATTGTGAAAAATAATTTATAAATATTTATATACAGAATAATATTTTGAAGGAATATAATTTACAATTATGCCGATAAGATACGGTACCTCTTATAGTTAAATGCGAATTACTCTGGAAGCTTTTAATGTGCGCACGTTACAAAAAATGTTTGTTTTCAATATTTAATTTTTGTTACTCTGCAAAAGGCTATAGCTATCGTTAGTCAAGATGTCGTACACTTGCGAGGATATGAGGCTAAGACTATTTCAGCGGAATTCCTGTATGTTAAAAGAAAATAGTTACACTGCTGTCAAATGTTTCAGATAATGAAATTTTTCTTTATAAGATTTCTTTCGGACGTCCCAGGTGATTTGAATCCACAATAATCTATTTGTACTTAATAAAGACAATAGAGGAATTTGATCCCAAGTATATCCTCAAATAATCGCTAATGAAAAAAAGGTTTTTACTATAAAGAGGAATCACACACACATATGCACTGATGTTGCTTTATTAGGAGACATATATATATATACTTTTATTATTGTAGCACATTGGCAATTCGATTTGCATCACGACTGGGTAAACTACATCTAGAGAGCACACAATGTTCTCTTTACAGACTAGTTAATTTTTATCTTTAAAGTGATCATTGTATATCATCTCTAAGTGAAAGATTACAAAACTATTGAATCTATTTTTTAATACCACATAATGGTATGGCTATTTTAAAAAAATACTGGTCCTACAGATTTCCATACATATCAATGTAGTGAGCTCCAATATTAAAGGTACTTTATGATGACCGCAAAATTAATGCTTTCCCATTTTCTCGCACGAAATACTTAAATTTTAGTAGTGAAAGCTAATATCACTATATTACTCTTGGTCTTATTGACATGGACCCAGAGCAGCAGCTTTACAGACCCAAGATAGTGGACGTTGCGACTGCTGTGATAGAAATGCATGGGGACATCTGAGGCTCTTCATTGGACACAACAGCAACAACAACTATTGGCCTTCAATTAATCAATAACAACCATGTCTTTCTCTCATACTGAGAATAAAAATGTTGAATTCTGGACTTAGATTTGATTTTCTAATGTCTGTAATAAAGCATGGGATGCCAAATATTAAAATGGAATTTCATAATCTAACTAGGGGTGGGAGGGTAGTAATTGAATATCTGGAGAATTGTATGGCAGGCGAGAGATGATAGGCTATAATAGGTCTGTGGCGACCACACTTTGCTTCAGAGAGCGCGAACTGGGACAAAGCTTCACTACACATACGGGCGGTAGTGTGGCGACCTGAATACGCATGCGCGCGGGACGGCAATACGGGAATTTCTGGCCACGCGCGTCATCAAAATAACAAGGCTTGCTTCAACTGCCGTTACTTCTTTTCTCTTTAGATATTTCTGGCTTTAAATAAATTAATTTAAATTATAATTTTATCAGCGGCCTTTCCACAAGCCACACCAACACATCACGCAACCATTCCACAGGTCTAAGAGGTACAAATGGGTTGTAGGTTTTCGTAATAAATATATATAGAGTAGATGAGATATAGCCACGTTTGAAGTGTAAAAGGGAGATCAAGAGGAACGTGGTGAGTTTCTTTATTGAGCAGTACACAAGCTTTCGGACGTCACCCGTCCTTCATCAGGTGTTGACATGAATAAGAAGGAGATGCTATATTTATAATGCTATAGAACACGCCCGTAACATCCGCTCGAAAGACAAAAAATCGCTCATATACCAACATATCGCCGAGTCCGGACATTCCTTCAATCTCGACAATACAACCCCCGTTTATAGCGATATAGCAAACAAATACCAACGCTTAGTTCTTGAGGCCCTTGTTTCTAATACTACCCCCAGCCTCAACAGAAAGATTGACCTCCCGCCCCAATATTCTGTTTTTTATTCTACCTCAGATACACCTTCTTCATAACTTTTAACTTTATCTTTATTCCGCTGATTTTCTATTTTTATTTTTTATTTTTATTTTTGTTTTTTCTTGCTTTTGTCTTCGCCTCTCGTTGTCCGCCTTTCTCACTTCGTCTTAGGTATGCAGATTTTCAACGGGCTGATATTTATACACAGTAAAATTGAAAATATTTTTTTATATTTTTTGTTATTAGCATGTGCTCTCGCGGGCGTGCATCAGATTGTTT
Source organism: Cordylochernes scorpioides (assembly GCA_030710605.1). NCBI lineage: Eukaryota > Metazoa > Arthropoda > Arachnida > Pseudoscorpiones > Chernetidae > Cordylochernes > Cordylochernes scorpioides. The sequence goes on from CP092886.1 coordinate 17,465,421, forward strand.
TTAATATTTTTAAACTGTCGCTTATAAATATAGCATCTCCTTCTTATTCATGTCAACACCTGATGAAGGACGGGTGACGTCCGAAAGCTTGTGTACTTCTCAATAAAGAAACTCACCACGTTCCTCTTGATCTCCCTTTTATATATATAGAGTGTCCTATCACAACACTTAAGAATCTAACTCTCTTCAACAAGAGGAAACTTTACAACACAATATGTCAGACTTCAAAGAAGGAATTTATATTCAGGTATTAAGGTTAGTTCCTTCTAGAACATACCTTTTATATATAGATTTAATAGTAAATATATTAAGAACACATTGTATAAATCGTATTATATATTTTTAAAAATTACAAAATATTTTCTCACAATGAGTTTATTTTTATTAAGAATTGCTAGCTTTCAAGCGACAATCGCTCTTCGACGGGCTTAAAAAATATCGACTATATCTAAACAAGAATTATTTACAAATACATACGAGCACAGCGTAGATATTATGCGCTCGTTTGTATTTTAAATAATTCTTGTTAGATACAGTCGATATATTTTTAAAGCCCGTTGAAGAGCGATTATCGCTTGGAAGCTAACAATTTTAAATAAAAAGAAACTCATTCTGAGTAAATATTTGGATATTTTAAAAGGTTTTTCACAATTTCACCATGTATAGTATTATATATATTACAAATGTATCTTACTATAAGAAATGTGTGTGTGTGTGAGAGGAATATGTATTTAAAATTGTGATACAATCATAAGCATAACATAGCTTATAGGGGGGTCGGTGGAAGGCTGGTTAAACCGTTTGGTTTTCGACCGCTACGACCCGGGTTCGATTACCGCATTGGACACTTTTTTTCTGTTTAAAAAAGAAAATGCTCCAATGGCCCCCGATTCTTGCAAAAGTCCAACCCCACCAGCGAGTGCAAGTAACCAAACGGGGCTCTGGCACATTTGTAAGTGCAAAGACGAACTGCTTTTCACATGTGTAGACATGTGGTGCGCTTACAGTAAAAGCAGTCGCTAACTATCCACCATGATTACCATGGCCTGTACCACATAGCTTATAATTATAAAACATTAATATCAGCATATTTACTTAGATTTCTTATTTAAAAAAATTAACATTTTAATAAACAATTCAAATATTCAAATAATCATCAGGTATATAAACATATGAACGTTATTAAAGGATATATTTCTGCCTATTAGAGATAAACGTAGCTTATACTCAAGTAATTTTGGATAGTTCATTAATCAAGATTATAATAGAATTAGAAAGTCATTCTTTTACGGCGTCGGAAATGAGAAGTAATTTTCAAAGGGCTTTTAGGTATTTGCTTGAAGTGGATGACACATACTCAATGATTAAATCCTTTATCGTGATAGGCGAAACGGCTGTTTGGCAAAACGGAATTAAGGAATGTGCGGAGAATGTTCGAAGAGGAATACTTTCTAACGTCAACTCAGTTGAGAAAGTCCCTTTATGAAGCTGATCTTTCACAATACAGCAATAATTTAAGGAATATCCATGAAAAGTTTTTATCAAAGAAAGATCTACTTGACAATTTAATGGAATTTATGAACGAAATAGTCGAAACTCTAAGCGTATTATTTTAAATGAAGTATAATATATTGGATCGTTTTAGATATATTTAAAATATAATGAACGAAAATCTCTTTTTGCTTTTGTATATGTTTAATAACTTTATTGAAATATTTGTATTTGGAAAAATTTTCGACGAAATAGCTTTTATAGATATTAATATGTATATATTTAAAAATTGAAAAATATATTTACATTTTCAACTTGAATCAATATAGTTTCCTTTTTAAAAATTTACATTTTATATTTAATATTTTGGTTTATTCGTGAAATAGGTCATTTAACTTATACCCAGGTTTCTCATTTAGGTTCAAAATATTAATCTTTTTTTTAGGACATGATTTAAATGTGTTTTTAAAATAAATTCCTTTATCAAAATTGTCTAAAAAATTCGGAGGTTAAATTTATAATAAATGCTCTGAAAGTGTACATATTAAGTTTCGAACGTAACCTTTAAAATATTGTATCAAAATTAGAACATCAAAAATACTTTAGAATTTCCAAATGCATCTTCTTCTTTCTTATCTCCACTCAATCATATTAGGGTATCAATTTGTGACTCTTGATGGTGTCTATTTGACAACCATCATGACTGGGTGAAGTAGAATGCGTCTGCCTTTGTCATTAAGACTGAGAGCACTACTCAGTGGCAGGCCGACTTAGCTCCAAAAGAAATGGCCGCCTCTGACATGAGGAACAGACACCATGTGCAGCCGCTCCTAACATGGAGTACAGATGCTGCTCATCACTATCCCTGGAGGAGCCCTTACAGGGTACTATCAGCCGGGCCAGCTGAGCCTATGTTTTTTAGCGAGCTTGTTACTGCTCCCTCTCCTTCTTTTTCATCCGGGCTTGGGACAGGTAAAGGCGGCGTTACACAATAAGTGAGATGCAATAGTCAACGATGGAGGAGCCGCTATAGTTTCTATTCTTACCGACTGTGGATCTACCGTTGATAATAGTCAGCATGCAGTCGTCCACAAATTTTATCAACTATCCTGAGCGACCACATTTTCCTTGGAGATACGTCTAGATGATAAAAAGTCGGTAATAAAAAATGAGCCGCAAAACTAGGAAAAATCAGGCAAATAGCCAACCTGTATACCTTTGTTTCGGGCTTTCCTCTCATCACTTACGTTCGGTAATAGTAGTGTGATAAGAGGCATTATTTTAAGGCATTTTTAAAGAGACAGGTTCTCATTTTTGTATATATGATATACATTAATGTAAATATATATTTGATGTACTTTATTTAATAGTATTCAAAACCTCTACGTAGTCAGAAGTATATTAAGAATTGAACACAAAATTCAAAGGAAATATAGAAATTAGCCCAAACCTTACCATCCAGTGATCGTAAATTTGTAAACTTATTTTTCTTCCGGATTGAATGAATTTAAAAAAATTCATATTTAAATATAATTTTAATTGTATTAAAATTAACTTAATAATTTTTGGATAGTCAGACACAACGATATAGAGACTTGGAAAAAGTTGAATATAAGATTTTGAAAAACAGGCCACGAAGGTACCTTGATGATCATATGAAGCCTCTGTTACATAACCGTTGGACGAACTTATTTCTAAAACCCAAGAAATAGTAATTCTCCATATATAACGTTCATAATATTTTTAATATATAAATATTGTTAGGAGATAGGTGCGCTGCGGGAGTCGGTTGCTCACATGTCACTGTTGTAAACCACTTCTTTTGGCTACATCTTTTCTCGTTGACTTTACGGTAACATTTTACAACTTATTTACTCTTATTAACTTTCATGTATAATTATTTTTACATAATTTAGTTTTGTATAATTTTTTTTCCCATACTTTCCTATCGTTGAATTTAAATACTTTTTGTTCTTGAAGATTATTTAAGACAATAATCTTTAGTTAGAAGGTGTTCCTTCTAAAACCATTAGTTTGTGAATAAACGTTAAGAGGCTTCTCGGATGTTTTATCCCAGTACATCAGGTCACCAGCGCGACAATATACAAAGAAATATATTTCGAATCCATTAAAAAATTATCTTTTTTTTTTTTTTCAATTTCACAAAACCTATATATACATGTATTTTGAATATATCAATATTTCGAACATCTATTTAAAATATAAAGCTGAATTTTAAGAAAGTGATAAATTCACGTTTTAGACAAAAATATTTTTAATTTTATCATTTATATTTATTTTATACACTTTAAAATATATACGTTATATTCAATTTAATATTATTTGAATATATAAATATTTTTTTTCTGATTTGACCAAAAACAAAAAGCTTTTTTAAAATTATTATTTTGTTCTGTTGTATATATAGATATTTTTCTTTTGGGTTGGTTAAATGTGTTTTTTTTTTTATAAACTCATTTGCCAAAAATTTGTAAGTAAAATTTGCATTCGACAATCTAAACATTTACTTAATAATTTATTACTTTTTTTTATTCTCTCCACTCGGAATATAAGATATATATATTTTACATATATATTACTTTATTGCAAATATTCAAATAGCCGAACATAATAGGAATATCATCAATAGTGACCCAAGATCTTTAATAGTTCAACATATAAAAGAAACAGGCCACACATTTAACCTATCCCAACCAATAGTGCATTACGATAATATCCACAGTAAATACCAAAGACTCTCAATAGAATCTATGATAACCAAACAACAAAAAAGCATAAACAGATGCATAGAAATATCAGAAACACATGAAACAATATTAACAAACACTAGCCCTTAGATTTAAAATATGTAAATTATAGTTAAATATGTAAACATTCTCTTACGTAATCTAATATGTAAATATTCTATCTATTATTATTATCTTTGTTAATTAAAACTTTATAAAATTAAATATGCAAAAAATAATTTTGTATAAAAATAGTATATATACCATCAATTTGTTATCGTGATACTCCTGTGGAAGGACTGACAGGTCCGAAAGCTAGAGAATAAAAAAATTGAGCAAGAAACAGGATATAGGTATTTTCCAACATTCTGTGCCTGGTATAAAGCACTAGAAATAAAGTTGCTTACAAGTAATCTATTTTATCGAGTAATATTGTGAAGATTTCCACGATACCTCAAGATTTTAAAATGGAAGCTGTACGTCAATCTTCTCCGGGATGGCAAACATTCAACAAGTTGAAAAAGGTTCGAGATTCTGAAAGGAAACGATTTGTAACATTACACATTCTTTACTTTCTTTATTAGTAAATGAAGGGCCTTATTTGCCAGAGCCAGTATATGAATATTTGGGGGATCTTGTGGATGCATATTTTAGGGAATGGTACGAGACATTGAATATTATAGATGAATGTGTCGATACTCCATATCTTCCCGAAAATAACGAATATATATACGATATATATGAAACGTATGAAATAAGAGAAGAACAACTGGACAAATTACTCTTACTCATTCAAAATATCCTTGCTAGACATGGTATCAATATATAGGTATTTATAAATTTGAAATTTAATTCAAAACAATTTATTTAAGATTTTATAGAATCCTTTTTAATATGTATATTTTGGATTTTTGTGTTTTTTTAAAAAACGTATGCATATACTCACTGTGCATAAGCAGTCTCTTATTGCAATTCCACTCATTCCTGAACTATGAATAATAAATATTTCAAATGTCTTTGTGAAGTTGGGAACTAGTCACTCTGGTGGTTGTATAATGCTAGATTTGAACATTGACAATTGTTTTTAATTGTGCAATTTGGTTAGAGTTTAAAATTATTTAACCTTTTTTTAAAATACTTTTTCCCAACGTCAACAACGGTTTCTCTTCTCTCTTTACAAGAAAAAATAAATTTTAATATTTTATTTTACTTATATACACACATGTGTGTCTCTGTCTGAAAATCCTTTGATATACTTAAAAATAAACATAGAAATCTGAAATACAGTACACACTTGTTCAAATATGAACACATTTCAAGTTGACAAAATTTCAGACTTCTGCGTGGTCAGAAATTCAAATTTCTATATTTATTTTTAAATGTGTGATCAAATTCAATACACTCGTACTTGAGCACTTAAAGTTGTCTGGTATTTAATAGATTATTTCGACACTAAAAGCTTTCTATCGTGCAAGTGTAAGGAAAATATAATCTGTACATGAATATAATAGGAGCAGACTTTTCTTAAACATTATGATCGTCTGGCCATCCAAAAAGAATAGGGTGATAGTATATAACTATATTTTATTTTTATAAATAAATTTTATAACACACAAAGAAGATAATATATAATTTCTCCCCCTTTCAATATCATTAATATTTAAAATATGTAAAAATTAATTTGTATAACAATAATCATCATTTTATTATCGTGATACACCTGTTGAAGGACTGACAAGTCCGAAAGCTTGAAAATAAAAATTTGAACAAGAAACTTAACCCTGAAAGCTTTATTTACTTTATAAAATTTTATTTATAAAAATAAAATATTTCGCGCTCTGAAATAGCTTCAATTTCATTAAAAAATTGGCTTACCTTCAATTTAAGACGAAATCATATTTCAGAGATTTTTTTTTAGAAAAGTACTAAAATATTACTATATGGAGATGAATATATAGAAACCTATTGCGTAAAGGTTTTAGATATTTTTATAATAGAGCTGAATCTTCTTTCTCTGCTTTTTACTTTCTGGATTATAAAATGCTCAACTATTTTTAAAAACCAACGATAGGGTAGTTTATTGAAATGGCTTCATAGTTATTTTCTGCATATATCTTTTGCAAATATATCCATTTCTGTGTAGCAGCACTCAATCTATCCTGCGTGTCCCACACGGGAATATCCACCCCATTTCATTCCGTGGACCAAATGAGGAGATTAGCTGGGCTTCATCTCTTTCTTGCCTTATATTGATCACCTTCCTTATTGAAACATTTCCCTTCTCCTCGTCGCATTTTTTTTGACATTCACAAGCTATAGCATGTTGTTAATATATATAATACTTTCAAATTTGACCGCACATAAAGTTTCGTTAATGTATATAATTTACTTTGTGTTAGAAAATATTAATAAAAACAGAATGTAATTAACGTATATATACACATTAGTTTTACAAACAGAAATAATGTAATATATTTTTATCTCAATATATAATAAGTATTTGAAATATGTATATAATAATGTGCAATTGTATTTATTAATAAGTTGCTAACGTGATAATCCTGTTGAAGGACTGACAAGTCCGAAAGCTTGAAAATAAAAGGTTATACAAGAAACTTAACCCTGGTAGCTTTATTTATTTTATAATATACTAGCGGATGTACCCGGCTTCGCCCGGGTTTCACCCGAGTAAAGGTTTGACTAACGAACATTTGTTAAAACAATTCTCTATAAACCTATTTTAAAAAGATATATTTTGATAATTTTAAGCTCGTAAATTTGAATCTTTCGATAAAGTGAACATTTTTTCCCGGTCCCTTGAAAAATACTCGATAAGTTGAATAAAATCAATATTAATTGGTTCCCTCGGTAATTGGAAGTTAAAGGAATAGTATCTTGCCTTGGAATTGTATCATTATTCTTGTCTCAAATAAATTGCCGTGTCATCCTGAATTTTGTCTTTCCTAATTTTCTACGTTACAAAATCATCATTTTATCTATTCTCCCAATATATATTTTGTAGATAAATGATAAAACTAACTTTGACTTGTGCGCAATTAATAGGTAGAAAATCTTACTTTTGATAAATACTCTTTAAGATAATAAACTTAGTGATAATAAAACTTATAGATAAAAAAACTTATCATCGTCGCAATGGGGGCGCTGCTTGTGAGTTAAATCTACAAATCTGCAAATAACTCTAAGGATATTCAAGATATTCAAGACATTATTTTTCAAAAACTTTCCGTGGATATACCTAATAATATCCCAAAATTTCACGGCGATTGGATGTATGGTTTTTGAATCTATAGAGTACAAACATACAGACAGACATTCAATTTTATATATATAGATTAGTTTTACTTCAAAATTAAATACATGTTATAATTATTTTACATATATATATATATATGGTATTGTATGTTAAATTATATAAAATTTGAAATGTTTGTGTGCTGTGTGGGTTAATAAATATTAAGATAAATTAACTATATTTTGGATATTAAAGTTAGAGAAAAATAACAGTACATGTCTGATGTTTCGAATATGGAAAAAAATCCTAATTTTCAAATATAATAAAAAATTCGTTTCTTTGAATAATAAAATTACTATTGATTATATATAAAAATGATTTAAAATATTCAACACAATCCTAAAATTATCCATAATCAAAAGTTTATTAAAAGGAAATTCGACTCATTGCTCCTCGAATATTAAAATATTGAGAATGAAATAAGCATATTTTACAGAGCGCTGAATAATAACAAATATCCTCTATATTTCTTGAAGAAATATATTGCCACGTGGAAAAATTAGTAAAGACAAACTTCAGGATTACACAGCAATTTATTTAAGGTAAGAAAACACGATTATTGATAAACAAAAGATAAGTAACGAGGGAAGTTTACAGAGTAGCAAAATATAAACATAAAAAATGATACTTTGTTAATAAAATAATAAATACTTTGCTACATTGCTCCTTCCCTATGGGAGCTGTGACCCACAGCTTGCAATTATTGCAGTTACTGACATGAACCTGACGTGCTTCTGCCAAGGATTCCATCGAAGTCTTGAAAAATTGTCCCTAGTACCTTTGCGTCCTTTTTCTTGCGGCGTGAAGAGCGGCTTTGTCGTCGTATCGTCTATAGGGACATCGTCATCTTGGAAGGAAGTCTCGGCTTTGACACGGCGGTGGAATCCTGGAGTCAGTCTCTAAAAATGTAGATCACATCACCCATGGCTTCAAAGTCTTCTCGGCGATCTTGAGTTTGTCTTCCTTAACTTACCCAGCATCTCCACCAAAAAGCCAAGTGGAAAATTACGAAAGACCAACTTTGAGATAAGTCAGCAATTTATTTCAGGCAAGAACAAACTAAGAATGATAAACAAAAGATAAGCCACGAGGGAAATTTACAGAGTAGAAAAATATAAACATAGCGAAGAATCAACCATACTGTACACTTCCATAGACCTATGACATAGAAATAACAACAGGAATATTTACTACAATATCAAAACACGATATAAGACCACAATAAATATGAAAGATATTCTTCGACATCAAAACAGGAAACATAATAGAAATAGTAATTTCGATTCAAACATCGTATATAGAATTTCCTGTAAATCTTTCTATGCAATTTGCATAGAAGAGGCCGTCAAAACTATGAAAGAAAGAGTAATTCAACACAAAACAGCCCTCAAAAACCTTAGCAATTATTAATTTCAGTAAATCACGCATTCCGAGTCAGGTGCAAAATTTCGAAAATGTTGAATTTATATTCAACAACATTCAAGATAAGCACTTATAACTACATCTAGAAATATGGACATATATAGAAGATAACAGAGTACAAAGTAGAAAAATTGACATCCTACCCTTCTCTATTTAGAGTTTGAATCAACTCAATCTATAATATTTACTCATTAGACTCTTTATTTTTACTATTAGTGTTAATATCTATAAATATATACACACAGATGTAGTTATATATAGTCGCATATATACATTCAGCCACAGGGTCGGGTTTTGTTATTACCTTATATGAAGTCGCGGGAAGCTAATCGAGAAGTAAATAAAACATTTTCAAAATAAAGTTAGCCACCGAAAAAGATAGGCGTAAAAAAAGGCCTTGCTACATATTGAATTTGAAAAATAACCCAAATTTAACTTTATTTTATCATAAATAAGTATTTTTAAAATAAATAATAAAATCTAAGTATGTGTTGTCTTCGAATGATACAGTACTGATATTTGAATAACACACACAAACACAAAGCCCGTATCTTCAAATATTTGAATACAAAGCCTGAATCGCTTCGAGCTCAAATTTTCGAATAACAAAGATCGAATCATCGAATAACTTAACTCGAATCTTCGCATAACAAAAATCGAATCTTCAAATAACTTAGATCAAATCTTCGCATAACAAAGATCGAATCTTCGAATAACTCAGATCAAATCTTCGCATAACAAAGATCGAATCTTCGAATAACTTAGATCAAATCCCCGCATAAAAAAGAAATGAATTTTCGAATAACTTAGATCAAATCTTCGCAAAACGAAGATCGAATCTTCGAATAACTTAGATCAAATCTTCGCATAACAAAGATCGAATCTTCGAATAACTTATCTAAAATCTTCGCATAACAAAGATCGAATCTTCGAATAACTCAGATCAAATCTTCGCATAACAAAGATCGAATCTTCGAATAACTTAGATCAAATCCCCGCATAAAAAAGAAATGAATTTTCGAATAACTTAGATCAAATCTTCGCAAAACAAAGATCGAATCTTCGAATAACTTAGATCAAATCTTCGCATAACAAAGATCGAATCTTCGAATAACTTATCTAAAATCTTAGCATAACAAAGATCGAATCTTCGAATAACTTAGCTCAAATATTCGATTACCAAAGATCGAATCTTCGAATTAAAAATCCCGAATATCTTCGAATAATATAAAGCCTGAATAATTGAATAACAAGGTCCTATTCTCTTCAAATAAGAAAGTCCAATTATATAATATCACTTTGAATTATAAAACCTGAATCTATGAATCATGGCTTCACACAGCCAGATGTATTAATATGTCCATAACGCTGGTAATTGTCTACAAAAGACGTTTTTGGATCAATTTTTATTTTGTAACAAGCCAGTAATTATTTTGTGTAATAACTATTAAATTTGTCAATTATAAATAGATTTCATATATCTAGCTGTAATTCTTCTTAGGCGAATGGATCAAAAATAATTATTCTCCTGAGGAGAGTTACAGCGAATCACTGAAACGTCGGGGAATAAATAAAATATCGGTTGATGTAGCCATATATTTGTCGAAACAAACTTCCAACTAACAATTTTTCAAAACTTTTGAAATTGGTCTTGCAATGTAATGAATTTTATAAATAAAAAATATTCTGCGCTTTAAAAATTTGATGCCTACATTTCTAAAACAATACGCCTACACATTTACAGCTTTAAATGTGGGCGGGTTTTTCATTTGCATAAAATTGATCAAATTAAGCTTTTTGGTTGGAAAGATCTTATAATGAAATACCTCTCGTCACACATATTGAAAAATATTTTAGAATTATTTTCATAATTTTTATTAAGCTACCCAACAGCTATTAGAACTGTAAAAAATCTGCAAATACAAGTAAATTTATAAAGTGACGATAAAGCCTGGTTGTAAATATACTTATTTGAGTTGTCAATTTGTTTTAACTGAAAAAGGCGGGAACATTTACTTAGTCTTTAACCAACCGTAATAGAAATGACTCTTAGTTTTAATTAGGCGCAAAATAATTAACGCGGCGTGTTAATTGAGAGGAAATCAATCTTTCACTTAGGATCCGTTCACGTCGCTTACTTAATTACGCTCAGTAGGGCTGTTGTAATGAAGATAAAGCTCATTCCGCCAACATGCGCTCATTACTCTCGACAACTTCGTTATGAAGAGCCAGGATCGGACGGTAATTAGTCGCTTTTTACCGGCGTGATAGATGGTAACCGCCTGGCTCTTGACCGCTTGTTGTACGGGTCAGTTCCTGGCTACCAACCTACGTTAGCTTAACTCTTAAACCAACTATTATTTTATAACCCTCAACTTATAACTATATTGTACCTTTTTGTTTGATATACTTTAATATAAATTATAGCTGCCTAATATATATATATATATATATATCCTTTCTATTGTCCTTAGTACTATGAATAAATATTGGAAGGGCTTAGCTAATCAGTGATAAATGGCTTAATCTTTCACCACTGATGAGCCAAGTTTTTCCAATATTTTTTCATCGTATTAAAGACAGTAGAAAGTGTGCCTAATGTGAAAAGAAAATGTCGTGCTAAATATGCTCATTGTGTAATTATTATGCTTATAATGTTACGAAGAGAAAGTTTAGCAACGCCGTCGTGACAAGCAGGGTCAGTTCGACCACATGGGTTCACCGCCAAGAATAGCTGTGGAAGGGGAGAGGGGCAGGCAGTCAAGAAGAAAGAAGCCCATCTGGTGGTCAGAGTGAATTCTTCCTCCCTGTTGTTGACGACGGCTGTTGGATGATGTTCTTTGTCTTTCGCTTGCTTTGTTCTTTATGCGTGTTCAAAGGTAAATAAAGAAGCGTCGAACATAGATCCTTGCCGATCTCGCATGCTTAATTGACCATACTTGACACAGCAGCGGTTGTGTAACAATATATATACAATGCGCGTTGAATCTTTGCGAAACATTTGGCCCGAGATGAAGTGCTATCGCTTGAAATATTCCCGTATTTTAATTAAATAAAAACATTTTGATATTATGAAAAAGGCATCTCCTTATCGTGCAACTGAAAGTTGCTGATGGCTTGCGCCATCTATCGGAATAAATATCAACTATTATCGTTGATTTCTAATTATTTCAGAATTGGCCAATTACCCATTCTTGATTATTCAAAAAAGCTAAACACGTACGCGTTTCGGGCTGTTGGCCCTCATCAGCGTGGTACAAGCTATACCTCAACGACCAAAAACTGGTCATTCAGGCATCTTGAAAAATCATGAAACGGGTAGTAAAGGCCAGAATTGCGTGAGACCGCGAAACAATGTGAAAATTAATTTACCGCACACATACAATTTAGACACAAGTATTGGTTGGTATAAGTTTAAGAGCTCTGAATGTATACATATTATACGTGATTCAAAATATATGTTTACCTATATTTTTTAATTAGAAAATTAATTGATGCATATAGCTTGGCATTGGAAAACCATCCCAATGGTTCTGTCAGTTTGAACAGCCAGCCTACTAGACCTTTTATATTGCCCAATTACTATTGATAAATTGCAATTTAATATAGGTACTAGACGAAAGAACGATTTGCAAAGAGTTTATTTTTGTTTTTAAACGACAAGCTCTCAAGCAGGAGCACTTTATAAGGGTAATGGATTTGCAAAGGCGTGCGACACAAATTGCAATTTTGAAAATAGAAAAATCCATAAATAGATCTTTAATTAAAAAGGCATATATTGGATAAAAATATAAATTATTTTGCCAATATTTCAGTTGGCTAAACGCCAATCGTTTTCAGGGTATTATAACATATTAATAACAAAATTTATTTTGTCCATAATATATGTATCAACATTTCTTTCTCCCCATTGAATATAGGCAAAAATCATTTTTTTTAACTTAATTTTAATGACGTTATGTGGCGCTGAGTGTTTTGTTGATACACATTAATATTAGTAAATTAAATTTTATTGCCATCTATCGTTAAAATTTTACACAAATAAATTCACTGGCAATGTCTTTCTTTTAAATATAATCAAATATTAGCTCTACAGACCTTACTGCAATGATATGAGTTATTGAATGATAGGGCTTGGCTCATCAGTAGTGAACCCTCTCAGCGGTTTCGCCAAATTAATCTCTACCTTGAAATTATATGTATGTACCTCTACAGACCTATAAGCTTATGTCCATAGTTCACTAAACACCCCTAAGCTGCCTTCCATAGAAAATGCAGGGTATATAACAAAACCAGTCCAATACAATAGTAGAGCGGTCTAGAGATTAATTTGGCGAAACCGCTGAGAGGGTTCACTACTGATGAGCCAAGCCCTCTCATTCAATAACTCATATCATTGCAGTAAGGTCTGTAGAGCTAATATTTGATTATATTTAAAAGAAACACATTGCCAGTGAATTTATTTGTGTAAAATTTTAACACATTAATATGTTATAATACCTTGAAAAATGTTTATGTTCAGCCCCAACTGAAATATTGGTAAAATAAATTATAGAACGACATTTGAAAATTACCCCACATGTGTTTCTTTTGAACGGAAAATCGAAATTTATTTTAAGGAGAAATAACGATTATTTCTAACCTTAGGGATGAAGTATGAAAGGATAAATTGTGAAGAGTAATGATAAACGGAAAAATAAAAGTGTCTAGGGATGATAATTTCCGTTTATCATTACTCTTCACAATTCATCCTTTCATACTTCGTCCCTAAGGTTAGAAATAATCGTTATTTCTTCTTAAAATAAATTTCGATTTTTCGTTCAAAAGAAACACATGCGGGATAATTTTCAAATGTCGTTCTACAATCATAAGCCGCATTATATTGTATTATAAAATAAATTATATATTTGATCCAATATAGGCATTTTTAATTAAAATATGTTGCTATATGAATGCAAAAAGAACGCTCTAGAAATAGTTCTCTATAAAGTAAGATTTCAACGGATTCATTGGCCTCATTCTACGTCCAAATTTCCATAATGCCCAGACGATTATTCATGATGTAATAACGGCCGCGTGTAAACTGACTTATCCTTAAACAATCCAAAAATGAAATATTCTACAAATATTTAAAGAATATGTTTAAATATTTAAGTTACCGTTGATTCCTATATATATATATATATATATATATTAAATATGGAACGCTTCACGATTTTACGTTTCATCCTTGCTCAGGGGCGATGCTAATCTTCTCTGTATCGTTCCAATTTTAGTATATGTACCGCCGAACAAGCGTGTACTGATTCCTATATTTAAAGAAACCATTGATGTGGTTTCATCATACATTTAAATATTAGATAAATCCGTTGATCATTTCAACATTTGGAAAATTTATTTTAATTTTATCAGATATATTAACACATTAAAAAATAATTTTGATGAAAATGCATCATTTTATTGAACTTTTTTCATTCTCACTATATTCCATGCTAAAGAACTCCGCGTTTTCAAATGACCATTTAAAAATTGTGGGTTATTATTTCAGTTAGTTGATAATCTATATTTCTTTCAATAAATCATATTTTAATAAGACAAACTTTCTTAATAAAATTCAAAATTCATAATATCTTTTCATTTTCAAATCTAAATTAGCGTTTCAAAGTGTTTTTCATTGTATTTAGTGATAAAGTGGGCATATTATCAATAAGCATATAAAATATTATGTAATATATGAAAATGGATAAAAATTAAAATTTAATGGTAATTTTCTAATTTTCTTGCTACTATTTGGAAAAAATACAACTTGCTTAAATCTCCAAATAAGATATAATTACTATTATAATGCATTAGAGCGCCATCTGTTATGAAAATTTGGAACTATTATAGACGCGTATGATTCTTTTAAAATAATCATACGCGTTTATAATAGTTTCGAAGATATAATTACTGTGTAACACAAAATAAATACGTTTTAAATTGAAGAGCATACGATAAAAGAGTAAAGCGGAGCGTAAAATTAAGAGGCCAAGCTAGAGTCGACGATTAAAATAGAGGAAGAAAGAAAAGTGCCAAATGAAGCGGAGTATAAGAAACAGAAGAAGAATGTTAGGAATGTGGGGACTGGCTACAATTAGGAAGTTTGGAGAATTCGGAGCGTGTGTGTCACTAGGTCAGGTTGGAGCCTGCGATAAAAACACTGGGAAATTATATGAAAAAGAGATAGAGAATGTAATTCTCCTGGTTTATATATATATTTTTATATTGATGGAAATTTTTCTGGAAGAGGAAATTGATCTATGAAAACCAAGGGCGCCTTTCCCGCCAAAATAATGTCAAAACTAGACGCCATCTATTGACCGTCTCCGCCCTGGGCTGAAGAGAGTGGACTCTTTTCAGATAATATATATAATAAAAATATACAAATACAAATATATGTATATCTTTGTGTAATTTTCTTTTTTTTTTAAATTGTGTATGTGAAAAATAAGAAAAAAAAATGGTCAGGTGTTGATATTAAAAAAAAGAAAGACATATCTTGCCCTGCTTACATGAGCATCTTGAATATTAATTTGGCTTTAAATGCACATTTCTTGATTTCTCAGGAAGAGAGAGAGAGCCTCTAGGACTAAATATGTCGTAGAGGTACCACGCTGACGAGAGCTAACAGCCCGAAACGCGTGTATTTCTTTACTTATGAAGAAAATGGGCTAGCAAATTTCACGAAACAAGTTGAATAAACAATTATATGCAGGATATGTGAGAAGAATAGAAAACATAGTTTATAGTCACTATCGGCATCAAACAGGTAAAACGTTAGAAAAATTCACGACCAATTAACTATCTTGAGATAGAGGTTGCCTGTCCGACATTCACAGTTCTTTAAATATAAAAGACACTTCGACCAGTTAATGTTCTTATTCTCTCGATGGATAGACAAAAATATTTCATCCTTTTCAGAAAAACAAAATCGTGTGAGAACGTCCTTGTAACTCAGATACATTCATAACGCCTTGCTAAAAATACTTTCATTAAAATATTTTCTTGCCAGTCCAAAAATTTTTCCGAAAAGTCGAGTAAAAAATTTTATTTTCAAGCTGAAGTGTCTTTTAATTTAAAGCACCGATAAACTAAAAAGAAATACTTTTTTCTTTATTAAAAATTTCGTAATTGTGAGGAAATTTCTCTCTCTTTATATTATTAAAATAAATAGCACGAAATATATATTTCTCTGTTCAATCGTGATTTCTATGAATGTCAGAACTCTACAATACAGAACATTACTCTTTCTATGAATGCCTCTTTATCTGGTGTGTGTGACGGCAAAACAAAAATACCAAAATAATGGCAATACACGAGAGAAGGTTGTGTTGCCAATAGTTGATAAGGAAGTAGCTAGAAAAGGCTCGGATCTCCAACTCTCTAAGAATTGCTAGCGACTGTGTCAAGTTGGGTCTATGAGACGGCTGGAGGAAGATCGATGGAAATAGCTTTTGTCTTGGAGATTGACAGGGATAATTATAGGCATGGCGGAGCGAGAAGTGGCCCAGAGTGGAGAGAAAGAAATAACGACTTGAATGGATTGACAGAAATGGAATTCTATCGGCGTGACTTACATTTCCATATAACCCGGCGTTATACGACATCATTATTCTACCCCTACATCGATTTCGTAAGATAAATGTTAGAAACAATAAATTTCATGTGGTCCATTTTATACGACATATGTGCCCTGTCCTAATCATTTTATTCCTAATCCCTAACCAATATCAATAAAATATATGGATTGCAATATTATTATGTATAACGAAATTTTAAAAATGCATAATACAATTAAGTATAAACATCTACTGTTGGTGCAATTATGGGTTACTGATGGCTTGCGCCATCTGTCAACATATGAATGCTGTATAGATGTTGAAACACCAGAGCATCTTTTGTTGGCTTGCCCTCTGACTAACCAAATTGTACTTACTTACTTTGACATAATGCCAAATCATCCTTCTGTATTTACTCAATCTTATGAAAGGTTTGGCAAGTATAGAGCTATTTGTATACAGATTTATAAATCACTACTCATTCATCGTGTAAATAATTAAAGATATATATATATATATATATTAAGAAAAAAGCATCTCCTTATCGTGCAACTGAAAGTTGCTAATGGCTTGCGCCATCTATCGGAATAAATATCAACTATTCTCGTTGATTTTTAATTATTCCAGAATTGGCCAAATACCCATTCTTGATTAATCAAGAAAAGCTAACCACGGACGCGTTTCGGGCTGTTGGCCCTCATCAGCGTGGTGCAAGCTGTACCTCAACGACCAAAAATTGGTCATTAAGGCATCATGAAAAATCATGAAACGGGTAGTTAAGGCCAGAATTGCGTGAGAACGCTACACAATGTGAAAAAATAGTACAAATGTAATATTGTACTCGGATAAGGTGCATAAATTAAGAAAAAAGCATCTCCTTATCGTGCAACTGAAAGTGGTTAGCTTTTCTTGATTAATCAAGAATGGGTATTTGGCCAATTCTGGAATAATTAAAAATCAACGAGAATAGTTGATATTTATTCCGATAGATGGCGCAAGCCATTAGCAACTTTCAGTTGCACGATAAGGAGATGTTTTTTCTTAATTTATGCACCTTATCCGAGTACAATATTACATTTGTACTATTTTTTCACATTGTGTAGCGTTCTCATTTTGGACAATATCGCTCTATCGCTTATAATTTATTAATAAAGAAGATTTTGGACTTATCGGGGAAGATACTAACACATTTTCAGAATAATTATTTGCGTTTTTCTTTATCGAGGTGGTTTATGATACAAACTATACATTTCATTTTTATCCATATTTACCATGCATTACCTTTGAATTAAAACTTCGGAATTGATCATTTTAGACGACTAATCAATATATTGTATAAACAATTTTTATTTAAATTTTAAATTTATATCATAAATAACAAGTTATTTTCAAATAATTCTGAAATAACTTCGTATTAACTGTATTTTATCAAACCAATATAAAATATTAATATGAAATATTTTGAAATAGAGAAAATAACACGATAAGATAATTTTTTATAATATTTTGTTTTTCAGCAGAGTGTTGCATAGCGATAGGGCGCATACACAGCCTTTACATAATTCAGTTTAAATCACAGACAGTCTCGATAGAAAATACCCTCGAAATATTGTTGAAAATAGTTATTACAATAAATCAAACATATATGTTTTTATGTAAAATATCTGAAATTATTTTCTAAATTTATGTTTATTATTATAGACTAGTCACAGTGGGTCACGCACAAATTTCAGAAAGAGATAGAATTTTTTCTATATTCCTTTATTTATTCTAAAAAGGCAAATGACTCCTCTCCCGTCAAATTAAACGTCTAAATTTTTGGCCATAGATTTGGCCCAGCCACTTTGCCAGCTAAAAGCCTCTTTGGTATATTGTGAAGATTTCATAGGATCCCATGTGGATCTCATGGAATAAAGTCCACCCTAGGCTGACGAGAACCATTAGCCCAAAACCATGGTTTCTAGGTTGACCTTTCTCAATTTGCCAAAGCTGGTGTTGTGGCATTGTCACCGACCTGAGGCCGCTAGTTTGCGGCGACTAGTTTTGATATTCAATTTGACGAGAGAGGAGCCTTTGCCTTTTTAGATAAATTTCCTCCCGACAAAATTTCCATCTTCACTTATTGTAGGAAGGCTGAATAATATCGTAATAACATGGCGCTTTCGCGTTCTCAATATAACCTATCGTGCTGTTTCAAATAAATTGATTGTTGAACATGCGTTACATTCGTTGACAATCATTCCGACCAACTCGTCCTCAAATTGGATCTCACACATGTCTTTTTCAAATTCCATTGCCAGCAATATTATATCGCAATCTTGAAGGCCGAGGTTGCTTGGTCGGCGTTCATATTGAAATAATCACAATGAGGAGAGAAATTATATTTTATCGATGTGTTCCGACAATAAACTATATTCTCGGAAGGATAGAATTAAAAGTTAAATATTTAACAAAGAATTATTAATTTATTTATAAAAATAGCTTTGCCAAATGTTTAACTTCTAATTCAATACCGACGACGACAAAAGGTTTTGTCTAAATGTTTATAAACTAAAAGATATTTTCTGGTCGAAGTGCTCCTCATTAATATTAAATATAATATCTTAAGTTTTTGGCAGGAAAGTTTAAATTCACCTTTTAATATAAAAAAGAAGATCGAAGGTGATCGAAACAGAGCATATTTAATATAGTTGAGGTAGGATCGCAACTATATCTGGTTCTTCAAATGTATGCGTAGTTATTCTAGCGTTGTGAAGCTTGTTGTTATTGAATGTGGCTTTAATCCTTTCCCGCTCAACTGTATATTAGATTTAATTCTCAGTAGATTATCAGTCTTGAGCTCAGGGACTTCAATCATAGCTTCATTTGGATCTGTGTGCTTTGCGCACCACTCTATTCAAACACAATATAAGAGTCTATATGGCACAAAGATTAAAATACATTAGCCTCTTTTTGGACTTTATTTGTGGATCATCAAGGAATGATAAATCCCTATAAGATAATCATCGTTATGTTATTTGAAGTTCTTTAGGTCAAGATGCTTGGATGATGCCGGATATATTTGAACTATATAGCAAATTCATTTCAGTAGATTAACAGTCATGAGTTCAGAAAATTTAATCATACCTTCACTTAGAGCGCTGTGCTTTCAGCATACAACTCAATTCAAATGCAATATAAGAGTATATATACGAGTATATATATATATATTCGTATGACATAAAGATAAAATACTATAGCCTCACCTAAGACTAATTTGTGGATTCACCTTGGAATGATATATAAATCATGATATATTTATATATTATTATTAATATTTATTGTTATGCTATTTGTAGTTGTTCAGGTCATGATGCTTGGATGATTTCGATGTGTTTTAATATGCTCTAAAGTCTTTCCTAAGCTGATTGAAGAGGTAAGTGGTATTCCCATCTAATAACCTACATATATTTCAGTGCTGGAAATTGGTAGAAGATAGATAGTTAGGGATGCCTATTAAAGAAAGGAGTAGATGAAGTGCTTCAACGATTTTTATTTAAAAGGATTTCACTGTAGCTTTTGAGCTAGACCTTCTTCAGATAAAATGTCTTGTTCATGTTTGTAAATAAAGAGGGACGCCTTTTCCCTCGAAAGCTTCTATGAGTTACATTTTAATAGCAAAGATTTGCGGTGTCATATTGTGCACCAGGGTTCGGGCAGGCGGGTTCTACAGCCTTGATATTCTCCTCAGACTTATTCTGCATCTTTCCATAGCGCGTTTAAACCAGCCTACAAGGTTAGATAAGTAAATAATGAGAAAACTATATTTCATTTATCATATAAATCTTTAGAAAGGTGAGTAATCACAATGTTGCAAAGTGTAAAAATAATTTTATAATAATATATATGTTTATTAAAAAGTAAATATATAAAGTTAAAATTATATTATTTAGAGTTTTTTATAAATGATATTTTATAAGTTGTTTATAAAAATAGGGTCATATCAAACCTGATGCAACAATATGCCCTTTCTGTAATTTTAAAGGCCACAAACTAAATGTTCAGAGAGAATCCATATGTTTTATTTGAAAACTATGAAAGAAGAAACTTCGATTGCTTTGTAATATCCTAAATATAGATTTGAAGTTTAATTTTATTTTTCCATAGAGCCGTATATGCAAAGTTATGTTTTCTTGTTATTTAGTCGCTGAGATAAGAGGATGCCAGCGGGCGACGCTGGCCTGGGACGCCGGCGGCTGGCCAGCCGGCCTGCGCGCGCAGGTTGCGCGGGCACTTTTCGAACACCGCCTGATGTCGCGGGTTGTTTACCGCGCGTCTCTACAACCTACGGCGGTTCCTTCCATTATATAATACTCTAGGCGCTGGTGGAGTAAAAACTGTACTCCATCTGCCTCTTATAATTGTATGTAATTTTTGGACACTTATTAAAATATAAATTATTAATTTATAGTTCTCACTGCAGCTCGAACCTTTACCCTAACGCGGTAGAACATGGCGCAGTCGACATTCGGTTAATTATAGCCGTTTTTTTAAGTGACAGCTCAGTGACAATTAGTAATCAAGATGCCCTCAAGAAGGAATCGCCGACCATCCCAAACCCCTCCAGAGAACCCTGCCTCGCCGACCAGCACCGACATCCTCAGGTCCATAGCCGCACTGTTGCAGCAGATGGCTACTCGGAATCCGACACCGACAGTCCCATTAGGAGCTCCTCCTCACCACGCCACAAAAATCATCCAGCTTCCTAAACTGGCTTCCCCGGAGGAGTTAACGATGTCTTCTTTCCGCGATTGGAAACAACGTTGGAACGACTACGTGGACGCCCAACAAGTAGCCACCTTCCCGCTATCCACACAGCAAGTGACTTTGCGTGCCGCCCTCCATTCCGAATGGACCATCCTTTGGCAATCAGGCCGCCTTCATATTTCTACCACCACCACCCTCGATGAAGCCGTGAATGCTCTCGAGGCCTACCTACGCAAGAAGCGAAACCCCCTCCTTGATCGGCAAGATTTTCATCGTAGGGACCAACAAACCGGAGAATCGGTGGATCGCTACTTCGCAGCCCTTAAAGCTCTTGATGACTCGTGTGCACATGAGCTGGATTTTAAGTGCAGCACATGCGGCGACCCGTGTATTACAATATGCACAAAAAGAGCTTGTGGGAAAACGTTTGCCCTTGCTGGTTATCAACAGCAACTCCGTATCCGTGACAGGTTAATATGTGGCCTGTTTAATAAAGACCTCCAACGAAAAGTACTGGCGGAGCAGTACAATTCCGACCTCTCCCTGGACCGAGTCCTCTCAATTTGCATCGCACATGAGAGTGCTACCGCCGTGGGCGCGACTCTTTCAGCCTCCCCAACCACCTCCCCCGAAGCCTTCATTGCAACCAGACGTGCACCATCAACTTACAAGCATCAACAAGCCAGCTCGTCTGAAACCTCACCTAAGGCCAACCGTTTCTTTCAAAAACCCTATGATCCTAACGACCCCTGCTCCGGTTGTGGGGCTAACCCAAGACACCGCCGTGACCAGTGCCCAGCAAAAGACATAGAGTGTAACAAATGCGGCATCACCGGGCATTACGGAAGGGTTTGCCGACAACTGAAACGGAAACCCACAACCAAACCTAATATCCCGCCACCCGCAACCAGAAACAATCAGTCCCAACCAGGACCCTCAAACACAGTTGTTGCAGCTGGAGTACGCAACGAACTCATAACCATTCCGACCGATATCAACCATAAGTTACACCAAATCCGTTGGCTGGCGGACCCGGGGTCAGATCTGGATCTAATCCCAGAATCAGAATTCCTGTTACTGGATGAGCAGACCCGATCAGCACTCAACCCGAAGAACGTCCCTTGCGTAGGAGCCAACGGCATCAGCTTAAGTCCTTGTGGATCGTTCGTCGCGGCACTGCATCTCAACGGGAAAACATACAGTACTACCGTTGGAGTCTGCAAGCACCTGAACGCCCCTCTCTTGAGCAAGAGCGGATGCAAAGCCTTAGGACTTCTGCCGGATAACTGGCCCCATTCAATGATCGTCAATGCCATAACCAAAGGACAAGTTCTAACGTTCCCGCCGACCCCGGTGAGAGCCAATGAGATCGATAAGCAGTCTATCCTTACCCATTTTGCTAGAGCGTTCGACGACACAGTGTTAAAACCCATGCAAGGACCCCCCATGTCTATCGAACTAGTTAAAGATGCCGTTCCTTGCAAACGCTACCGGGCATACAACGTTCCCTTTCACTGGAGAGACCCCGTCAAAACTCAACTCGATACCATGTTGGCGAAAGGGATAATCGAACAGGTACCCGTCGGCGAAGCCATCGATTGGTGCCATCCTATGGTAGTCGTCCCGAAAAAAGGCTCATCACAAGTCACTATACCAAATGATCTCGCCGGTGCCATCATTGGGAAAGGTGGTCAACGCATCAGGAAGATCCGGCGCGAGTCTGGTGCGGGGATCACCATAGATGAGTCTCAACCTGGTAGCAACGAACGGGTCATCACCATCTCTGGCACGCCCCAGCAGATCCAGATGGCCCAGTACCTCTTGCAGCAAAATGTAAGAGAACATTCCTTCCGGAAGCGATACAATCGCAACGCCAAGCCACTCTCACATTTGGAAGTGGGAGCAATAGTCCTTGTCCAGGATCACCGCACAAAACATTGGACCCTCCTTGCTAAGGTTCTCGAACAACTTCCACGCGGTCGCAGCTACCTCATCCGGACCGACGCCGGACGCCTTCTTCGCCGTAATCGCAGATTCTTACGACCTTTCGTGCCTCCACCGTACACCACCCCACCCAACTCAGCTCAACATCAGCAGACCTTATCCCCTCGAACCCGAGAACCGAACCCGCATTATAGCAACTACGTTGGATCGGTCCCAAGTCCCAATCTCCAGGGGGGGCATGAGATAAGAGGATGCCAGCGGGCGACGCTGGCCTGGGACGCCGGCGGCTGGCCAGCCGGCCTGCGCGCGCAGGCTGCGCGGGCACTTTTCGAACACCGCCTGATGTCGCGGGTTGTTTACCGCGCGTCTCTACAACCTACGGCGGTTCCTTCCATTATATAATACTCTAGGCGCTGGTGGAGTAAAAACTGTACTCCATCTGCCTCTTATAATTGTATGTAATTTTTGGACACTTATTAAAATATAAATTATTAATTTATAGTTCTCACTGCAGCTCGAACCTTTACCCTAACGCGGTAGAACAGTCGCTATGGTTCTGAGAAAGAATTTGATAGAAAGTTCCATGCGTTTTTAATTTGGATGACAGTTAGGTGTCCCAGGATGATGTGGTTATGGGAAATTCAAGCTTTAGGAATAAACAGATAGAGCCTTCGAGAAAGGACAAGTAAATCAAAGAGAGCAGAATCTAGATTACCCAATTCCGGCAAATAACGTTTGTAAGAAGATAACTCAATAATCGGCCTCAAACAAGAGTCTGCAATTAGGATAACTCTATTTAATGCGATGAAAAACCTGCGCTCTCAGGCGATAACTTTAGTTTTGTTTGATTGATGACGTAAAAAGCACCTTTCCAGAAACTGATCATGAGATTATAAACATTGGTCCATTCAACAAATAATGAAAGATGTATTAGAAACGGTCCTCTCATATACACATTTAACTTGTATTACTTTTATTTTTTTTTTATTTTTTAGACTAAACATTAGCACGGCTTAGCATATGGCGATTTAGGTTGCTTTGCTCCTGTTTTCTGTGACGTATTTTTTTTTTTTTTATCTTATATTTTCTCGAACCATCAACTTTGTCTGTAAGTTGCCTTAATCAACAAAAATGTATTTTTAATTTTTCAATACCAATCTATATAAATATGTGATCGTTATTTTCGACAATGTGTTTCTTATTATATATATTACGAAATGCTATCTTTGTATCCCTACGAACCTTATACAATGATAAAAATTATTGAAAGTGATGGATTGGTCAGGTCTATAGACTATCTGTATTTGAGAATATATTGTTACATAGAAAGAAAGGCACATTCCAGAATGGAGAGAGAATATTCTAAAACATTTAAGAATAATGTATAAAAAGCGGAAGACAACTGATAGGCCAATCTAAAGCGATTGCGCAATGGCTCAGCGCTGCCGGCTTTCTGATTGGCTAACCAACAATGACCGTTCTGGAAAGATCTACTCCGGAATATATAGGCAGGAGAAACTCATGCTGAGGGGATGAAAGATAAGAGAGGTAGAAGCACGAAGTTACGTGGTGTACTCCAAGCAAGCTGCTGTCTCAAGAGGTCGGACTGCTGCTTACCGCCGACGCCAGTGTACCTTCCGGAAGATTCTAGAAGGTTCAACTAGCTTCTGTCTCCTGTTCTGCTCCTGCTTTCCCTAACCGTGTTGCAGTTGGTGAGTTTGTAACTGCTGTTTTCTTTATTATTTTTTTTGCACTCTTCTGTAATTATTTTATCGATTAGGCTTAAATAAAGTCCTAAAGATCCTTTGTACCCACGGAAGTTATTCTTTGTCAAACAACAACGCAAAAATATCATAAAATACATTGCCAAAAACAATTTTTGCAAATTTTATATTACATGACACATTAATTTATTATTTAAAATGTATTACACCGGGACAACATCAACAATTGCGTCTCAGGTTTAAATATATAGAAATTGTTCGAAAACTCGAATCTTTCCATATTTTACTTATAATTACCTCGATTTAGCATTGATTATAAAGTGCCCTAGTAATTGTACTGAATGTCCTAGGGATTTATGAACCTCCCTAATATTTAGCTCATGTTTAATTTCTGAGGGTACATCTATTCTATCCCTGTCTCTGAGCCTGATATATGTTATTGCATCCTTAATAAAGTATAATTTTGAAAATTGTACTGTTAAGTTCCTTTAAATTTGTTCTATATTTTGAGTTGACAAAAGAAAAACAAGGATATATTGAAGTCTAGAAAGCATTTAAGCTTCGTGTGTTTCACATACATCCCTATTTCAATTGAAATTTCTAAGTCATATTCAAAACAAATTAGAGAGGTCCATGAAAAAGTCTACAGTTAAAGTGTTTGAAGTTATTGAGCCATATTAGAGTATCAAAATATGTATGAATTAGGACATGGGTGGCAAATATATAAGTGTGGTATACATATCTCTATCACCACAAGTAGTTCTAAATCCATTACAGTGTATTTTGGCTTGATATCTCGCAAATATATTTATTCTTTGATATTCTTCTGTCTAAATAAATCGAGAAAATTCTTTAAAAGTTTCTTATGGGGAGTCCTCAGCTTGTTAAAATTCTTAATGAATTCCACCTAATGCGTTACGCTTCTTGAAATTCAACTTGAACATCGTACATTTCGAAGATGAGTCATAGATTAAATGATATTTATATTTATGTTTGATGGCTAGAATTAATATTCCGATATTTCAGGCGTAACCTAAATAATAGAATCTTATCTTTCCTAAGTTACATGCCTTCCTTTTATAGAATTCGGAACACCTTTCGATGTTCTAAATTAAGTTTCTCATATTTATAGAATAAATTAAAATATCAAAATATAAAATGCAACATTTCCAAGATGATATTTTCATAATAAATATCGTTGGAGCAGTCTTCAACCCGAATGGTAATCGACGCCAAACACAAGAGCTTTCAGAAATTGAGAGACTTATTATTTCCTGGTATTTTTAGGTTGAAGAGGTATTATCCAATATGCGCTCAAAATATCAAGGCATGAAAAAATTTCGGCGCCATGTACTCTCTGAGAATAATATCTTCTATTAAAGGATTAGAGAGAAAGTAGCGCAATTATCTTTTTTGTTAAAAGTCTGTAATCATTTAATCAATACAAAGTCGCACCTTTCTTTCTCCCCTCTTATGTGCGAGTGTTACAGGCGTGCTACATGGAGAAGAGGGTTTAATTAATATATATTTCATAATTTTATTAATTTGTTCATTATGATCATTGTTGATTATAATTATTATTAAATATAACAAGCCTTTAAAAGCGTTCTGATATGGTCGTACACACAAACTGGAGTTTTGTCACTCAATTTCAATCTAGTTTTTTTTTGTATTCAATGGTTCAGCATCGAAATATTTTCGCTAAAATATCTTTATAATAATCTAATAAATCATCTATGTGTGTGTAAGTTCAATATCATTATACAAATATCAATCATCATAGTTTGGCAATATAAAGTGTGTATATCAGGTTGGTAAACTGCTCTAGATTTTAAAGCATGAGGAATATATTTAATATCTGTATAGAAACATGAATATATATTTTGCATATCATTTTCAAAATATCTGAATATTTTGCAATGAAGGCTATATATAGTGCTAAGACATATTTCCATTTACATTAACAATTAAAACGCCGATTGTAATAATTTGTTTCGGTTATATACCTATAATACTTCTGATATTTTTAAAAATGTGTTCAAGGCTTTGATTCTCCAGCTGAAAAATTCTAAGAAAATTCAAACTCAAAATTCCATTATTTTTCTTGATAAAATATTTTATCAAAGTCAGTATTCAAATCACAATATAGAAGATATTTAACAGTTAAAAACCTAAATAAAGGTTAGAAACATAATTTCTAAAAAATATCTATTAAAATATTCTCTAAAAGGAAGTATTAATTTGATTTTCCCCATATTATTTATAAAGTGACTTATACCTTTTTGATATGAAATATCGAATATAAATTTATTCAATTATTAAATGTTTATGAATATATATATAGAATCGATAATAATTGAAATCTATACCTAGTCTTCATATTTGCCCAACATTATAAGAAGACTAAAGTGACTGATTTCTTCATATAGTAATGGGAAAATATGGAGACTAGAGAACCTTCAGCTGTTACGTCTTGGTTCTAAGATACCAGTAGAAGTTGTTAACTCACAAACGAGGTTGGTGGCGGCGTTACTAGGCTGGCTTGATGTGCGATGGGTCCCTTGTATTCCCGTAAAACGATATTAATATATTGTTCTTTAACATAACTTCCAGTTATCCTCTCTATGGGTATAGAGAAACATCGCTCTCACCTCAAGGTCACCATTTCAGCTCTCCGTTGGAATTATAATATACTTTCTACTAGCTACAGTTTAGACAAAATGTTTCAGAACAAAAAATGAAATTGTAGAGGTAAACTACACGGAAAGAGAGGAAAAGGAAATAGCAGAGAGACGTTATAAATAATGGAGCCGTCAGTGTGGAGGTGATGGGCCATGGAAGCTGAGATTTATTTGACGTGGCGCCGTTAGCTGCTGGGCCGGAAGATGTTGCTCATAGATCGCAACGTTGGGAGCGTCATTTATCGGACAGGTTAGCAAGTGGGTCAAATAAATAAGGTTCTGAAGTAAGAAGAGGCAATGTTGCTAGAGAAGCAACATATTTGGATATCGTTCATCATAACGTCATCTATCGTATAAAAGTATTTCTTACGCTTGTGTGTTTTATTCTAGTAGAGTTTGTAGAAATATCTTTTAAACACCAAAACACGTTATATTTGAACGGTAACGTGAAGTACTTAGAATTTTAAAACAAAAATAAGCTTCGTATAGATACTTATTAGAATAATTTCGAACGCTTTTCCAAATGTTTTAATTTTTGTTCGCTCCTGACGAGGACAAAAGATTTTTGTCGAAACGTCGAGACAATAAGAAGATTTACTGGCAGAAGTGTCTTTTATTTGAAGAAAAATAAGCATAAAATTGTATTTCCATTTTAATTTTATGATTTATACAATATAACCAAAAATATTAACCTTTTAAGCAAGTTGCCGATTTTAAAATGTATAATGTAAGCATAAATACATAACTCTTGGACAAAACTTAAGGAAGTTGTAAATTTGAGCATATCTATCGGGATTCAGACAATAACTCTGAAAGATATTTGATACACAGTGACCTTTATTGAAGACACACGAGATAACTAATTATGAACATAATTGCCTTTGTCTTCCTCAAAAACAGACGCCGGCGTCATCAAAATATTTTCCACTTAGGGTTTATCTATGAGTATATATTTCACACATTTATAGCGTTCATATACCATATGTTCGAATATCATACATTAATTAACCCATTGAATTCAGAAACCAATATCGACTGAACACCCTTAAAATAAAATTGCCAAACTTCGTAAGGATTCGTTCATCCGCGGGTAAATCGAAGCAACGGTAGAGAAACGAAAGACTTTAAAATAGGAATAAACCATAGCGTGCAGCACATACGCACGATTGAATATGGCCTTACGGTCAATTATAAAACTACCATACAGCCTGAATCATATACAATTAGTTATATGAATTCCTGCTGATATAGTCATTACATGGGCGCATTTAATTTTCCTGGAATATTACATATACAATATATGGAGGAAATCCTAGTAGACGCCTCGTATCATCGACGAAATCCCACAGATATCCGCGGGGTTAGATGATAAGCTAAACATACTCTCAATGGTACTAGGATTGGTTGTGTGATGTAATTTGATAGCCTTGGTTGTCGGTATGTCTTCTACCGTATTAAGCGTAGGTATTAAGTGATTTTATGTCCCTAAAAAAATTCCGCAGGGTTTCGCGTGGTTGGAAAAGCGGTGAGACACGCAATAAACAAGACTGAATGGTTGCTTGGCTCAGTGCGACAAGCAATTCATCTTTATTAAGCATTGGTCCTGGTTACACCATATATCACATAACATCTTTGAAAATAATATCTTTCTATGTTGTATTCAACACAAAGGCAAATATTATTTTATCCAAGTTTAAAAGATGAATGTTTTCCGTGCAATAGACGGACGGGACTGGTATTTGTGACACACGGGGATGTCCGCACCTGTTACAATATCACAATTAGCATAATATACCGTGCCTAGTTCAAAAGACCGTTTTATTGCTATATTTTGTCTCCAATTTTCATTTTAACTATATACTCGGGAACCTTTGAAACTAGTTCTTCATTAAATATAGAATTATGAAATCATATGCTACAAAGATAGAAAACAATATTAACAATAATTTTTTTATTAAAAAAATTGAGAAAAAGAGACGCATGAAGTTCGTGAACATGGAAAGGAGATACAAAACTTATTTCCGTCTTTTAATAATCGATAATAAGGAAACTGTAAATAAAATTACTTTTTGATTTTTATGGTATTGTGAGAACCATTAATTTTTTCGACGCTGAATTCCACCGGGTTGCTCAATACCTGAGAGAGCGAACTCCGCAGGTGGCATCGGCTGCTGGGATCGATTTCTGTAGTCGGCTGACAGGGTGCGGTTGTTGCTATTTTAAAATATCGCAGCCTGAGGTGGCTCTAATTAGTTTTGTACACAGAAACATTTTATTGTATAAACAAATTATTATTTTTTCTACCATTCCACATTTCTTCTCTCGAAATATTCTGATGACGAATAATTAGCATTGAAAAATGCTTTCATTTTCCCATTTTTGTTTTGTAAGATGGCATAATTTAATCTACGCCCTATATCTAAATTCTGTTTAGGTGTATTCATAAATTCTCTTGTTCAAAAGTTTATTTATTTTTCAATCATTTTCAGCGACCTTTGATAAGATATATTTAGTTCAATAAATAAATATATATATAGATGGAAATTGTCTCTTTATATATATATATATTTCTTCTTCCTATAAATGAATTTGTCAACTATCCCCTCTACAACGAAGTGATTCTGAGGTCTGCCAAATATAATCGACTCTAAAACCTATTTAAACATCGAAATTCATTTTCTAAATAACGTATGGTGGATTCCCGTTTAAATTATCCTCACTAACCTAGTGCCATCTATCGTTCAAAATTATAAATATATTTTTAACGCTAATTTTATTCTAAAATATATACATTTAAAATATATTTATTCAGACCTTATCCTGCAATAAAAATGAAATAAGAAAGGTATGGCTCATAGTGGTGAACCCTTCCAAAAAATGGCGAAACCGCTGGGAGGGTTAAGCACTGATGAATCATACCTTCCCTCTTTCAATTTTAATTACATATATTTTAAGAGAAAAGTAGTGTAAAATTTGTTTATAATTCTCAAATTCCCGTTAATTATCAACTAATGTAGAATTCCCTTTTTTTCTTTTAAATCAAGATGAGAGTTCCAAATACTATTACTCCCATAATTCTCACAAGATGAAATTTCCCTCTATTGTTTACTCCGTATATCACGCAAGATGTGTGCTATCCACTCTCTATTTTTCCTATAAATTGAGGTCAATTTCAAAAAAGAGTGAAACCGTATTCTCAATAAAACTAATTATTATGTGAGCTCTATTGTCATTACCATCTCTTCAGCGGCGAAGTACGCGATCTACGAATATTACGTAGATCGCGAAATACGTGGTGTCACTGGAGACCCACTGGCGATTCTCCACCAAACTCTACAGCGGTGGCAGAGGCGCCATATTCATATAATGCAATATAATGCATATTCAAAGGAAAAACAAGGTAACGTGGTAAGATTCTTTAATATTAAAGAATCTTACCACGTTACCTTGTTTTTCCTTTGAATATTACAGCGTGGCGATATGATGTATAATGCATATTATCTTTTTTTTAAATAGTGCAGACTGTGCACTTTGCATATATTGAAAAGATGTCAAGAGATATTTTAATTTAAAAAAAAAAGGTCTATTGTCATCTTATTTATCATACATGACAACATTAGACAATTTCAGTTCTCAAATTGAACTATCGTCAAAATCAATATCCTCTGAACCGTGATAGGGAAGTGCAGAATTTTCTGAAACACTGAACGATATATAACGGGTTTTCTATGATATATGTACAATCTGGCTTTGAATCAAACAGTTCCACTGGATTTCTCCGTGACAATTTACTCATCAGTTATATATTCACACAAGTCTAATTCAAATAGAGATTTTGAAGGTAAACTACAAATACATAATTACCCTATAGAACAACGTTTAACAAGTTTTATCGCAAAATTTTCTTTTTACAGAACGAAAAATCGTAATTTTAATTATTTTAAGGAGAAATAACGACTATTCCTATCGTTATGTATGAAGTATGAAAGGATGAATTGTGAAGAGTAATGATGAAAGGAAAAATAAAAGTGTCCAAAGTTGGGAATTCCCATCATCCCATCCCTACAATTCATCCCTAAGGATAGAAATAGTCGTTATTTCTCCTTAAAATTATTAAAATTACGATTTTTCTCGTTCTATAATAAAAAACATTTGCGGTAAAACTTGTTAAACGTTGTTCTATAATCATAGCCGCATTATATTGTATTATAATAATCGTTAGGTAATAATCCAGTAAGTTGGTGAGAAAACTTCACAAAACGTCGGCCTTTTTATATTCTTAAAATTACAATTTTAACAATTCCATTTACTTCTATTCAATGGTTACAGAAAAGTGTAAACAAATATATATTTCATATTGTGCATCTGTTGATAGAGAGATATATATAAACATAATAGAAGGTATTTTGTCATTTCCAATTATTTATTTTATGTTCTAGTTCGTAATATAAATACTTTAAAATAAATGAACCTTACATTTAAGTAGGGCTTTCGTCTTTAAATATCTAATGTCTTCTATCATTTATCTTATTCTCTATCTTGATGAAGTTTAATGGTTTCCCCGACGTAGAATTACTTGGAGTTGAAATGACATTTTGTTAGTTTTTATTTACTTGAGCTAATTCCTTATTTTTTCAAGTTTTATTAAATGAAGTTAGTTTTAAAGTAGATACAATATATTTTAATATAATATATAAAAGATAAATAAAAAGGAATCTCCAACCAATCCCAGTACAATATCACCTTTTTTAATATATATTTTCACATATATTAATGTGTTTATGAATATTTATGTGAATAATTTTCCCTTTAGTGTTTTAAAATATACTTTCTATATATATTGGGAAATTTCGAGTCTTGCCCTTTTTTCAACCGGTAGTTGAAATGAATGGAAGGTACAACGAGCTATGAAATATATATAAGTACAATTTACGCGTTCTTTGGTGAATAAAGACAATAAATACAAAAATGATAAGTTACCAAATGAAAAATAAACATATATAACAACAAAGAAAGACATCTCCTTAGCGTGCAACTAAAAGATGGTTTGCTCCATCTGTCGGAATGAATAGCAACTAATCGTTGATTTTTAATCATTCCAGAATTGGCAAAAATACCCTTTTTTAGTTAATCAAAAAATCTAATCACGAACGCGTTTCGGAATGTTAGCTCTCATTAGGGTGTGACAAGATCAAAGACCAAAAAAGTAGTCTTCGGGGCTTCATGAAAACCATGAAAGATATACGACCAGATGTATTTTTCTTAATTTAGCCACCCGATCCCAGTAAAATTTCACTTTTGTACTATTTTTATATATTTTGGCGTTATCTCGTCCTTCCGGCCTGAATACCTGTTTCATGATTTATCAGGATGAATACATTAAAATACTTGTGGTAAGTTAAATATGTAACTCTTTGAAAAAAATTAAGTATATATTCACAGATAATGTGGGACATTTTTCATCGCCAACTTAACATTCTATACTGGTTTGAAGAAATACGTATCGTTTTAATACAGTTTAAACAGGAGAAATTATTATTGTGATGCATACTACATTTGGTATAAACTATTCTATATACAGTTACGAGCGTCATGCGTTCTTAATAATTTTTCATCTCTGTCACCGTTTGCTTTTTTTTCTGGAATGGCGCTCTCCTATTGGTTGGCTACGATCACGCCGCCTTTGCCCCCCCCCCCCTATCATGCCCCCCCACTCGCTTTTTCGTTTTTGTAACTATTGTGTTGGAGCGGGTCGCTCCTTAAATAAATGCATATATTAGTTAATAACTAAATTGAATCCTCTCTTTCTTTTTCCCAGTAAGAGACGCCTACGGAGGCCAACAGTACATAGACAGATAAAGCACATAGGCTATAGTTATTAACTAATATATGCATTTATTTAAGGCGCCAATTTATAATTGTAACAAATAGTATTTGAATCAAAACATTCAATCGGGTAAAACACGGACGTTGCCCGGGTCATTCGGCTAGTATCATATATTGTAAAGTTAATTTCAAGTTCTGTGTAAGATTTATTTTATCATTGAGAATATCAAAATATTGAATAAGCTTTCGAGCGCAGGAATTTATCTCAAACCTTTAGCCACTTTTGCAATCACTTTATGTATTTTATTTAAAACATTTTAACAAATAAAAATATTAAAAATAAAGAAGGCATCTCCTGACCACAAGCACATGTGCTTTTTAGATGGCAGAGCGCCATCTAGTGGAGTAAAAATAAACTAAACGTTTATTTAGCTTGCTCCGAGATATTTGGCCAACCCAAATATATAATTATGGTATTTTTGCCATTAAAATTATATATTTCTCAAACAACTTTATTCATAATCCAAGATAAAATTGTGAAAAACGTTCGAAAACTACAAAATCAACTACTGTGTTTTCTCAAAATGAGATTTTCATCTTATTTTAAAATGCTAGTTTTCAAGTGTTAATCTCTCTACAACGGTCTTAATTAAAACATTATTTCCTAAAAGAAATATTTACAAATATTTCTAACCAAATACTATGAAGAATAGAAGACTTAAATATGTTATTTCAAAATTAACAATAAAAAGAAATTATGTTAAAGAGCTTGAATTAAAAACAACAAAAACGCAAATAGTTTTAGAAGTGTAAAAATAATGAAAAATAAATAAACAGATGATATATTGAATTTTTGTATCGAGTTTAGAGAAGATAAATCTCATTTCATCTTTTTTCTGTAATGGTAGAGATATTGAAATTTCGATCCTTCTTTATGGACTATTCTCTATATCGTTTTCGCTGTAATAATTAATAGATTTTCTTTCGTCCTTTTTTATATTAATGTTTTCGAAAAGCCGATATATTTTATATATAGTGTTTATTTGGAACTATTTCAGGTTTTCGTGTGTTTTGATTGTTCCAAATTCGAATAGTTGTAACACACACACAACTATTATTTCAATAATTTTTAAAGTATTTTCGTTCCAAAGAAGGATATATTTTGGCTTTTTTTAAAAGATTAAAGTGTATATATGTTATATAAAAAATATTTTTCAAATATATTTCATATATTAAATGACTCTGTTAAATCGACCACCAGAGGTCGACGTTTTCACTATATAAAATCATTGTTGTTGTTTACCGATGGCCGGCTCAAATATTTTGTACATTATGTAAATAAGTTTTTCATTTTTTAGATTCTTACGTCTTAAGTCAGGCAGTACTTTAATCAAATTATGTTTTTTATATATTCCATAAGTTCAATTAGAGCGATATCTGATAAAAATATTTTTATTATTATTCTTTCGAGAATTTTAACCACGACTGCATTAACATAGTATAATCCACAAAATAATTAAAATCTCTCTCTCTCTCTCTCTCTCTCTCAAGCAGAAAATCTCATTATTTTATTTATTTATTTAACAGTTTTGAGAGACACGCCATATCCACAATTTGGATAATTGCGTGTATATTTTAAATTATATACAATTAATACAATTGAACATTGTAAATCATTAAAATTAAACGTTCAATGTCAAATTTTACATATAGCAATTATAAGTAGTAGCTTGAAATATGTACAGTCAACGCTTTCGCCTCAAAATATACATCCTGCAGAATCTATTAAACCTGATGTATTGGTCTTTATTGCAAGCAGCTTGTTTTGTATTAGTCAGGTAAAGTTGGTTTTCTTCCCTTAGATCAGATGTTAATGGACAGTCTATCAGAAGATGTTCAGGGGTTTGTTGTTCGTTTCCACAAGTGCATGCAGGTGAACCAATTTTGCCAATTCTAAACAAATATGTGTTGAAGTCACCATGTCCAGTAAAAAATTGAACGTTATAGAAGTTGGGTTGAACATAGTTAGGAATTCTTGAAGTATCAAAGAATCCCTTGAAATTATCATTGGCACCCCCATAGTATTCCTCAAATTTCTGGTTTATAAAATTAGATATCATTTTTCTTTTAGTTGGATCTGATTTTTTGTATCCAATATTCATTTTTAGTATATTTGTTTCAATAAAATCCGTGAGCTTCGGTGTTCTAGCAACAATATGAGTACAGTTTGAAGATGTTGAATTATAAACCTGTGTACTGTGCTTCAAAATTTTGTACTGCAGAGAGTTTAATTTATCTTTGACTTTTTTGGGTATAAAGTTGTACCAGATCGTGGAACCATAAGTTAGTGAACTTCGAAACAGTGTCTTATAGAGTTCTATTCTTCTTTTACTGTCCAGTCCCCATTCTTTCCCGGTTAATCCAATTAGGTATCCACTAGCTCTATTTGTCTTAGTAATAATCTCATCAATATGGGGCACAAAATACAATTTGTTTTTATTTCTATGATTTTTAAAAGTTATTCCCATAATCTTCAGTTTTTCTACCCGATTGGCAGTGATAGTGTTAGGAATTTTTGCAGCTATTTTGCTATTAAACAAGTATAAGATTTTCGTTTTCTCTTCAGATACGGTCAACTTATTGTTCCCACACCAGTCTAATATTCTCCCCATGACCTTTCCTGTTGTATTCCGAAGTTCTGTCAAGTTGTTTCCCCAACATATCACAGTTAAATCATCCGCATAAGCAATGATTTCACTGTTTGATTCTGAATAGTTATTCAATAAATCGTTTAGAATAATATTCCATATTGTAGGGGATATAGGCCCACCCTGTGGACATCCCTTGCTTAATTTTTTGTGGGTTTCATTTGATGAGTATCTAAATCTCACTCTTCTATTATTAAGAAAAGACTGTAGTAGTTTTATTATTGAAGCTTGAACGTTGTCCTCATCTAGTCTTTTCAGCACCATCGGCCACCATGCATTGTCGAACGCTCCACTTATATCAACTGCGATTATAGCTGTATATCCTTTGTTTTTATGTTCTAGAGCTATTTTGACAATTTCATTTAATGCAGAGATAGTAGATCTTGATCTTCTAATGTTGACGATTGTTAAGCAGATTTGAGTCTTCATAAAATTTTATTAGTTTGTTGTTAATTATTTTTTCAAATATTTTGGAAATGTTTGAGTTGAGACAAATGGGTCTGTAGCTTTTATAAATTTTCATGTCTGTTTTACCTGGTTTGGGAATAATTATTACCTCAGATTTTTTCCATTCATTCGGATAATAATTTAAATCTAAGCATTTTTGAAAAAGTTTCACCAGTATTGGAACTATTAGTTGTTTAGTATGTTTTATCATATTGTTAGAAATATTATCAATTCCAGGCGTTTTCTTTGAGTTTAGCTCATCAATTATTCCATTTACTTCATTGGGCGTTATTATTATATTTTCTTTATTATGAAATCCTAACATATACATATATTATTTTGCATTATGACTATAAGTTCAGGTCCAAATTAACAAAACCTTTGTTTTAATTTTATTCTAGTTATTTAAGGGTTTGGTTATCATGTCAGGTATATACATAAAATTATAAGTATTTCTGAAGTTTTTTAACGCTAAGATTTTATTGAATAAATTTCACATTAAATAATTTGGAATGTTAGAAAATACCTTATGAAATAACTCTATCAATATTTTCGAAATTTTGGGAACAATAAAATATCAGTATATTATTAGAAAATGTTATTGCGTTCCATGAATCAATAAATAGGAATCTATAATAGTCTTCTTCTTCTTCCTTATTATCTCCTCTCAATCATATTAGGGTATCAAGCTTGTAGAGCTTTAGACTTGACAACCATCATGACTGGGTGAAGTAGAATGCGTCTGCCTGTGTCATTAAGACTGGGAGCACTACTCAGTGGCAGGCCGAATTAGTTCCAAAAGAAATGGCCGCCTCTGACATGAGGAACAGACGTCATGTGCATCCGCTCCTAACATGGAGTGCAAACGCTGCTCATCCTGTATCCCTGGATTAGCAGCCCTTACAGGGTACTATCACTCGGGCCAGCTGAGCCCAGGTTTTTTAGCGAGCTTGTTACTGCTCCCATTCCTCCTTTTTCATCCGGGCTTGAGACCGGCAAAGGCGAAGTTTTCTATAATAGTAATATGTTATAATGAGAAGTAATCTCGAACAATAATATGTGTATTATATAAATGCAAAATTGTTATTAGGGAAGAAATATAAAATTTAGTTTAAAATATTGTTAACCTCTTTATACTCAGTTGGGTGACTATTATGTCTACTCATATATTTTTTATGCTATATACAAAATCGTTCTTATGAATCCAGTTAGAATATTTTAACTCGAACTATTTAATTGATCTCAGAAAACTAATTTTTAAAGGAGACATTAAAGTGTTTTTTTTTCAATATTTATATATATTTTTTGAAAATAGGGCAATCCATAAATAAATATTTAATTAATTAAAATGGAATATATTGGATCAAAATATCATTTATTTTACCAATATTTCAGTTTGCTGAACGCCAACCTTTATCAAGGTATAACAAATTAATGTGTAACACACATTGTTGAACACATTAATATGTTATAATATCTTGATAAAGGTTGGCGTTCAGCCAACTGAAATATTGGTAAAATAAATGATATTTTTATCCAATATACGAGTATGCCTTTTTATTTAAAGACTCATATATATGTATATTAAAATATATATGAATTTATATTATAGTTTTTAGGTCAGAAAATAATATTAAAAAACTAAGTAATATCACAATCTATATATAATAAACTCGAGGAATATAAAACTGAATATAAGAAAATCGAATAATTATGTTAAACTGTACGATGAAGAGGTTAAAACCATAAGAACTATGGACATATTACTAATAATAGAGTACAATATATATATATATATATATTAACAATAAGAATTTTATCATAATAAATTTAGAACACAATCAGGAATTTAATGGTTCACAGAACAATAACGTAGATCAATATATTGACAGAGACCTTTCTATATTTTATTAAAGGACAAAAAAATCGTAAAACTCACATTACAGACTTCCTAGTTTCTACTTCCCGTCAAAGATAGCATAAGAACAAATACTCAGATAAAGTATTAATAAAAAACCAGGTTACCTCTATTTCTTCTAAATAGAACTCAAGTAATATGTCTCTAAAATCATTTTCATACTTAAAATTCAAATTATATATCATGAATATGTGAGCAATAGTTACCCAGAAATTATTTGAAAAAGTAAAAATCAATATCAGGTAAAAAGTTTCTTTTAATTTAAATTTGCAAGCTTTCGAGCAAATATACTGCTCTTCAACGGGCTGATATTCTATGTACAATCTCTAATTATTGGTATGTATATATATTAAACCCAGTATAATATCTATTACTTTAGCTGAAAACAGTCTGATGCACGCCCGCGAGAGCACATGCCAATAACAAAGGTTTTCAATTATTTTGTATAAATATTATTTAGAGATTGTACATAGAATATCAGCCCGTTGAAGAGCAGTATATTTGCTCGAAAGCTTGCAAATTTAAATTAAAAGAAACTTTTTACCTGATATTTATTTTTACTTTTTCAAATATCATGAATATATTGAACTCTAGATATTTGTATAAGATAAAATGGAATTCTAATGACATTATATAAGATAGAGGTTCCTCATATTAACACAGATGATAGAATTTCTAAAAGCATTCTTTATGTGAAGATTAGGAAGTTATATTGCTAATCTACTTATATATTTGCCTTATTCTGTCTGTTTGTTTGTCTGAAGCTCACGGATGGGAATTTTCATAACCATCGGTGGTTCAGTGGTAGAATGCTCGCCTGCCACGCGGGCGGCCCGGGTTCGATTCCCGGCCGATGCATTTTTTTTTTTTTACAATTTTTAAAACTCATTTATATATTATACAAGAATTACATCCACGGCGCCAATTTATAATTGTAACGAATAGTATTTGAATAAAAGCATTTAATCGGGTAAAACCCGGGCGTTTCCCGGGTCATTCGTATATAATAATTGTATAAACGAATGCAAGACAAAATCACCGCGAATGTTTCTTTTTTAAGGCAATTTCTTTTTAAGGCAATTATCGTTATTTATCGTTAATTTTTGTTTCTATTTTATTGAAAAAAAAAACGATATGGTGCCTTTAAAAATGATCTTTATTACTATGCAGTTTTCTATTTAGTCAATATACCTAAGTTCATGTTGCAAATGTAATTATCTCTATCGATTTAGTAGGTGAAATGCAAAAAAAAAATCGACATGATGAAATCTTTATGAAAATTCACATTTTTATTTTTATATTTTCAAGACACACACAGTTTGGGGCGGGACGTTTCACAAGAGAGACATCCACGGCGCCAATTTATAATTGTAACGTAAACGGTAAAACCCGGGCGTTGCCCGGGCCATTCGTCTAGTAAATTATAAGAGTCAATAAATATGAATTTGTTCACTCTTTGATAGTAAAAACATGAATATTTAATTATAAAATATATGTATATTATATAATCTAAATATAAAAAATATTCTATAATTTAAAAAATATATTTTATTTTCACTCATTGATAATTCTACTTGTGTTTTGACCATAGTTTTTAGAATACGCCTACTTTTAATACTTGTTGTAAATATGTAGTTATCTAACCTATATTTTTGAAATTCACTATATAGAATTAATTTAATAAATTCTATATAATTTTGTGAAAAATGTCTTATTTTAATTTTCTTCAAGTATTTGCTTTTTAATTTCTGTATTATTGAAAAAAGATGTCCTATATGGCTTTTGTGCTATGGGAATATTATCTAAAAGAGATATGCAAATTGGCTTAGATTTTAGTAAAATAGATATAAATCCAACATTTTCAACTCAAACCATTGTTGATATTTTGCATAAATACCGGAATGTTTTCTCTAAGCATAAATTTGATATAGGTTACATAAAAACTAAGCCAATTTGCATATCTCTTTTAGATAATATTCCCATAGCACAAAAGCCATATAGGACATCTTTTTTCAATAATACAGAAATTAAAAAGCAAATACTTGAAGAGGCATATCAATCAATTGCGACCTGTGAGAAAGAAACAAGTGGAGACAAGAAATTTGATACTTCCTCCAACATCAGGATTTAAAATAAAAACTACTTGATAGTAAATAGTTATTCTTCTGCTTTTCTTTCAAGATGACACGACTGCAAACGATACCATTAGGTACTCATGTACTCAAAAGAACCAGCAATTAATCACTATCCCCAAAATAATATTTTATTATAACATGTATATATGATTATTTGTATATGTAAAACAATACAATTGTTCCTCTACTAGCTTTAAACGATATAAGTTAACCTGACTTCTTTTAAATATCAAATTCATATTATTTATATATTTGAATATATATTTATATATTTCTCCACTTTATTTTTAACTTCCGAACTTAAATTATATATGTTTCTAAATAGTAGTATTTTTAAAAATTCAATATATTTTTTTATATTAAAAATAATGAAGGCATATCCTGACCTAAAGCATATGTTCTTTTTAGGTGGAAGAGCGCCATCTAGTGGAGAAAAAATAAGCTAAACGTTTATTTAACTTGCTCCGTGATATTTGGCCAACCCAATTTCTTGATAAACCAAGAACAGCCATCCACGAACGCGTTTCACGCTGTTGGCGTGACATATTTATGATTTTCTTTCTTGGTTGAGGGAACTAGATATGATTAATTAGTATTTTGGATTTTATTATCTTATTATTTTCCTTTAAACTCCAAATTATAGATTCAAACTCGATTTTTTTATCCTTGGTGTAGGATATCTACACAAGAGTATAGCATTCAAATTGATTTTTCATGTATTTTTTATTGTATTCTTTTCTTTCTTGTTTCTTTCTAAATAGTAGCTCCTATCTCTTACTTTATTTTATTGTTTATTTTTGTAATTTATTAATTGTGAAAAGTAAACTTGATAATGTAAATAGAGATGCTCTTTTTGACTCAATTATCCCTTGTTGGGATATCGCGTCTGATTTCTACTGCAATTACTGCAACGATAAGAATAGTGGTAGCGACTGTATCATCAGTAGTGAACTCTTGCAACGGGTTCGCCAGTTTAATCTACCATACCGCTCCAGGAACCACAGAGATGCTGATAAACACGTGGTACATCTCCAGAACCTCTCTAAAATCAATATAAAATAAAGCAGCAATCAGGATGAGGAAGGTAAAACTTTTAATTGGTTGAGCTGAGGCATGTGACCAAGCAAATATTGACTTCACTCGGCGGCCTCGGAATCCTGACGGCGGGGTGAAATCTCCAATGATTTGTTTTAGGTCGATACTAGTCAAGGTCGCCGATAAACAAAGATTGTTTTATCGAGTTACGCCAGCGCCTATTTAAATGCAAAATCGAAGTTATTACAATGCTATCAGCCCTGATATGACCCAAGGCCAATTGATTCGAAGCAATAAATTCTATTTTTGTACGCTCTGTTTGATCTATTCTATTTACCACGAGAATTTTCATTATTAGATCGTAATATTTTTAAAGAGAAATACTATATATACGAATTCATATTTTTTTATTATTATATATAAATTTATTATATAATTATATATTAATATTAATTAAGAGAAGATGTAAAAAATACTTTTACCTTTGATATTTGAAATTCTCTCTCACACACACACACACATGTTTCCATATATGTATAATTCACATAAATATAATTTAATTTATATATTTTATATAAATATAAAACCTCTCTCTCTCTCTCTATCTAGAAGGCTCATTTCTGTGGTAAATATACATATATATATTTTTCCCGTAAATTTAAATTTGGCACTATATAATATTATAGGAACGATTAATAAATCAGTTTCAATCTCAATCTCTCTCTCTATAATACAGGAGTTTATCCCATGAGAGACTGCCTGAAAATACAGCTAATCCTGGTTGCTCCTGGAGTTGGTCTATAATCAGAAACTATGTTTTGTTTGAAAGATTCCTCATAACTAAGCGAACAGAATATTTTATAATAGATAACCTACAGAACTGCGATGATCTCTCACGGGAGACTCTATGTAGAAGTTGGACCCAAATACGTTAAAATATATTGTGTATGTGAGTAATAGTTACCTGGAAATTATTCGAAAAAGAAAGAATAAAACAATATTAAGGTAAAGGGTTTCTTTTAATTTTGATTTTCGCAAGCTTTCGAGCAAAATTTCTGCTCTTCAACGGGCATATACTTCTTTATACAATATCAAGATGAACTTTGTACAGTAATAATTGAAAATGTGTTATTGGCATGTGCTCTCGTGAGCGTGCATCAAACTGTTTACAGCTAAAATATTAGATAATATAATGGGATGAAATATATATTAATTTATAGATAATTTGCCAGGGATATTGTGTATATATAAACCTGAAGATTTTCAATATTATTCTTGTTAAAAAAAATAAAACTGAGATCACGACGAGCAAAACAAGACGTAGAATACAATAGACGTCTAGTTTCGTTATTTTAAATGGTATTGGTAAATATTCCAAACTATTAATATACGTGATCTCTCTAAAACATATTATATATTGTGTGTGTGTGAAAATATATCATAGTCAATATTATTTTAATGTGTGTGTGT
The DNA here is from genome assembly GCA_030710605.1 of Cordylochernes scorpioides. NCBI lineage: Eukaryota > Metazoa > Arthropoda > Arachnida > Pseudoscorpiones > Chernetidae > Cordylochernes > Cordylochernes scorpioides. The sequence continues at coordinate 17,508,626 of CP092886.1, forward strand.
TTTTGTTAAATAAACTCGTAATATTCTCCTAAACTGTTTTATTATCATTTTTTTCATAATACATTTTCATATTAAATTTATATTGTTTTGTCATTAATGCGATTGGCTGAATAACCTGCTCTCAGAAAAACGTAACAGATATCTGCTGCAATATTCAAAAATGGATACAATAGATCACGCCTTTGTTAAACTGTGTGCCAGATAACGATGATTCTAAACCAGAGTTCACTTTCGTTCAAAGTAGGATTACAACAATAGTTGATTCGAAGATTGTGATTATAACATAATAATGTTATTATCCTTTCTTATTCAAAATGTAAAGAATAAATAGCACATATTCTTCGCAGACAAGGAATTCAAACGTATTTTAGTAACCATCAATCCATAGGTCAACTTCTTAGAAAATCCCATAACTAAATCTGAAAAACAACTGGAACCTAAACTTCAAACCAATGCAATTTACTCAATTCAATGCCAAGACCGCGATGTTACCTACATAGGTGAGACAGTAAGATCAATACAAATTAGACTTAACGAACACAACTGAAATATCAGAACAAAAGACCAACGTTCTATGATCTATCAACATATTGCTCAGGACCGTTCACCAATTCAACATAATAGAAACCAAATGCCACTACAAAAATATTAAGATCAAATATCAACGGTTACTTTTAAAATCTCTAATTTCTAATGAATATAACAGCATAAACAGGAAGATAGATTTACCATCACAATACAGATATCTTAGAAGAAATCAATAGATCAATTTCATAAGTTATGGATATAAATAGAAAGAATGTAAATGTAAAATGTTAAAAGACATATTTAATAACATTGTTAAATTACGTATCAAATTTAAAATTTTAGTTGTAAATATCCACGTTACGCGCGTATGTTTTTGTATATATTTCTTGTAGGATATAGTCGATGTTTTTATTAAGCCCGTTGCTAGCGTTTTGAAATAAAAAGAAACTCATCGTGATAAAATATTTTGTAAATATATAACATTATTATGATTGTAACGTAGTAATATGAAGGATAATTACATAAAAATTATATATATAATTTTGTATATACCTTTCGCTATATATATATAGCTTCCTTACCGCTTCATACAAATTATATAGTTAATTTTCGTAATAAAATATTTTCAAATGTTCTATTAACATTTTATAACTATATTTCCAACTTTAAGATATTTTATAAATATTTATATGTAATTCTACTGTTCCAGAAACTTATGACCATAGTTCTATTAAATACCATTTCTGAGATTCCACTCTTCAGTGTAGGATATAGAAGCAGAATCGTTCAATAAAGTTTTTAGAGCTCCAAGAAGCGGTCTGGTAGATTAAATTGGCGAAACTGCTGAAAGGTTTTACCACTGATGTGCCAAGCCCTGCTAATTTTTTTCTTCGCAGTAAGGACAGTAGAAGTCTATTTTAAGTGTAAAAGAAGCATTCGTGCTTTATTGCTTTCATTTTCTATATAATGATAAATAGTAATGCAAAATGGGCATCATATATATAACCATGTGAAAAATAGTACAAAAGTGAATTTTTACTTGAATCAGGTGGCTAAATTAAGAAAAAGGCATTTCCTGATCGCGCAACTAAAAGTTGCTGATGGCTTGCGCCATCTATCGGAAAGAAAAAGGCATTTCCTGATCGTGCAACTAAAAGTTGCTGATGGCTTGCGCCATCTATCGGAAAGAAAAAGGCATTTCCTGATCGTGCAACTAAAAGTTGCTGATGGCTTGCGCCATCTATCGGAAAGAAAAAGGCATTCCCTGATCGTGCAACTAAAGGTTGCTGATGGCTTGCGCCTTTCCGATAGATGGCGCAAGCCATCAGCAACCTTTTGTTGCACGATCAGGAAATGCCTTTTCTCTTAATATCTTTATAAATATTAAATAGACAAATTAAGTGGTTTATTGTAAGATCTATTGGCACTTATAAACTAAAAAAATAAACCTTTTATCATAGAACCATTTATGAATAAATCATTCCATTTTTCTTGAAACTGGGTATAAAAGGTAAAACGACGGATTTATCAAAGGTAAGCGAGAAGACGACCACCTCAACACAGGCCAATTATAACCGAGCGCTGATTGTCTTCCCCGCGCCACTGGCGTTTCATGCCTCACTGATTTCTCCAAATATCGCAAAAGTAATCTTATGCCCTAACCTTCTATACGATAGTCTTTTTTTCATCTCAATTTATAGAACCTTTATAGAACGATATAGTTTAATGGTTTTTAAAATACATTATTGTGTGATATTGTATAATTATTAGAATCAAGCTATTTGTCTATGTAAATAGATAAATTAATTTATAATTTCCAACTTATATTTTTTAAAAATTTATTGCTAAATTTTTTATGTCAACTGTTTAACCTATCCTAAATTACCAGTTTTCTGATTATAACTACCCGTTTCATGATTTTTCATGATGTCTGAATGACCAGGTTTTTGGTCTTTGAGGTACAGCTTGCACCACGCTGACGAGGGCCAACAGCCCGAAACGCGTACGTGGTTATCTTTTTTTATTAATCAAGAATGGGTATTTGACAAATTTTGAAATAATAAAAAAATCGACGAATAAGAAGAATAGGATAAGGAGAAGCCTTTTTCTTAATAACTTTTCTTAGTTCAGCAGGGTCTGTATTGACTTTAACCTGTCAACCAACGCTCGCAGGTTTCATTGTGATAAGGTAATATTGACCAAAAATATTTTTTATTAATACATCGTCGAATAAATTACAAACCTTTACAATCCAAATAAAATTGTCTATATTTCATCTTTTATAACGCATGGAAAATATATTACTTTGTGTGTGCCATATTCTTCAGAGATCATAAAAAGAATAGGAATTTTCTACATATTCAAATACGTTTAGATTTATTTTTCGAGTGGAGTTAGACGATAATAAAAGAGAAAAAAAAAGATATATACATACGTTAGTTTCACCTGAGATAAGCAATAAGCATTAGGAAGATAGAACTTGATGCCTAATCTCAATGCTACTGTAATACAGCTATTCGGTCTGTTGGACAAATAATCAATAATAATAATATAGATTAATAGCAAATATTGTAGATTAAACTTGTATAAGAAGGGTACAATTTTGGAGACAGACAAGTACTGGCAACGGTGTCCAATGTTAACTCCACCCAAAACTAGACTGAAATAAGCCGCAAATAGCTTTCCTCTATCTAGTGCCCCTGACTACGCACTTAACAGAGCTCATTTGTTCAGACGATTGTGCGGAGCAATTTTATAATTTTGTTTCTTTATAGGAAATCATTTGAATCTTGTTAAACCTTGAATTAACACAAAGCAATAACGCGCCATCTATATATTTAAAATAAAAGGATTTTAAAAGCGCGAATGTTTCTTTTATACATAAAACAAACCTTGAATTGTTGCTGATTGAGTTTATTTTAATTTTCTTCAGGCAAATTTTACTATATATTTAAATTGGTGATTATTTCTTAGTCGTAATGTAAAAACGTGACAAGTTTTGAAAATGTTAATGAGCAGCGCATCGATATAGAATATTTAGACAATCAGCATCACAAAGACCATAAAAAACCGAGACCAAGTTATTCAATACATTACCATACGTACAATACTACAATTTAAGAAACACGTACTATTTTCCTTATGTTTGGGATTAATATTGAACAGGATTATCTGGAAAGGGAGATTATGAGAATTATTTAGAGGACTACCAGGAGAAGACAAGTAGTTGTTAACAACACAGAGAAGAGCAAGGTACGAATGAATAGAAACTATGACAAGGACGAAAATTAAAGGAGCCATTAACCGGACATTGCAATTTGGACATCAAAATGAAAAAAAAAAAAAAGAAAAATAGTATAAAGACATTAATATTTTCATAATAAATAATAATGAAGTTGTGTATGTCGTCAATTACTTAATAAAACTAGGATATAGAATCCTAGTCAAGCCTAAATGATTGATCGTGTTTCTTGACTCGTATCTTATTCTGATAGAAATGATGAAGAAGTCGTTCCTGGAGATGTGGCTACTCTTCGAGAGGTGGAAATGCACAGCGTTAAATGCGCATAGTTTGATATAATATAATTTCCAATATATATATATTTTTTTGTGTGTGTGAAGGGTATTCTATTTTTTATTGATATATTTCTGATAGATTATTCTCAATATAAATATAGTTTAAATTAGTTTAAAAATTAAAACTAAGAATTATTTTTGTGATATGTTTTTTTCGAGGGTTACTTCTACATTTGCCCTCGAAGCCTGGTGGAGATTTAACCCTCGAAACCCCTTGCTGATTTTAATAAATAAATATATTTATAGATTATGTATTGTATCATTTTATTTAATTTTAATACCACACACAAACTATCAATTCTCACCTCTCTGAACGTTAGCTTGAGGGGACCTAACTTGGGAAGAATTACCGAAGAGTAGACATTTTAGCAAAATATAAGTTGAGAGGAAATAAAATAGATCTTCAACTTTGATGAATTTGAACAAAGACTAACCTGTATATACCATGGTTCCAGTCTTTGGCCCTTATCAGTACAGGGGCGTTCTCGATTTCATAATATTCAACAGAAGAAATATTGAATTATATGACATAAAATTACGTTGTTTTCTTCCCTGAAATAGTATCTAGCATTTCATTAGTTGGCAACCTCTTCGGCAGATTTAGTTGATTTCAGAACGCCACCCATAAAGTTGGTTTCAGAAAATGTTTTTATATTTGATCTATCCTTGAATTCCTCTGTAGGAAATTGTCGATGTTGTTGTTGGGGTATTTTACTGATCATCTTGTCGTTTTAGTGACTGGGTGTTCTAAAGAAATGAAACTGTTACCCTTGCATTTAACGCTGTTAGATTAAGTGGCTCAATTAATCACATTCGTAACTTTATTCAATTACACGGAGTTCAAAACCACGCACATAAATAGGAACTCTGCACTTGTAAACAATATAAACGGATGGATCCTTGATGATCGTCATAATGTATGTTCAGAACCCCACCTCCTTGTCCTTCCACCACGGAGTATTGCGATCGGCCACGCTGACCGCTTTTGTGTTCTCGGTGATAACTCTTCTTTCGGATTGTTCAAGGACACTATAATCTCACGTCCGGGACTACAGCTATCCAAAATTCCTTGCTACTTCTTCCTCGATTAATCACTAAAGACGCCTCGGCTTTACTTCTGGAAGTGTTATGATCGCTGACAATAGTTTCCATATTGTCCTGCCAGATTTCAATGTCAATTGTTGTGCCGTTTCCCCCTCAATTTTCTGGTTAGTAGGAAATTACTTTTATCAAAACTAGCATTGAAATAATTATGTCGACTATTCGATTTACCTTGAAGTTTAAATATAAATTTGAAAATAACTAGAGAGAGAAAATCCAATTTAAAATGTCCGTATTTCAATGTCGAATAAAATTGTTTCAAACTTCGGTGACTTTGTTCAGAAAATCAAAACTCCTGGAAAATGTTTATTCGCAAAAGCACCTTCCCCCTTTGATAGCTGATGTATAACCCAGTAGCGCTATGATGAAATTTTCCAATTTTAATCTTTAAGATACTTAGGAAGCGAAGCAATTTCCCAGTCTCTGGGAGATAGAGGTTATCGAGTCAGGTTGAAGTGATCGGGCGGGTCAGATTATTGGCTCATTGATCTTTCACCCGATCCATCTTCCTGCGACATTTAATGATATCCGACACGCACGGCATGGACCGACCGACCCGAGGCTCTGGATAAGACCTAGTAATACCTTGATCCGTAAAGTGATATCAGAATTGACATCGGGTTCTTGGCATTTTAATCTCCAGGATTCCGAGTTATCTTTATTTCTCTCCGCGAAAAACACTATTCAAACCACTGAAGACATCCAGAATGATAGTCAAGCTAATCCAGGAACCCGTGCTCGAATATACCAAGCTCTCTATTTCTTATAATAAACTAACCTCTGATTTCCCGCGGAATTTCATCCTTTAAAATACTATAGCTAATGTTAATATATAAAATGAGATATAAATAACTAAAAACGAGAAAGGCCATACTAACCGACGGTTCTTTCCACTGGTTTAGTCGCTTCTAAAGTATTTTCCCTGCACCAAATGAATGTACATCAAATAATATGGCTATTTTTCCTGTAGGTTTTAGCTATAATAACAATCTTATATCTCAATATTAATAAGAACAAATAAAAAAGTTTTAATATTAATTTTAACCGTAAAATATCAGCTATAAATAGACTTTGGTTTATTATAAAAACAAAAATATGAATATAGTTCAACAATAGTTCATCTATAAACATCAAAAATATAAGAATAAATAAATTTATATAGAACATTTCGAAAGGCTCTATCGTTTTTCGAACAATGACCTGAAATAATCGTCTTAACTTTTACTTTTCAAACGAAGGATTGTTAGCAAAAAAAAAGGCAAACATGGAGAAATCAACTGGCGAAAATCTGATCTCTCTCGCGCGCGACATCTCACGGAGGCTCTTACATTCGGCCATCCTGTGATGTCAATCGTACATCCGCATTTCTCGAAGATATTAGTAAACCACGTTAAAAAAAAAACACTTATTTTATAAATGTAGCTAGCGACTGTTCACTTTCAAAAGTACGTTTTACCTGCCGAAGATGCGGATAGATAAGACAACACTAAAGACCCTGTTAATGAACAGAGAGAGACTAACATTTGTCAGCCTGCATGTTGTCAGAAGAAGATTGTCTCACATTGTTCATTCTTGAATGACATCAAAAAGGAAACAAAGAAATAGTTAACGCATTGATAGATAACGGAAGCAGCAGCTGTCTATTAGGAGAATCGGTTGTAAGTGGATCAACGTCAACATTATGCCAGATTAAACTAAGATGGTCGGCAATCAGCCGACGCCACCTGCTATAACCATTTGTATGGTGATCTGGAGATTGATGCTATCGTTTAGAAGACATCTGTGTTTTCATGATACCCAACCTTATGCTACACTGATTGGAAGAACAAGAATGGACCTACCTTTTTATATTTCTTATTCGCCAGAATTATCAACAAATTACACATTTTCATTTCAACTGTCCTATATCGTTCTAAGGATAAAAATTGATTTACACGAAAATAAAAAGAGAGCAATCGAATCTAATTGGAAGGCGACAGTGTTCACTTTTAAAGTGAAAATATATGAGATCAAAAAATGGAAATATATTGTTCACCTAAGTAGAGAAACTGTGTGTTGACTCTCTCTCGTCGCTAGAAGAAATCGATATCAAGAAGACAGTATCCATCATCCCTGTGATCCATGATGATTTGAGAGTAAGGAAGAGTCACAGCAAACAAAAACACATCAACAACATAAACAATACAAACTTTACGAAAAAAGAAAGTGATGAACAATGACATTTGAATGAGCAGAAATTGGAAAGTACCCCTGAAGCAACTTGGGAACCAACAAAAAACAATTAAGATATCAAGAACCATGGATAACCACTGAAGTTTTACCAAATTATGTAAAAAGGTGACGATACTAGAATAACCAAATAAAAGTCGACTTTATGCAGCAACTTCCATGTAAAGCCAACCTATGTCATAGAAGTGTTAGAAAGTATCTGATCATGTCTGTGTAGCAGATGAAGTTGCGGTTGATGTTCCTCAGGTGGACGGAAGATCGAAGACGCGACGCGGAGGTGGACGTCCCACGACGCAATCCCCGACGTTCTTTTACGATGGATTGTACGATTCGAGAGAAATTTATAATACACTATTTTAAAGTGGAAACATTAGGCTTCCAGGGAAAATTTATTTTTAAGGAAATTTTCCCTGGAAGCCTAATGTTTCCACTTTAATATTGATTCAAGGGATTATTTTATCGATATTCACTATTTGATATTTTAAAAATTATATTCAGGAATATCTCTCTCTTTTTCTACTTAATATATTTCTGCAGATATAGAAGTTAGAAATTTTGAATACTTTGATTTTCATCTGATTTGAGTAAGTTTTTAAAGTTTAGGTCTCTAGGGGGTCTGGAAATGTGTTTAAAACTGATTATAATAATAATGAAAAAACATAAAAGCAATTTAAATGAAAGCTTTTATCATAAAAATAAATGAATATTCGAAACTATTATAGACGCGTATGATTCTTTTGAAAATTAAACAAGTTCTACTGCCCTTACTGCAATAGAAAAATTAATGGGAGTGTTTTTATCTTTTATTTTTTTCTTTCATCTTTTCATGTGCTAAGCGTATTTACGCAAGTTTGGCCTTAAATACCGATTTCTTGGTTTTTCAGGGAGCCACTGGGACCAAAAAATCTTTTTTTGTTCGCAGTGGTTCAGCCTATTCCACGCTGACGAGCGCCTAAAAGCGCGAAACGCGTTCGTGGATGGCTTTTCTTGATTTATCAAGAAATTGGGTTGGCCAAATATTAGGGAATAGGTTAAATCAATGTTTAGTTGATTTCTGTTCCACCAGATGGCGCTCTGCATTCTGTAAAGCACATGTGCTCCTGGTCAGGATATATATGCCATTTTTAATATATATATGGTTAGGTTGAAGGAGTCAAAGTTATAGATTCCAGATTTCTAGATAATTTAATGTAACTAAATATCGAACTAATTTACATATTTTGATATAAAAAATAATGAATATATTGCATTGATAAAATTATATCATATATAATATACTAGCTAGCCTTCCTTTGTTGAAACAATATGTTTTTCAAACATTTCTTCGGGTAAAAACTTGGCGAAGCCCGAATGATAATAAATAAAAGAGTTAAAAAATAAAAATGAATATTACACCTAGGAAGCCATTTTATAGATTTATTATACGATCAACTGGTAGATCTTCTGATATTTATTCTCGTAGTTCTAAAGAAGTCTATCGTATTCTAGCATTGCAATTATTTGAACATTTATTTATACCTTACCATGCCCTTACATTTTATATTTACACACACTTCATTTTATAAGGTGAAATTTAAAAATAACTAATAAAATTAAATAAATATTCGCGCAATTAAAATATTTTTATTAGGCATTTGAATGCGAAAGCCTTTGAGCACGCGGTTTTCAATGGGCTAATCTGCAAAGGCGAGGCGTTTAGCATAAATACCAAACGATGATAGATTCGGCGACTGAAGATCGCGACTTGAATACCTAAAATTTAGATACCTAATAGAAATATTAATTGTAAATATTATTGAATTTATGCGTTGTAAATTTGTTCAAATTATTCCCAAATTTCTATTATGTATATATGTACATGTTTGTGTGTGGATATGAGTAAAATATGTGAAAATAGTTTATTCACTTAACATTTACTAAAGAATCCTATGTGAAATTATGGGCAAGAATAATTTGACAAAGAGACACATGGATGCTGTGTGTAATTGTGCAAATTTTCCTCAAATTTCTATTATGTATATACATGTTTGGGTGTGGATATAAAGGAAAAGAATGTGAAAATAGTTTATTTACTCTACATTCACTAAAGAATCCTATGTGAAATTATAGGCAAGAATAATGTGACAAAGATACACATGGATACTGTGTGCACTTGTGTAAGTTTTTCTCAAATTTCTATACTCATATGTATGTTTGCGTGTGGATATAAAGTGAAGGAATGTGCAAAGAGTTTATTTACTTAACATTCACTGAATAATCCTATGTGATATTATAGGGAATAATGATGTGACAAAAAGACACATGGATGCTGTGTGAAATTGTGTAAGTTTTCTCAAATTTCTATACTCATATGCATGTTTGCGTGTGGATATAAAGTGAAGGAATGTGCAAAGAGTTTATTTACTTAACATTCACTGAATAATACTATGTGAAATTATAGGGAATAATGATGTGACAAAAAGACACATGGATTATGTGTGCACTTGTGTAAATATTTCTCAAATTTCTATACTGTATTTACATGTTTGGGTGTGGATATAATGTAAAGGAATGTGCAAAAGGTTGATTTACTTAACATTCACTAAATAATCATATGTGAAATTATAGGGAAGAATAATGTGGCAAAAAGACATATATATAGAGCCTAATTCACTTACGTAGTCAAGGTGCTAAATTATAACACCTTTAAACGGCCAATCAATATTATGGATGCCAATCTCCTGCGATCGAGTTAAAAGCTGATAAAATATTTAGCGTCGGCAATTCACACCGATTGCTTGGTGGGAGCACGTTCTCCCAAATTCAATTACTGGAATCACCGATGTTCCTCTGGTTTATTGATCTGCCTTTTGATTAAGCGCATAGATATCACCGCCTTTATTGCGCTCTGGTCGGAGTTATATCTGAATAATTCATTGTGACCTCGCAGCTTTTCTCTGGAGATAGCGTAGAGAAATATTGACTTCAAGACAAATGCCCCCCCCCCCCCCTTAGTTGAAAACAATAAACCAAATATATAAATTAAACATTAAATTCAAAGGTGTATTATATCATGAAAATAACATTGCATTTATTAGTTATAAACTGGGTAATGTGTGTTGGACTCATTATCGCTGAAAATATTATGAAAATACTTGGGGAATATTTATTAATGTTCTGAAAATAGAGCCATCCATATTTAATTCTTTAGATAATAAAAGGGCATATATTGGATTGGATAAAAAATTTATTTGCCAATATTTATGTTGGCTGTATGCCAACCTTTATCAAGGAATTACATTCCCACCAGTGTCTTGACAAAGGTTGGCATTCAGCCAACATAAATATTGGTAAAAAATCATTTATTCAATCTAATATATGTCCTTTTATTATTTAAAGATTTGTTAGTGTGTAAGAGACGAAATAAAAAGTTTATCTAAGTTTGGGTTATTATTATTTGCGAAAAATATACACTACCATCGCTTTTCACCTTGTTCCAACGCCGACATGTAAAAAATAAAAATTACATTATTTTTACAAAAAAAAAAGATCTTAGAAAACATCTTGTTATTATATATTATTTGTATGGTAAAATGGCTGGTGATGAATCGGCCTCGGGAGGATATCATATTTAAACACTGAAAGAATTGCTATATTCTCTCACCTTTATCTTTTCATCAAATGTGTCAATATATTTCTTAATATTTGATTTACCGACTCGTGACTTAAATATGGAACGCTTCACGATTTTGCGTGTCATCCTTGCGCAGGGGCCATGCTAATCTTCTCTGTATCGTTCAAATTTTAGTATATGTACCACCGAACAAGCGTGTACATAATGACTTAAAGATACAAAGATTGTGAAAATGCCTCTAATCAACTCAAATTATCCCGTCACAATATCAATATTCATAGATATAATTCCTGCTTTTCAAATATTAACTTGAATATCGCATATCTTTATTAATTTTATATATAGTGCAGCGTAATGCTAATAGATCATACTTTAGAAGTTTCTCTATAGGAACAGAAAAATATATGCTGCATTTCATTTCTTTCAAAAAATAAATGATTTATTATTGAGTTTTTTATAAACCTCATCAATATACCTTTAAATCCAAAACATACAGTAAAGATGAAAGGTTTTATAATATGAATTATATATATGGAAAGGGGGGACGCATCTTTATTAATGTATAACGCTTTCAAATATTGACATGAACTGAATCATATTAAAAGTAAACATAAGACTATAAAAGAATCTAATTTCTGAAGAAGAATATACGCAGAATTAATTTAAAGAATATTAATATCTTATGTTAGCATATAAGGAAATGTTTTAAAGCTAACATTTTATATATATTGACACTTTTTAGATTTTTGGAATTATGAAAAGAAACGCTCTGCAATGTGAATTTTTATATTCATAAAGTGACGTCATATAATTGATATTGATAAATATGCTGTTTTTAAATAACATTATATGGCAAGGATTTAATATAATGATAAAAAAATAACTAATGATAGTATACAGAGAACTCGCTGTTGATTTCATCCATACCTTCTAATTTTCCGTTGCCTTCACCTAAACCCCTTATAAATTATTATAAGATCATTTTTATACACACATTTATTAATATTTTATATTATATATATATTATATATGACTAGCGCGCCATCTGTTATCAAAATTCGAAACTATTTTAAACACGTAAGATTCTTTTTGAAATTAAACAATTTCTACTGCCCTTACTGCAATGGAAAAATTAATGGGAGGGCCTGGTTAATCAGTGGTGAACCCTCCCAGCGGTTTCGCCAGTTTATTATTAATTTAACAATTTAATAGTTTAATACGTTAAAATACGTGTTTTAAAAACATGTATTTTATTTTAATCATTGACTGTTTTACATTTTTTGACCATAGATTTAGAATACTTTGAATATTGTTGTAAATATGTATAGTTAACCTACTTTTCTTTTAAATTCACGAATATAGGATTCATTTTATAAATTCTATATAACTGTGAAAAATATTTAATGTATAATTTGCTTCAAGTAATTGAAAATAAAAACTACTTGATAAGTAATTAACTATCTTTCCTTTTTGACGACTGCACCTCCAATTCTTTATCATTCCAACATCAAAACATTATAATCATAACATATATATATATTCGTCCTTCGTGTCTAAAACTTTAGGATTGTTCTCTTAAAGGCAATAGATTGCTTACTTAGGTTATATATAAAATATACTAAATTAAGAATTTCCAATTTATTTTCTTTTAATTTATTTTGAATTCGCGAATTTTGAATTTTCGCGGGTTACGTATATTCGAATTTCGATCTTTTTGTGGCTTTATGTTGGTACTCATGTCTCTCACTTATGCCGACAAGCTCGGCCATTTTGAATGTTCACTTAATTGTCGACAGCTGCTTTGCTCGCAGGTGTTTTGGATCGTCTTCGATTTTTACCTATTAAAAAAAATAGATCAAAGAACCTGTATCAAATTTTGTGTGAAAAACGAGATTAAGTGCGCGGATGCATTCCGAATGTTGACTGTGGCATACGGAGAAGCTACCTTGGACCGAAGCAACGTTTATCGGTGGTACAAAATGTTCTCAGAAGGCCGAGAAGATGTGAACGACGAAGAGCATGCCGGACGCCCGAGCACTTCAACAACAGACGAAAAAATTAATGAAGTGGAGAAAACGATATTGGCCAATCATCGAATCACCGTTAGAGAAGTTGCTGAGGACCTAAACATATCGATTGGCTCGTGCCATTCGATTTTATCAATGATTTGGGCATGAGACGGGTCGCCGCGAAATTCGTACCAAAATTGCTCAATTGCGACCAAAAACAGCATCGCATGAACATTGCTAATGAGATGTTGGACTCTGTCCGCGACGACCCAAATTTGCTCCAGAGGGTCATAACTGGTGACGAAGTGTGGGTTTATGGTTATGACGTGGAACCCAAAGCTCAATCATCTCAATGGAAGCTGCCGCAAGAATCAAGACCGAAAAAAGCGCGCCAAGTTCGGTCGAATGTGAAAGTTTTGCTGACAGTTTTCTTCGATTGCAGGGGCGTGGTGCATCATGAGTTCTTGCCACAGGGTAGAAAGGTCAATAAGGAACATTACCTGCAAGTTATGCGCAATTTGCGCGAAGCAATCCGCCAGAAACGCCCGGATTTGTGGAAGAACAAAAATTGGCTTTTGCACCACGATAACGCCCCTGCTCACACATCGTTTCTTGTGCGCGACCTTTTGGCCAAAAACAACACCCTAATGATGCCGCAGCCACCGTATTCCCCAGATCTGGCCCCCTGTGACCTTTTCTTGTTCCCTAAACTGAAGAGGCCCATGAAAGGACGACGTTACGCTACGCTTGACGAGATAAAGACGGCATCGAAGGAGGAGCTGAAAAAGATTTTAAAAATGATTTTTGAAGTGCTTCGAAGATTGGAAAACCCGTTGGCACAAGTGTATAATATCTCATGGGGATTACTTTGAAGGGGACAAAATAGGTATTCATGAATAAATAAATAATATTTGAAAAAACACAAAAGTCGCGATACTTTTTGAACACACCTCGTATATATATATTTAAAAAATATGGCTTATTTTGGATTTTAATAAGAATATTTATTAATCCAATTATCGATGTACCAAAATCATATATCTTTTCCGAGGTTTTTTTATTATGAAGCACGCAGCAGGTCGCGTGCTTCAGGTGAGCCACGGACGTCTTACAAGCTTATTGGGCGATAACCCATCTGAAATATACATTTTAAACAAAGTAAATATAATCAAATTACGAATTTGTTTTAAACTGGTTTAAATTGGCGAAACCGCTGGGAGGGTTCACCACTGATGAGCCAGGCCCTCCCTTTAATTTTACCATTGCAGTAAGGGCAGTAGAAATTGTTTTATTTTAAGAAGAATATTACGCGTCTAAAATAGTTTCGTAATTTGATAACAGATGGCGCGCTAGTGCATCGTAAAGTAAATATAATCAAAATAAAAACAGTGTAATATATATAAATAAATATATATGATATTAAAATATTTCATCAGGTGTATAGAGAGAAATAAAGTTAGGTCTATCAATATATTTAGATTAATAAAACGCAGTTTTTTATTAAGAAAAATAAAGTCGAATTCTTTTGTGGGTTTCCTAACAAAATTAAAAATTTCTTTTCGAGGAGATTTATTAATTCTAAAGGTAAATAATTCACTTTTTTGGGAATATATCAATGAAATTCTAATATTTATTAAATATTTTAGATAGAGAGAATTCAAAACATAAAAGAGATACTCTGGCGAAAATATTTTTGAATTTAAAATTAAAATTCCGATTTTTTTTCTATTTACCATTTTGAATTCCAATAAATTTTGGAATTCTCTCTTTAATTTTTCTCATACATTAATTTTATATTATTAGCTCTATTATGTCGCATATACAGTAAAATATATGTTAAAATGTTATTAGTATAAAATAAAATATGTTAGTTTAAAAAGTTATTTATCTATATATATTGTATATATTTGAATGAATAATTCAAACAACAATATATTGTTTTGAAAATAGAGCAATCCATATTTAATTCATTAGATAATAAAAAGGCATATATTGGATTTAATAAAAGATTTATTTTGCCAATATTTCGGCTGACTGAACGCCAACCTTTATCGAGGCATTACGGTTAATGGTTAAATTAATAACAATATAAAATGTGAACAATAACATTTATAACAACATAAAGGTTGGCGTTCAGCCAGTCGAAATATTGGAAAAATAAATATTTCATTAAATCCAATATATGCCTTTTCATTATCTAATAACAATATATATTTTAAATATCGAAATAAAGGGCAAATATATTTTCTGTTTATTTATTCCCATTAATAGTGTTTCAGCATGTTTCCTTTTCTTTTAGTTCTTAAAAGAGAGAGTTAAAAACGACTATTTGAAATTTTGAATAATAAATTAACTTATTTCGAGTAATAATTACTTATTCAGAAAGTCAATATTTCTACGACAATGGACGCCCATCTTTTTTCTCTGGAAACAATTCTTTTAAAACTTTATTTACCTGTGTGAGAGAGAGAGATAAAAAATAGAATTATTTTTTAAATAAGCAACTCGTCGGTGCTTGTAAATTATTTGAATGAATAATAAATATTTTAGTGAGAAATTAATATTTTTCTTTGGAATAGTATATAGCCATTTAAGTAATATATATACTTTACCCTAGAACAATATACACTAGGGGATCGGTGGAAGGGTGGTCTAAACCGTTGGGTTTCGACCGCTACGACCCGATGTAGAATCCCGCATTGATACCTTTTTCTGATTGTAAAAAAATGCTCTAATGTCCCCCGATTTTTACAAAAGTCAAACCATACCAGCGAGTGCAAATAACCAAACGGAGCTCTTGGCACATTTTAAAGTGCAAAGTCGACCTGCTTTTCACATGTGTAAACATGTGGTGCACTTACAATAAAAGCAGTCGCCAACTTATACCCACCATGATTATCATGGCCTGTACCACGTGTACCTGGGATAAGCAAAAAAAAACAATATACACTCATACACAAAAGTTAAGGAAGTTTTACTTTTTAGCATGTATATTAGGATTCAGACAATAACTCTTAAATAAATTTGTGACACACAGTGACCTTTTTTAAAAACACACCAAGTGTGAACAAATTTGCCTCTGTCTCCTTAAAAAAAAACAGACGATCAGGGACATCAAATTGCACTGCTTAATAGTGATGAACCCTCTCAGCGGTTTCACCATTTCAATCCATCTGACCTTTTTTTTAAAGCTCTAATACTGTATTGGACGAATATATTGACACCGAAGGGCGAAATATTGGTTATGTTATCTGAATAAACTGAGAATAAATACTAAATATAAAATATTTCCATCGAGCAATGCCCATTCTTTGCTTAGATATCGTGACAAAAATTCCATTCTAAACAGTGTTACATATATAAGAAAAACCATCCATACAGTATTAGAGCTCTGAAAAGCGTTCTGGTGGATTATATTGGTGACACCGCTGGAAGGGTTAACCAGTGATAACCAGAGCCCTTCAAATATTTTTCATCGAAGTAAGGAGGGTAGAAGTTTGTTTAACTCGAAAAATTAGATTTTATTTATTACTAGCCGAATGACCCGGGCAACGCCCGGGTTTTAACCCGATTAAATGTTTTTATTCAAATACTATTCGTTACAATTATAAATTGGCGCCGTGGATGTCACTCTTGTGAAACGTCCCGCTCCAAATTTGTGTCTGAGAAGTGATATTTTTATTGAGAGATGATCTGGCTTCGTGACTTCTGCTCGAATGATTATTTTTTCTGTTAGAATTTTGTTCCTGAATACTAAAAATGAAATGGCTTCACCCGTGGTCTCTGCTCTTCGGATTTTTTCCCTATATAATTTTGTATCTGATAATCAAATGATGATACAACAATATTGTCATCATAATTTTCTGACTAAAAAAAAACAACTATTTTTGCCCAAAACCTGTCAATTTTAATTTTTCTTGGCTAAAAATGCGACAAATATCCCTTCCATATTTTTCTCTATGTCCTGTTAAAACCCCTTTTTACATGTACATTAGGTCAGCTGATAGTACCTTCCATCTTCACCGCTAGAGGCGCTGCTTGCGAGCGAAAGGGCAAATTTGCAACGCAATTTGCAAAGAACTCGACAAATATTCGGAATAGAGACCTGGAATTTGCACTATATGTTTTTTCAGATTCTACTCTATATATATATATAGGAACAAAACACACATACATACACTGACTTTTATATATATAGGGATTTTTAATAAAATGATCCCTTGAATCAGTATTTAAGGTAAATAACCAAGTTCCGAGGAATAAGTTTCATTTTTTAAAAGAATTTAATTCATATGTCTATTTCTCGGGGCATGAACACCTTTTTAGGGAAGAAAACATAATACGAGGGACATCCAATAAATAAGTTTCCCTATTTTTTTTTCGGCGAACGAAACGTTGTAAAAATTAGTTAGTAGGTAAGAAATGGTCACTAGGATGCGTTGGAAGCTGGTGACCTTTCAAAATCACTCTACTCGTACGCGCAAGTCCGTAGCGCTTCAGTTTCCATGGAGCTACCACTGGTGAACGTGTCCACTTGCGAACTCCGTTCTGTAATTCGTTTTTTCACAGCGAAAAATGAAACTGCGGTCAATATTCATCGCAATTTAGTGTCAGTGATAGTGAAGGATGTATGAGCATCCAAATGGTTCGCCGATGGCGTTCATGGTTCTCGGAAGGACGGCAAAACGTGCATGATGACGAGCGAAGCGACAGGCCCGTTACTGCTACGGGCAATGCAGCCGTGGCTGCTGTTCGGAATGTGGTGGAAGCAAATCGCCGCGTCATCATTGACGAAATAATGATTCGACTGCCTCCTGGAATCGAAATTGGATGCTCTTCGATTGGAACAATCATGTCAGATGTTTTGAATTTGAATTGAAAACAGGCGGAGGCGAACCACTGGCTACGAAGACAGGACACGGCTTGGTACAACAGTGGTATCAAAAAATCGCTACAACGGTACCAAAAATGTTTGGACAGAAATGGTGATTATGTAGAGAAGTAGTCTGTGAGTTGTATAATGAAAAAAAAATAACTGCATAATTGTAAATAAAGTTGTTTATTTGTTACAAAATAGGGAAACTTATTTATTGGATGCCCCTCGTACAATAAATCGCCAATTGGAAACGGCCCATACCATAAAATCTGATACTATTTGACATAATTTCTTACAAAAGTGGATGGAAATATATTTACATATTTAATATTATTATAAATATGAATAATATTAAAAACAAAGAAGGCATATCCTGTCCACTAACATGAATGTTATTTATATGGCAGAGCGCATCTAGTGGAACAGAAATCAACTAAACGCTGATTTAACTTGTTCCTTGATGGCCAACATATTTTCTTGATAAATCAAGAAAAGCTACCCACGAACGCGTTCATTAATAAATATTTAAAAAAATCATATAAAAGGCGGATACTTTTAAAATAACATTAAAAAAGCATTAAATATAGAACAAATAGGATATACGTATATAACTATTAATAAATGAAGAAAAAGGCATCTCCTTATAGTGCAACTGATAGGGAGATGCCTTTTTCTTAATATATGCACCTCATCCCAGTACAATATTACATTTGTAATTTTTTTTTCATATTAATAAATGGTTATTGAAAAAATCGTAGTTATTGTCATGGATATTCTTTCTGGGTTTTACTGTCAATCTTCACAAGGGATTTCTTTATTTGGAAGCTTTGGAGTGGGCTCACCATATAGTATATTGTAAATATTCGAAAGGTCTAAAACTTCCCGACAAGAATCTTTATAAGAAACACGTCTTTTACATATGAACAACCAATAAATCAATAGTAAAAGAGAACATAACTTATATCATTCAAAAAATAGGTAGTAGACATTTATCATCCTTTAAATATTTTATTACAAAAAATATTCACAATATTCCCGGATAAAAAATAGTTAATATTTATAGGAGCAAAGGGACGAGACCATTTATCTTGAAGATTTAGGAGAAAAAAATCAAAATGTTTTTTAAAGAAGGAAAATAAAACTGGAGGATCAAGAAAAACACTGAAATGCATTCTGCTAATGGCGTTAAATAAAATTATTTATTAAACAAACAGGGCGCGCGAGACTTTAGAAGTTTAAAATATATTCCCAAACGATCCCGTGTGTTTGTAGAACTAATGAAGGAGACTGACGGAGTCAAAGGACAGAAGAAAACGGTGTTATAGGCGGAAAGGAATGCCTAATGGCCAAATAATATATGAATACAAATATATAATACATTGATTCTTCAAAATTCTATCAATAATTCTTATTTTTTTTATATTCTGTTTGTATAAATAACCTTTATTTTAGAAAGCCTTTTTTATTATAATGATAGTACTGTGAGAAGACTAATTACAAATTATCTACTTATATATTTGCCTTATTCTGTCTGTCTGAAGCTCACGGATGGGATTTTTCATAACCATCGGTGGTTGAGTGGTAGAATGCTCGCCTGCCACGCGGGCGGCCCGGGTTCGATTCCCGGCCGATTTATAACTGTATACAATTTATAATTGTAACGAATAGTATTTGAATAAAAGCATTTAATCGGGTAAAACCCGGGCGTTGCCCGGGTCATTCGTATCTACTTATATATTTGCCTTATTCTGTCTGTTTGTTTGTCTGAAGCTCACGGATGGGAATTTTCATAACCATCGGTGGTTCAGTGGTAGAATGCTCGCCTGCCACGTGGGCGAGCCGGGTTCGATTCCCGGCCGATGCATTTTTTTTTCACAATTTTTAAAACTCATTTATATATTATACAAGAATGACATCCACGGCGCCAATTTATAATTGTAACGAATAGTATTTGAATAAAAGCATTTAATCGGGTAAAACCCGGGCGTTGCCCGGGTCATTCGTATATAATAATTGTATAAACGAATGCAAGACAAAATCACCGCGAATGTTTCTTTTTTTTAAGGCAATTATCGTTATTTATCGTTAATTTTTGTTTCGATTTTATTGAAAAAAAAACGATATGGTGCCTTTAAAAAATGATCTTTATTACTATGCAGTTTTCTATTTAGTCAATATACCTAAGTTCATGTTGCAAATGTAATTATCTCTATCGATTTAGTAGGTGAAATGCAAAAAAAAAAAAATCGACATGATGAAATCTTTATGAAAATTCACATTTTTATTTTTATATTTTCAAGACACACACAGTTTGGGGCGGGACGTTTCACAAGAGAGACATCCACGGCGCCAATTTATAATTGTAACGAATAGTATTTTAATTAAAACATTTTAAAAACACACAGTTTGGAACGGGACGTTTCACAAGAGTGACATCCATGGCGCCAATTTATAATTGCAACGAATAGTATTTGAATTAAAACGTTTTTAAAATATATACGCACTCGGGTAAAACCCGGGCGTTGCCCGGGCCATTCGTCTAGTTATTTGATAAATACCTTCACTTTATTTATTCTTTATTTTTAAACTAATTTATAGGTAACTATTGCTCACATAAGACAATAATTGTTTGAATAAAAAGGCATATATTGGATCAAAATATTATATTAGGTATTATATAAGGTAGAATGAATGATATTTTGATCCAATATATGCCTTTTTAATAAATGACATTTTGATCCCATATATGCCTTTTTAGGTAAAATAAATGACATTTTGATCCAATATATGCCTTTTTAGGTAAAATAAATGACATTTTGATCCAATATATGCCTTTTTATTCAAAGATTTATTTATGGATTACTCTATTTTCAAAAAGACAATAAGTATACAGGTAATTAAATATTTGTTCCTACGAGGAATTACTCACGTAAATAAATATTATCGGAATAATATTGTGAAATAATGCTCACAATATATCTCTATATTAAAAATAAAAATGCCATATCCTTGCCAGGAACACATGAGCTTTACAGAAGGCAAAGCGCCATCTAGTGGAACAGAAATCAACTAAACATTGATTTAGCCTGTTCCCTGATATTTGGCCAACCCAATTTATTCAATTTTAATTTTATTTTTCTATTATTTTTCTGACATATCTCTCTCTATATATACTTATTTTTCGGTTTATTCAGTGGTATATATATATATCAGTTGTATGTAATACATTATCATTATTTTAAATTTCATTTGTGGATATGTGAGATCACAATAGTTTATTTTTGTTTTTTAAATATCTAATCTTTTCACACAACAAAGTATAATTTCAACATGCGCACCAATTGTATTTATTTATTTATGCTTATGAGGTGATACAGCAGCGTATTTACAATTAGAGAGGAGACAAAATGAATTAAATCTAGAAAAAAGAAGTGAGGACATATCGGTCATTAAAGTCTGAGAGGCAAGGCCTTCAGCCAGTTCAGGGCTTCCGGGGTGACAGAATGGAGATTGGACCAATTGTATAAAAAATATATATACAATTTTCATAGATCGAATGTTTATTTTTAAATAAAAAAAAAATCTACTGACATTACTGTAAAGATAAAAATATTGGGAGAGAAAGAAGGCCTGGATCATCATTGGTGATACCTGTTGTTACTCTTTAAGGAATCCTCACTGTACCACGCAGCGGTACAGCTTACTCCACGCTGACGAGCGTCAACAGCGCGAAACGCGTTCGTGGATGACTTTTCTTGATTTTTCAAGAAATTGGGTTGGCCAACTATCAGAGGGCAAGCTAAATCAAAGTTTAGTTGATTTCTGTTCCACTAGATGGTTCTCCTGGTCAGGATATTCTTTCTTTATTTTTAATATATATATATATATATATATATGAGCCACACAGTTCCCCACTAATAATTTTATCTCTGTAGTAAGCGTAATAGAAAATTTGATTAACTTAAAAAGTAATATTCGCGCTATAAATATCCTTCCATGTGTTCACACGGCAGTCTGACGTGTCTGAACATGTGGGAACCAATCAGGTCCCGGCAGAAATTAACGTAATTGGTGAGGCCGAGCGCGCACTGTAATTATAAACCACACTCAAATGTAATTCCCCATAATTTAAGGCACCTTTAATAAGAGAGAGAGAGTTAATTTAAAATTATTTTCTAAATAATTAAAATCTTCTCTCTAATATAAGTAACATCTTCTATATTTCAGTTGAACCTCATTTCGGGTATTTAGATCTGGAAATGTTAGTCTGTGAGAACAGTTTGTAAATTGCTTTATAAATACACTAATCTCTTTTTTACGAATAATCTCAATGTTTCTTGTGGATTATATCTGCGTAGTATAGGAAATTAATCCCAAAGAATAAATTCCTGGATTACATTGTCATTTCAAATGCCTCCTTTTCATTTGAAAAACACCAAAGTTTCTTTAAATCTTTATGAAATTAGAAACTACAGGCAGTCCGAGAAAGTCGTAGCTGTCATTAAATTGATATGAAAAAGAGCTCGTGGTAAACTTGTAGATTCTCGATATAACATTCTGGTGTGTCAGATGTACTGCTCTAAATATGCAGAAAATGCCCATAAATATGTGCTTATATTTTGCATATACCATTTTACACACTAAATCCTATTATACGTTCAAATAAAAATAATTTACGAATAAAACAATTTTTCCTTACTACGATGGAAAAATATTGTAAAAGTATATTTCATCAGTATTTACCCTCTAAGTTTTGATCTAAAATATTGTTTTTAATGTTGTATTAGGTTATTTGTTATGAATATAAAGCCGCGTAAATTTGAAAAAAATGTTGGTAGATTAATTAAACAACATATTGTCATAATATATGAGAACATTGAAATATATAAATACATGCTTCGGTCATTGCTCATTTGAAAACATATAAGAAATAAAAGTCTTTATAAATCAAATAATTATGTTATAATGTGAATGATTTGGTGACTCTTTTATTTTCAAAAATAGTTTCATTTCTACTACTGCATGGAGACAAATTTTGGGGACTGGCTTATCAGTGGTCAAACCATCAACATTTTCTCCAAAGATGCGCTAGTGTTCTATAATTAATTGCTACCAAGCACGCTTATTTATTAATGATAAATATGAGCCGAGAACATGTATATATTCCCAATGCTATCAAAGCCGATGTACGTAACATCTTCAAATATCGATTTTTCCAAACAAATGATTAAGACAAATCGTTGACTATTTGGAAAAATGGCATAATGCAATATGAGAGTGGTTTCCTAGATTCAACTGGCGACCTCTGGGATTATTCACAACTAATGAGATAAACCCTCCTCGAGGTTTTACATCGCAGAAAAGACGGTAGAATTTAATGATTTTCCAGGAAGCCTCAAAGACCAGATTTTATGTCTTTGAGGTACAGCTTGAACCACGTTAATGAGGACCAACAGTCTGACACTTGTAGGTGGTTCTCGTAAATCATTAAAAGGTAATTGGCCAGTTCTGGACCAATTAAAAACCAACGATAAGTTGATATTTATTCCGACATGTGCGCAATCCATCAGCAACTTTTAGTTGCACTGTCAGGAGATTCCTTTATCTTAGTATAAATATGAATCAATTTTTTCTATTGTTTTTCATGTGTTAAGAGTCTTTACGCAAATTTGGCCTTAAATACCCATTTCTTGATTTTTCGGGATGTGATTGGGACCAAAAATATTTTTGGTCGCAGTGGTTACAGCCTTCTCCACGCTGACAAGCGCCAACAGCGCGAAGCGCGTTCGTGGATGGCTTTTCTTGATTTATCAAGAAATTGGGTTGGCCAAATATCTCGGAGCAAGCTAAATAAACGTTTAGTTTATTTTTGCTCCACTAGATGGCGCTCTGCCATCTAAAAGGCACATGTGCTCGTGGTCAGGAGATGCTTTCTTTATTTTTAATATATATATATACATTCGCACCAACCACTTTGGAGACTTTCTTAACCTGCTGGATATCCCAACTTTATTGTCACAAAATCTTTCCTCAAGAGATATAATAACATCTACCCATGATAATACTCTAGTTCCCCAGCAAGACTTTCTTGCTTCTCTACCCCTTGACACATTGTAAATAACATTGCTGATTATTGTAACTATTGTTCCTGTATATACCCTCTTCTACTTGGAGAAGTAGTATAAGACCAAAGTGTCATAACAGGGACTTTTGTTGTTGTTATTACTGTTATTCTTGCATGTACCCTACATTTCCGTGCTTGGAGAATCCGTATATGACTAAAATGTCTTAATAAGGCTTATGATATTGAGAGAAATATATTATATTTTGTGTGGGTGAATATATATGTATAGATTATGTCTAAATTCTTTCAAATTATCCATATCTAATAAACCGTAGCACATTCACAACTAGATATTAAAATATAGATTTGTGCTATATTGTTACATCAATTTTAATGCGCCTTACATTCATTTGAAATATTCTATGATATTTGATATTTATGTAAAACAGAATATTTAGATTATCATCATTCCTTTTTATAGTTTCATTGCTTTTGTAATATTTATTGTACATATATCTTGATTGGTTATTGGAGCGAGAGAGGACCTAGACAAAGACTGCGGATCGAGACCTACGAGGAAGACAAGAATAAATCAACGCAATAAATTTAAAAAGTAATTTATTTTTATTTAATTTTATTTTTTTACTTTTATTCATTTGCTTTGAGTATGGAAACCCGCTCGGGAAAGGTGTATAACACCAAGAAGGAAGAAACCAAGGCGACGACTCTGCAAAGCTGCAACTTGGTGCAACAATATACAGACTCTATATTAAACAAAGCGTTATTCTAGGATACATTTTCGGAATTGTTGTTCATTCAAAGTGTTCATATAAAAATAAAAGACACACCATTTGGTTTAAATTTATTTTATTTTCACACAACAGATACACATCAGTAAGCATAACTACTAACATTTAGAATATTTTGGACTAAAACTAAGGGGTAGGAAACATATATAGGTTTTTTTGTTCAAGAAACACCAATATCAATAGAAGGGTTTGGAGTATACAGATAAAGGGGTTAGGAAAGATATATAGTTATGTTCAACAGGAAAACATCAATATTTATATAGGTGAGGTATAAAATAAATGGTTAGGAAAGATATATAGTTGTTCTCTGTTCAGCAAAAAAAAACCCTAAAATAGATGTAGGGAGGTATACAATTAAAGGTTAGGAAAGATATATATATATTATATGTTGAACAGTTAACACCAAACTGGTTATACAAATATGAACCACTTTGAGCATTTGAAGTAGATCTCAAAATGATAAAATTATAATGGAGAGGAAGCTGCACTTGTTAGCGATTTCTTTCAGAATGTATATATATAATCACCGAGGGTTGATAAATAAATACATTTATAATATATATATGAATTCTATGATATAATGTAATTCTTTAAACGTTAATATGTTAATTTATTCAATGGAAGACACTATTTTTTCTTATGGTTATAGAACGGAACATGAGAGTTATAAAAGGGCTTGACTTATCAGAGGTGAACCTTCCTATCTATCTCGCAAGTGTTTAACTGGATATTTTTAATAGTTCAATTAACATGTGTCTAGTTCATCTATGGATATTTGTTTTTCTGTGTGTATATGGGTGTATGTTTGGAGAAATTATAAAATATAACATTATATAAGCACAATATATAAGATCTAATTAAATATAATATAAAAAAAATATATAATATTTATCATGGACTTTTATCTTGGATTGTACTGAACGGGGTTGTTAATAATCATCCAGGCAAGCCTTATGTTGTCCATGATTGATCCATTGGTGTTAAGAATTTGCCTTTTATGGAAACTAAGGAAATAATGTGTATATTAATAAATATACAATATATAATAGTTAAATGTAATTCGCAAAATGTTCTAGATTATCTTCTCTGTGTAATTATTTAAAATAACTTATTTATAAAATATAAATACCAATAAAGACAGGTGTTATAGAGGTCATTTTGAATATTTTGATGTTATAATCTATGAAAAAAAGCAATTGTTTATGAAACTCAGCATCTGTTTGCAAATGTTAACCCAATATTACAGCCTCCTACAACTTAGTATACATCTAAGTCTTTTTTCAGCACCCAGTATAAAGCGAATATATTAATGATAGTAAGAGTATAGGTATACTCTCTTAGTGAATATGTATAATTTGCTATAAAAAAGATGAAGGGATTGAACCCAAACGGAGGAACCTACCTCTTTTAATAGCATGTTTTTTTTAAATTATCCCTAGTACACATGGTACAGGCCATGATAATCATGGTAGGTAGTTAGCGACTGCTTTTACTGTAAGCGCACCACATGTCTACACATGTGAAAAGCAGTTCGACTTTGCACTTACAAATGTGCTAGAGCCCTATTTGGTTACTTGCACTCGCTGGTGGGGTTGGACTTTTGCAAGAATCGAAGGCCATTGGAGCATTTTTTTTTTAATCAGAAAAAAGTGTCCAATGCGGATATCGAACCCGGTTCGTAGTGTTCGAAAACCAAACGGTTTAACCAGCCTTCCACCGACCCCCTATGTACTAGCATTGAATCGAATAAAATCAAAACAAAATCATAAACATTCAGCTCAATCCAATTTAAAATATATTATAATCAATAAGTAGTCTCTCTTCAATATGAGTTACTTGTTTTAATAAAATTATATTTGAAAAAATATATATATTGTAGTGTGCTCAATAAATGGTAATTACACCTATTTCCTTCTATGTACGTCCTCCCTCTAGGACACTTTTTCATTGTACATAGTGTATATAATCCATATTATATATATTTTAAAATAGTGCAGACTGTGCACTTTGTATGTATTGACAAGATTTCAATAAAATTATTTTAATTGTCAATTGTCTAGGACACTTTTGGCTACTTCTCTTTAAACAGGTTTTGGTTTCTGCTATATCAGCTTGGTCTTTGATTAACAAGGAAGTGTTAGAATGGGATTTATAATTCAAGTCTTCTGTGTGACTCTATAACAAAACTCACTGGAAAACCACGAAAATAAAGAGCAATATATAAACATAGGCTAATTGTCATATGCCTAACGTTATATTTATTTGTTAGCATCCTATATGAACTACTTTTATACTTCCTGTATATAAATAATATTTGTTTGCTGTTTAATCTGCATTCTTAACTGCTTTGTTTTAAGAGTTGTCTGTTATTTTGTGCTTTTTTGTGTGTTATATTACGCACCTTATTGTGTTGTAGGCAGTCTTTTTAAAAATATTTGGTATGTTTTGTTTGTGTTGCTATGTTTCTTGTTTCTATATTGCTGTTCTGCTTAGCATTTTTACATTATTTGTATACTTGTGTGTAATTATTATAAACATTAATAAATATCAAATTACGAAACTATTTTAGACGCGTAATATTCTTTTTAAAATAAAACAATTTCTACTGCCTTTCCTGCAATGGAAAAATTGTTTTATTTTAAAACGAATACTACACGTCTAAAATAGTTTCGTAATTTGTTAACAGATGGTGCGCTAGTGCATCGTAATATAATTAATAAATAAACCATTACTTAGTGTCAGAACCGTTTTGCTTATCTTTAGTCTTTATTTAGTTGGATAGGTGCATTTCATAGGAAATATATATGTCAAATTGAAAAATAAAGCTTAGTTATTCGTCATTTAAAATCAGAGCACGTAAAACGCAAACTTGCATTTATATAAATATATATGAGTTTTAGGTTAAACTACAAAATAGCGTGTGTGATGAATGATAAATTAGTATTCAATTAAGAGCGTGATTAGAGTTGATTAAAGAATTCATGATAAATACACGTGAATTTTAAGAAATCCGGATAAGCTCGATATTAAAATGAGGTCATCAAATACCTGAATGATAAATATATTTTTTATTAGAAATATTCTTGTTTATATAAAAATATTTTCAAAAATATTTTTTTTCTACATCTGAATATATTTTTTATTGAATTTAATGGATTTTTAAATAATTGAGGTGCAGAGAATTGTTTTGTGTAATAAATTCGTAACAGGTTATCTTAATTTTGAAGTTGATATTGTAGAGAGTTTGAAATTAGTTCTTTAAGAGATTAAAATAAAAAGGATATGTGTATGTAAGTGTACTACTTGGTTTAATTAATTCATATATATTTTATATCATTTATTTATCAACCCTCTGCTATCATTTCTAAAGCACCATAACGCTAAAACATATAAAGAGTGTTTGATAAGAATCCTATTTATATTATATAAGCATTGTTAATAATGAATATATAAAATTCCTTCTAAAAGGTTATATTGTTTATAGTAGATAAATTAGAAAATAGAAAGAAAGAAGAAACAAACTGAGAATTTATAAAATATCAAAAACGTAAATAGATCTTAAAGGTATATTAAGTTATATTCTGACTTCCTTTTTACTGAAAGTTGTGTAAAAAAATAAAAATAAAAAAGAGTAAAAAATTCCAATTATTTTATAGTTTGGAAAATAATTATATGCTTTCTCCTTTGCGTGCCTTCTCCTTACACAACACCCATTTTCACAAACCCTTTTTTGTTTTCTATTATTAACTTTATTCCATTACTATGAATATGTATTCTCTTCTGAGAAGTTGTTTTAAATTTATACTGTTAAAAGGGATATAACGAAAAAATAGACTTCATTTATTTGATTCGATCCATTATATACCTCTCTATCCTATTCAAAATCTTATATCCTTTGAATATATATACGGTCAAAATATAATCAATATTAAAATCTTGAAATTTATCCTTATCATTTTGAATACTCTTCTTATCTCTCACATATAACAACTTTAATAACTTCCATGTTTGATATTGAGACGTTACAAAAAACAATTTTCAATTGTACATAAATTCCTTTAAAATGTTACTTTAATTTTTCATATGTTTATTTTCAATTTCTTTTTCTCATTCATTAAAAGTCAATGATGTACATGCAAAATTAGTAAAAACTCAATAAAAACGATATGTAAAAATGGACATAAACAAATGGCTTGTAAAAGAAAGCGGCAATAAAATGAGTTTAGGTAAAATATCTATTTCATTAACAAACATTTCACTTTTAAAATAATAAACTTTAAAATTAAAGTTTTACAAAACTAAAATTAGCGTTTTAAAAATAAAAACGTGGCAATATTATTAAAATCCGAAACAAGTTAAAAACTCACCACCACAACTTTGATCTAATTTACAAACAATTACAATAATCTGACGATAATATAACCCTATCAAATAAATCAATATTTATAATAGCACTATCAATTTTTTATAGTAAAAATAGAGGCTGCCTGGTTGGCATTCATATTTCTTGAAAATAAAGATACTTCGGCCAGTAAATCTTTTTATCACCTCGACGTTTCGACAAAAATCTTTTGTCCTCGTCAGGAGCAAACAAAAATGAAAACATTTGGCAAGGCGTTAAAAATAATAATTTTCTAAAATGTAAACAATATAATTCAGTTCAACTAGGTTTTCCTTATTCGAACTAAGTTTCACTATAAATACTGAAAATATATTTCGCCTCCATATATTCTTTAGATATATTATATTCAATAATATCCTTTGATTTTTGGTTCCATATTTTATAACGTCGACACAAAATTTAAAAAAGGATAATTTTTATTTTAAATAAGTAATTATAAGCAAAATAAAAAGGGATATAAAATATTTCATAGGACATAGCCTTGCTATATTTGGTTTCGGACTCGTTTATCAAACACTCTTTATATAAAACAAAAACGCCCGTGACAAAAGTTGAGCATACAACATTATAGAGTACATAGAAAATATATACCAAGCAAGTACTGATTGCCATGGTAGGATTATATACGCCTAGGGCTACAACAACCATTGAGATTATATAATGTGCAGGATCATAGATTGTCATACTCCTATGGGTAGGCAATAAATTCTATTCAATACATTCATATAATATTGAGATAGAATTTATGAAATATTGAGTCCTTAGTGAATATAGTAAAATTTGGAAGGCATCGTGAAATGAATAGAAATAATTCCAAAACGGTTTAAAAACGTATTCATTGAACCAATCGATGAACAAAACCATTAAGAAACAATGTATAATAATCAAAAAATAAACTGTCAGTTGTCGTGTTTGTGTGTTATTATTTATAAATATAATAAAGTTAAATATCTTTTACTCGCCTTATTCGGAAAATTTGGTCACAAAATATAATCGGTAGATGAAGAATTGAAATGTAAATTGGAGATTCAGCTGGAAATGAGGACCACGTCTACCGACCTTCTACTAAAACGCTCAGAAATACTTTTTTCTTTCAGGTTATCTGAGTTGCAATCAAGTTGAAGAAACATGTCACAATACCTATAATAGAGTTTAAAATTTATGTTACTAAATTATATGATAAAATATAATATCAAAGTTCAATTTACACTTCCTCGCTCGTTACTTCTCGTAATCGTTAGATAGATCCAATGCGCTTGCGTGATTGTAATACAACCTTCAAATATGAAATCGGGAGAGTAAGTTATCTGGGATTTTTTTATTTAAATCCTCGCTATGAGAGAGAGAAAATAATTGAAAGTAATTCGATAAAATAATCCCTTGAATCAATATTAAAATAAAACATTAAGTATCCAGGGAAAAGTTTCTTTTTAAATAATTTTTCATTTAAATCTCTCAAGCTTTCGGGCAAGAAAGCTTTTCTACGGGAGAAAATATCTTACATCGTTAAAACGCCAATAAAATAAGGTTTTAACGATGTAAGATATTTTCTCCCATAGAAGGGCTTTCTTGTCCGAAAGCTTTAGAGATTTAAATAAAAAATATTTTAAAAATAAACTTTTCCCTGGATACCTAATGTTTTATTTTAATAATTTTAAAATTAAAAGTAAGTTTGAGCGTTTAAATTTCAAAATTGACGAGGAAGTAAAATGCCATGATGAATATTAAATCATAGGTTACTGATGAATCAAGATTCTTGATAAATGAATATTATTTAATCGAAGATAAAAAACTCTTAAAGGTTGAATGAAAACCTTCAGAAAAGATAAATGGCCACAAGGCCGATTGTTTGTGTATACCTATATCTAAACTTGCCTGAATATTTGGTTACATCTTTCTTGAGCATCAAATACCTCATTACATTATATTTTGATAGAAATGTATCTCAACAGGTTAAAACCTAATAAACGTTATTTAAGATGACATCTCAATGACCCTGCACATTAGTGTAAAGCACATAGAAAACAAAATATTCCAAACATGTAGAGATACAAACATCTACTAGTTAAGAACCATCTCTATATAGTGTAGAGGGAGATATCAACATCACAATATAGAGCAACACATTTGGCACTTGACCGTCTACAACACGCTAATATACACGGGTAGTATCTACAATAGAGGTTTCAATAGGTTAGAAAACATTCCGATTGAAACAAAAAATGTTTAATTTTTAGTAAAGCTCGAATCATCCTGTTTTTTTAATCCTTAATGTTTAACACAAATAATATATATATCACATTATTTATTTTTAACGCGTTTTAAAATTTTAAGTATATTTCTTGAAAAGCTCAGTTATATATTTAATTGAAATGTTTATTTTTTGTGTAAAACAAAAAAAAAAACTTTAGAGATATCCCGTTTTTTTTTTTTCTAAAAAGGTATTCTGATATATGTGTGAAAAAAAAAGAAAAAAAAATTGATAATGGTGAAATGTTGGTATTAAAATCAAAAAAGGCATGTCCTGACCACGCACACATGAGCCCTTTGTTCACATGCGCTCTGGCATGTAAAAAGCTTATGTAAGCGTGGTAAGGATGTGCCTTTTTTGATTGTGACATATATTTAAATAGTGAATCTCTAAGTATAATGTGAAAACGCTCTATTAATGGGAACACTAACGATTGTAGTCAAATAATGTGATATTTTTACATTTATAAAACTTTTATATAAAACAATGAATTATCAAAACAAATGTTTAAAAAATATGTGATTAAAATTTATGAGGGTATGTCTTAATAATGTTTTTTCTATTAGAGAGATTAAAATTCACTATATAGGAATTATAACGTGATATTTTGATAGAAATAGGTAAAAATAGCAAAATATGTATAATACTTTATATTTCTAACCATTTTCATTGAACTTTCGGAAGTATAAATTAAAAATGGTCATAATTATAACATAGAGGGGTGAAATTATATACAATATGTTTTATAGGAAGAAAAATGGATTATATTTCAGACAAAATGTGTTTTATAGAAGAAAATATAGTGCCTTTAAAAAATAAAAATGTACAATTTTGCAATAAACTTTTTTGAAGGGAAATGTTTTACATTCAGGTAGGGTAATTATACATATATGTAATTTTCGCAGGAATTATGTCTTCTATTCATAATGGCAATGTTATATTTGATGATGTTTTCTGGATATCAATCTATTACTGGTGTGATGGAGATGTTAATCATATCCATTGGGAGTAAAATGTACATTGCACCGAACAATGGGATACTTATAGAAAGGAAATCTCCTGAGTGTAGAAGGAAAATATACATTACAGAAAACGATGTAAGACTTCAGGAAAGGAAAACCTCTGTATGTAAAAGAAAGATGTACATTGTAAAGAACAATCTGATAATTTTACAAAGGACATCTTATGTATGTAAAATAAAAATGTACTTTCTACAGAACAATGTGATAAAAATTCACAAAGGAAATATCCTGTATGTAAAAGAAAAATGTACATTGCAGAGAACAATGTGATACCTCAATAATGGAAATCTCCTATAATGTAAAATAAAATGTACATTGCACGGAACAATGTGATACTTTTAAAAATAAAATCTCCTGTATGTAAAAGAAAAATGTACATTGTACAGAAAAATGTGATATTTTTAAAAAGACATCTCCTGTATGTAAAAGAAAAATGTACATTGTACAGAACAATGTGATATTTTTAAAAATACATCTCCTGTATGTAAAAGAAAAATGTACATTGTACAGAACAATGTGATATTTTTTAAAAGACATCTCCTGTATGCAAAAGGAGATTTTTCATTACAGAAACCAACAATGTGATACTTCAATAAAGGAAATATCCGGTATATATAAAAGGAAAATGGACCTTACAGAGAACACAATGTGACACTTCTAAAATTAAATCTGTATTAAAGGGTGAAATGTGAATTATATAAAACAATGTGACCATAATTAAAATAAAAAAAAACTCCATGTAAGAGAATATCATACTACTTATAGTCCATACATTTAGAAAATATAGAGAATAAACTTGTAGGAAAACAATTTGATATTTCAAAAGAGGTGAAACTATCATTAGGTATTTTGAAATAATTGTACACTGAAGGAAGAAGGGCGAATTGGTTCTTACTGGAGCTGGTACAACCCTGAAGAACGCTGAGTGGGAAATAAACGATTAGTTTTCATCTAGTTCTTTTTCTGGCGCAGTAGAGGTATTCATCAACATTCGCTCTGTCAACGAAAATATATGTAAGTATCTCTTCCTTAACTTTTATATTATAGTATATAATATATAACACTCGAGAATATCGTCACCTATATGTGTGTATTTCATATCTAATCACAATCTTATACATATATGTATAAGAAGGCACCTCTCTTGGTAAAATATGCGCTAAAACTAAGTGCCACTTTGCCGGGAGAGTCGACCTTTATTTTTACAGATCTATTTCCTTCCTGCTAAATATTCATCTACATAGTGTGATCAATAATTTCCAGGAATGCTAAATATTTAAAGAAATACAAAAGTATAATAAAGTTTTATTTAATATTTCTCAAAATAATGACAGTCACTATCTATACACTTACATCTTTTATTCCAGATATCAAAACACCTCTGAAAATACTCATCTTTCAGGCTTTTAAAAATATTCTTCGAAATCTCCTATATTTCAGGTATTGAGTCAAATCGAGGTCCTTTTAAGACTCTTTTAATTTTAGGGTAAAGGAAAAAGACGTTGGGAGCGAAGGTAAGGAGAATAGGGTGGCTAGGGTAGTAAAGCAATTCCGTATTTAGCCAAATAGAGTTGTACAGTGACGGCCGTATGTGCCGTGCATTGCCATGATGCAAGAGCCAATTTTTCTGAAGTCATTTTCGGGTCGTTTCTGACGAACAGCCTCCCTTAAACGTCGCAATACATTAAGATAGTAATATTGATTAATGGTCTGACCCTCAGGCACGAATTCGTAGTGTACCAATCCCTTTACATCAAATAAAGTGATAAGAAGACACTTAAGCTTCGATTTGAACATCCTTACTTTCTTTTGCTTATTCGACCAGATTTTAATCGTGCAAACCATTCAAATGTCCTCGATTGTGATAGGGAATCTTCTTTAAAAGCCTGCTTCAAGAAAAATAAATGGCTTCAGTATGTGTATGCGAACCTATGTGCCTACAAATAAATGTTTACTCATTTCAGGTTGAATCTGTTTTTTAAAGCGAATTATTCTTGTGAATATTGCTTCTAAGTGGCTTCAAATATATGATGTTCATAAAATTACATTGTTCAATATATACTACCCTACTAAAAGGATTCGAAGAATGTAATTATTTGACCCAATATAATTTCAAATATAAAAAGTGTCAACTTACCTGGTCCTTTGTATTGAAAAAGTTCCAGCACGTAGGACAGAAATTCCTCCTCTTCGCGCTTAGCCTGTAGGCAATCATAACCACTCATTCTCTTTCAGACCCGTGTGAAAGATTTGGAAAACTTCAATTAAATTCTTCCCTATCATTAATAAAATCTGAAGCAATGTGTCTTATGCAATTATGCAAATTAAGCAATATTCTTAAGAACAAAACTTAAGGAAGTTTTATCCTTAACATATACGTACGTGTATATCGGAATTCAGACAATAACTGAATAACACAATAACAGACAATAACAATAATTTGATACACAGTAACCTTTGTTGAAGACACACACGAGATAACCAAGTTTTTTAAGAGTTAATCATTTTTACAAATATCGAAATAGCATCAACAGGCGCATACACCTACGCCATAAATATTTCACATTTTCCCGTAACACTAGCATAGTAACTCTCTGATAATACTTTTAAAATTCTTTAAAAAATAAAATGCAGATATTTTAAACTTATTTTAGCTAAAATATCTATATGTATATAATTATTTAGTTATACAATTGAATATATACACTGGCCTCAAAAATATTGCATCACTTATAAACCCACTTTAGTATTTTATTCCAGGAAACTTACATATTCGATAAGAACATCATGGTGCATAAAAATATCAATCTTCTGAAACCCATAACTAGAATAAGTATATAAAAATAGCCTTGTTTTTATTAATAAGAGGGTATTTATAAACCAAAATGTATCATTAACTAAATTCATAGTGTTTTTTTAGATCATCTTTAATCTGTAGAATGTGAAAAGGCAGAAAAAAGGGCACCCTACAAACAAATTTCTTATTTAACAAGAGGTAGAATCATAGGCCTCAGAGATGGTAGAATTCTGGATGAGGAAATTGCTTTGATGCTATGGATTTGTGGTCAGTGGTCAGAGGAAAGGTTCATGAGAACCTGGTTCGGGTCGCCCTAGATTAACAACAGAGAGAGAGGATAGGAGAATTCGAAGGATGGTTGTAGCAGACATTTTCAAGCAGCTCTACATGTGAAGAATAAATATATACCGCCTCTGAATACCTTTAATAACCGCATTATCCAACCAGAACTCCGTAGTCGCTGTCCTTTATTAAGAATGCTACTCTCTGCCAGACACAGAAACGACAAACTCAGCTAGTGTGAAGAGGTCTTTGAGCTCAAGATTGGCATTCTGTCGTTTTTTTGATTATTGCAGATTCAGTTTGAGGGTTCATGACGTCAGGATACATGTTAGACTTAGATCCCAAGAATGATGTCATCGACTATTGTGAAAAGTAAAAAAGCAAGGACTCCTGGCTTTATGGTGTGGGGTAGCATCAGCTATGAAATTATGACAACTTTAGTCTTTATTCAAGGCACAATGACTGCTCAGCTATACATTACAGAAGTGTAGTAACCGGTTGTGTTACCTATCTTGAGCAGACTGATGATACCATTTTCCAACAAGAGAATGCCCGAACACATACAGCCAACATCTCACGGGCCTTCAAAATGTTGACATCCTTGCTAGCTCCGCATGCTTTCCAGATCATATTCTAATTGAGCATGTATGGGACTTGATGGGGAGGCGAATTTGGCAATTGTCACAGCCAAGTTATCTTCCACATTTCACAGCAAATTTGAAATGGCTTGGTTTAGCTTCCCACTAAAAGCCATAAATAAACTGTTTGACAATATGCCTCACGTATGCTTATACGTGCCAAAGGATGACACATTAAATATTGATAAAAGTTGTGTATCTCTCTCAATAAAGTTACATTCCTTTTAAGAAATTTCAATCAATTATTTTCATATTATGATTATATAAATCACCAAATTTTAGAAAATTTACTTAAGTATTTTAGGTGATGGCATTATTTGTGGCCAGTGTATATGAACATTATTGATATAAAATTCATGTGCTGAGTGATGAACAAATATTTTGAGTTAACGAATTTAAAAGATATATGAACCTCTTTTGGTATAAGAATGTCACCCTCCCCCAACTTCTATGTTGTATCATCCTGTCCAGTAGAAGTGATGGAGAGCGAGCACTTACCTCCGGATCAGTAATTTTCTCCACCACCTCGCAGTGCTGACCGAAGAGCACCTCGGCACTGAAGGCCTTGACGGCGTTGTAGGATTTCAGCATGCCGGCATAGTGCAAGAGAATATCTTCCTTATTCTGCCTTCTTAAGCACGTGAGCAGCATTTCACCAAGAAGTTTGTAAAATTCGTCCAAGAAGGGCTCAGATATATCCCCTTTCACCTCTCTTGCCAAAATCGATGTTAAGCAGTGGCAGAACGAATCCAGTTTTTTGAAATAGTCCGTCTTGTTTGAACCACACCATATGCTGAAGTGATCCAACTAAATCACAATTGATTATACACACTATTGTATATACGATGACAAGATTACTTAGAATTGAATTAAGAAAAGGGCATCTCCTTTATTTTATTCACCTTATCCCAGTACAATTTCACATTTGTAATATTTTTTTCACATTAGAATTGAATTTTTATCATATATAAATATTGTAAAATTAATTTGTGTTTTTGTCTATACATATTTTTCTATATTTTGCGATAAAAACTGTGTTAGTTGGTAAGCCAGACATCTAGGTGTGACACCGCTTCAAACTATATTCGTTAATTTTTCTTGTACTAATATCTTTTGTAACAATAACGTTAAAGCAGGGTTCATTGACTTCTTAGCGCTGGTAGGCTCTGTTTTCGTAAATTCTAAGATATCTAACTCCCAAGATTCTTCAAGTATTTTTTTCTCTTAATTTTTGATATTTTGTTTAAATCACATACTTATCATCTAATAAATTTGAAATGTATAGTAGAATTGTCTAGTAAATTCTTAATTTTCTAACAAACTAGCAAATCTTTGTCATTTGTTCAAAAATATTTAAATTGAGAACTGCAAACAACAAAAGCTATAATTCGCACAAATTAAAATCGATCAAAATAATTAATTGATATCAATTTATTATCTGATGATATGGATAATTATGGATTGTTCTAATTTAAAAGACTATATATGTAGGCAAAAGAAGAGGCATCTCTTCCTTTAAATATGCGTTAGAACAATGCATCATGTTTATCACCACTACTAAATACCTTACTACTGGCAATAAGGAATGAACCAAAACACAAATTTTGACAAATTTAGACAAAAGGTCAACCTATATACCATAGTGTCGGGCACTAATTGTGCAGTATATATGTAACAGTGGATTCTTCGATTTCATAACATCCAACGAGAAGATTTGCTGATGAGGTAGCAGGGGCCAATTTTCAACCTAGAATGCAGCATAAAGATCCGCGAGGATGATATTCATGTACTAGAAGAGGCACTTCTACCTTTAATTATTATTATTTTTTAATTAGCCCTAGTGCACGTGGTACAGACCATGATAATCATGGTAGGTAGTTAGAGACTGCTTTTACTGCAAGCGCACCACATGTCTACACATGTGAAAAGTAGTTCGACTTTGCACTTACAAATATGCCAGAGCTCCGTTTGGTTACTTGCACTCGCTGGTGGGGTTGGACTTTTGCAAGAATCGGGGCCATTGAGGCATTTTTTATCAGAAAAAAGTGTCCAATGCGGGAATCGAACCCGGGTCGTAGTGGTCGAAAACCAAACGGTTTAACCAGCCTTCCACCGACCCCCATGAATTAAGGGAATGCGTTATGTTTATCACCCTTGCATCAATTGTCTAATGGTGATAAAGTATGTGCCATAACGACCTATTCCATAACTCCTCTTGTAGGATGTGCAATGAAATTGAAGCCGTCACTGTACTGATGAGGACCAGAGCCCGAAACCATGGTTTACAGGTGAATTAAGACAATGCGTTATGTTTAACACCCATGCAAACATTTCAAATGGTAAAGAATGAGCCATAACGACTGAATCCATAACTTCTCTTGCAGGATGCTATAAAATTGAAGCCGCCACAGTAATGATGAGGACCAGAGCCCAAAACAGTTGTATACAAGTGAATTAAGACAATGCGTTATGTTTAACACCCATGCAAACATTTCAAATGGTAAAGAATGAGCCATAACGACTGAATCCATAACTTCTCTTGCAGGATGCTATAAAATTGAAGCCGTCACTGTACTGATGAGGACCAGAGCCCAAACCCATGGTATACAGGTTGGAAATTTGTCTAAATTTGTCAAAACTGTTGTTATGGCCTATACTATATCACCATTTAGTAGTTTTTTTACTAGAGTGATAAACATATTAAATTGTTCTAATGCATAAAAGGGAGAGATGCCTCTATCCGGAACATTACTATCATCCTCCCGCAACATTATGTTATTTATATATATATTTATTAAGAAAAAGGCATCTCCTTATCGTGCAACTGAAAGTTGCTGATGGCTTGCGCCATCTATCGGAATAAATATCAACTATTCTCGTTGATTTTTAATTATTTCAGAATTGGCCAAATACCCATTCTTGATTAAGGAGATGCCTTTTTCTTAATTTATGCACCTTATCTCAGTACAATATCACATTTGAACTATTTTTTCACATGTATATTTATTTGTCAAATATAGAGCAATCCATTTATGATATTCAAAATAAAAGCATATTTCGGATCAATACATTTATTAAAATTCAATATTTCGAGGAGGCTGTTTGCCTATCTTCTTCTCGGAAAATTCAAAAGCCTTCTTAGCTTATTATCCGCGTGATGCGCGCACGAGAAGTGTTGTTTTCTATAGCATATGTTGGTGTGACCAGACCATTTAATTTGAATTATTGTATCTTCAGGAATAAAATGCTAAATATATTTTTGACTATATTTGTTTTAACTGTAGGTATGATTGTGGTATTTCTATTTTCCTATTGATGCTATTTTTTCATCTGTAGATGCCCAGCTATCCAAAAATATTCTTGAGTGTTTATCCTGTACATTGTTGTATAAAATTATTGCATTATCAAATTCAGGCATATGTCCTTTCCTAACTGCATGGTCTACAAGTAACGATAAAGGGCAATGGTTTTTGAAGGCTGTCCTGTGTTGATTGAGTCTCTCTATTAAGGTTTTGCCAGTTTCTCCAATGTAGGATGATGTACAGGATTGATATGGTATGCGGTATATGAGATTGGATCGTCGAAATATTGAATTTTAATGAAATCATTGATCCAAAATATGATTTTATTTTAAATATATTTATATAAAAAAACATTTTGACCACTTAAATGAGCACTTTAGATGGCAGATCGCCATCTAGTGGAACAAAAATAAACTAATTATTAATAACAACACCAGAGTTATTCTATATTTTTCGTACCTTTTTTTACATATTTAGCGTATTTACGCAAATTTAGTCTTAAATACCTATTTCCTGATTTATCAGGAATTCTCTTGGACCAAATTCATTGTTGTTGAGGTACAGCCTGTTCCACGCTGACAAATGCCAACAGCCCGAAACGCGTACTTGGTAGGCCTTTCTTCATTTATCAAGAAAATAGATTGGCTGAATATTATGGAATAAACCTAAATCAACGTTTAGTTGATATTTGTTCCACTAGATGGTACTCTGCTTTCCAAAATCCTTATGTGAGCAGTTAGGATATGTTTTTTTTTTTTTTGTAAATTTGTTTTTTCATTTTTGACTATCAATACCTGGTCTTTTTTTTCTGTTTATTACTTACCTTTTTACACATATATTGAAAATATGAAACAATTATTTTTTGAAAAGGTTTTTCTTTTCACATGTATCATCAATTGTTATTTCTATACAGACCTTACTGCATTGATAAAGGTTATTGAATGAGAATTAAAATTTTATCGATAGATATAGAAATTGAATATATAAATAAATATATTTATTCAAAATAGTACAATCCCTTCTGAATTCATCAATAATCAAATATCTAGGATCAATATTTTTATATAAAATTTTCTCGTCAAAATATTGACATTTAAAAAAAAAACATTGAATCGAGATAAGATATAATTGATTTTGAATATATAAATATATATTGAAAATAGAGAAATCCATTTTAAATACATTATATAATTAGAACTTTATTTCGAATCAATTCTATTTATTTCAAATTTCATTATTAAAGCGGGGCAGTTCACCCATCTTCTGTAAATGATAAGTTTACAAGAACTGAATTCCAGGGGAATATGTGCGAACTGCCTAATTGAAATATATTGACAATTCTAATTAATAGAATGGATACTAGATAATCTTTTGGATCTTTATTTTATAAATATAAACTATAGATATTTTTATTTGGCGATTGTTATGCCAACAATGTCATTATTATTTGACCTTGGAATATTATGCGCATCTAACGAATATATACAAATACAATATTATATATCACTTTGTGTATAACACGTAAATTTAAACATTCGTTAAAAGATAGAGAATATAAGTACATATATATTAGATAATAAAAATTGCTGCTGCTGTGATAAAGATGCATGGAGACATCTGAGGCTCTTCATTGGACACAACAACAACAACAGATAATAAAAAGGCATATATTGGATTTAATAAATATATTTATATTATATATGTTATATAAATATTATTTCATTTTTAAAAAAAAAATATTATAATTTCTAGAACAAACTACTCTGTTAAGTCGACCTCCAGATGTCGCGGATTTCCCTATATAAAATCTATTGTTGTTGTTTCCCGGTGGCCGGCTCAAATATTTTGTAGATATGTAAATAAGTCCTTTGTTTTTCTTTATTCTACTTGCCTTAAGTCAGGTAGTACTTTCTCAGATTATGTATTTTATATTCTTTCCATAAGATCAATTAAATCTAACTCGGATCTAAACAATTTTCATTATTATTAACACGACTGCAATATCACAAACATACTTATGTATCCTTGAACAACCTAAGCAAATTATATATTAAACAAATTTACCATAACATATATATATATTTTTTTTCGAAAATAGAGCAATCCATAAATAAATCTTTAATTAAAAGGGCATATATTGGATCAAAATATCATTAATTTTACCAATATTTCAGTTGGCTGAACGCCAAACTTTATCAAGGTGTTATAACATATTTAATGTGTGTTTCTTTTCTCCCCATTGAATATAACAAAATATTTTGAAAATAGAGCAATCCATAGATAAATCTTTAATTAAAAAGGCATATATTGGATCAAAAAAATATTTATTTTACCAATATTTCAGCTGGCTGAACGCCAACCTTTATCAAGGTGTTATAACACCTTTGATCCAATATATGCCTTTTTAATTAAATAACAAAATATGTTTGAACTCAATTCTGTTGACGTTATATGTGGCGCTGAGTTTGCTGTTGACACACATTAATATTGATCCAATATATGCCTTTTTGATTAATATATATATATATATATTAGCTTTATTTCAGAAACATGACTCATTATTATATATATATTACGCTTCAAATGTATGTACAATAAAACTTTGGATAAACGAAAGGTTTACTTACGATTTTGGGTAGATTATCAACCCACATCTTTGCGATCCTCAAAGAGATGTATTGAAGTTCACAATCGTTGTAGGTGTGGAAGTTCCGAAGACGTCTGATTGGACTATAATTACAGAATACGGGAGAGTCGAAGATGTAATCCAGCGTCTCTCGCGCCAGGTTTAGTTGAATATCTCTTGGGAAGCACCACAGAAGCTGGCTCAGAAGTCTCTAAACCATATAAAACCAAAATACAAAATTATCCAAATAAAGAGAAACTTGGAATATATACCTCATCTCTGTATTCTATGGATAGGAGGATGAACATATGCGCGGCGACCATGAAATAAAGTTCACCCGGATCCCTCAACATCTCTAATCGGGTGAATGGTGGGTCTCGAAGTAATTTGACTTTAGATTGTAAAGCTTCATAAGCCATATTTCCCAGCCTCTGGGGTTGATAAACGAACTGCAATCAACATCCATTGTCACACTATATAGTCATTATATATAATTAAATATTTTAAACATATAAAAAATGTGTAATATTTTACAGTGCTAATAGTAAAAATGTTTGTATTAGTATTTAATGATTGGTATAGCTATTCCTGTTAACTCATTTAATTTGGCTCAGGATATATATAAAATATATAGCCAGGTGATGCGCTATAATTTACTAGACATTGCTAGATATCATGTTGTTACACGGTACTAGACATTAAATATAAATGCAATACTAGACAAAATTGAGAAACACTTCTAGAAATTAAAATTAGAGCCTATGCTAGGCAGTAAATAACTAGTCATTGCTATGTTCGCAGTAAGTTTGATAAATAATTGATAATCAATCATATAAATGAATATATATATATATGAAAAATAAAAAAATATATATATTTGCAAATGTCAGGTGTGATATTAAACATGAGCGGTCAGGAGAAATGCTCGCATTATTTAATATATATATATTTTTTAAAATAGAGCAATCCATAAATAAATATTTAAATAAAAAGGCATA
This sequence comes from Cordylochernes scorpioides, assembly GCA_030710605.1. Taxonomy (NCBI): domain Eukaryota; kingdom Metazoa; phylum Arthropoda; class Arachnida; order Pseudoscorpiones; family Chernetidae; genus Cordylochernes; species Cordylochernes scorpioides. Next base: position 17,551,749 of record CP092886.1, read on the forward strand.
TATTGGATCAAAATATCCTTCACTTTACCAATATTTCAGTTGGCTGAACGCCAACCTTTATCAAGGTATTATAACATATTGATGTGGGTCAAATGAAATATTGGTAAAATAAATGATATTTTGATCCAATATATGATTTTTTCATAAATATATATAGATTTAGCGGTAATAAAAAATATATGGAGAATTATAAAAGGCATATTTCGGCGTTATATATTATATTATTAATATTTAATATTTATAAAAGCAGAGAGTTATTTTATTCTTCAGAAAACTATATAAACATCAATACTTCTAACCCAGTGTAATGCTATTTTCACCAAGGTTTCGTCTATAAAAATATTCCATTCCACAAGCCAAATAATTGTAATCACTTTGCTTTAAAAATAAAAGTCTCGCCTTTCACAGACAACTTGTAAATATTTCATTTTCACATATTCTTTCATTCCTTTTCACCCTTTCCTACAGCCATCACCAGAGCAAATCCCATACACACCTCAATGGGGATGCTATAGCACCGCTCTCACGAACGGAGCTCTTAATTAGGTATTCACTTCCCGCCAATGATTCCACCAATATACGCTACTTGTATTCTTACATAACCCACTTCATCTCTCTCTCTAATGCATTAAACTCTCTAAATTCTTACTAAATAAACAATATTTTGGTAAACATATTAACAATCTTCACGAACCAAAACGTAACTATTAGGGCCAAGGTTTCTCTACCTTCTGTTTAGCATAAGATAACGTACCAAGGCCCCCATTCATTCATTTCCCCCCTCATGAATATCACTATAAAAATACTGAGCCATGTCTACTACCTCTAAACTAAACCAACCAAACCAACCCTTCACCAACTTACCACATAAACTTACCAGTTTACCTTCAACCGCCAACATCGGATAACCAAATACACTTATATATTTTCTTTTAAACGAAGAAAAATAGGCGTAGCCGTTTTTTTGGCGTAATGAGCGGCCGGAGTTCCAAATAATTTGGTCGGGGTGTGGTCGGGACTGCTATATTTTCCTTTAAATTTTGTGATAAATTTTTTATTATACTTTCTCATACACACACCACATGAAGGTCTAAAATAATCTACCCTTGCTCAACCAGTTTACAATGAAAATATAAAATTGTAAGACAACCTGGTTATCGGAAAGGAACAAATTTATATATTGTATATTTCAAATTTTGTGATACTTCCAGACTACGTAGATGTCTAAAATTTCTGTACACCCCCAAATGAAATAACAATGCAAGTATACAAAATATAAGACATCTAGATGGACGAGATGTTCTGTAAAAGACAATAGAACAGAATTTTGATATGGGAAAACACTACCACAGCAAAGAAAGATGATCTACAGCGCCTCCGAGAGCAGAAGCGATAAGAGCGCATTATAGATGTTTTCGCTGATACGGAATGACGGAAGCTCCGAGATATGCGCAATGAGAACATCAAAGCCACCGAGGACATAATCGAAAGAAGTTAACTATGGTCGCCATCATGAGGAACTATGATCTTGTGATAGGCCGGGCGCTCGACAACCAGAATAACCAATGGTGTCAGCCCTGACTGAGAGTGAAAAGAGGATCCGAGTTGGAACGTGGTGCAACAAACAAGATGTGACACCAATCCTAGCGTTACGTTTCAGGGCTGATAACAAGATTCATGTGGTCAAATATATTAAGGCGTTTAAAGGTCCTCCTAGAGACTGGTGAAGAGGCTTGCTCTGTTTGGGACAAACATATTTTTTCAGAAGAAGAGTAGTGTCACGACAGTGTCTAAGTAGACTAAAACCGTCTACACAACCTGTGAACCGGGGGTGAATCGATCAGGAAATGAACCTATTTTGCCGTAAGTGAATAAGTGAAGTCGTGCTCTCTCTTGTTGACCGCGGCTGTTGGATGATGTCTCTGTATATTACCTATTTGTTACCCATATATAATACACGAAGGTAAATGTAGAGGAATCAAACAGAGATCCTCACCGATCCTGGCTGGTCATTTGACTACCCTAGAAACAGCGGTGGCGGAAAAATAATTTGCCTAAAATATATATAAACATTCAAAATTTAGATTTAATAACTAAAAATAGATTAAATAAATAGAGGTAATTAATAAAATTAGCTTTTTGAAACCTTTTATCGAATATTCACTAAAGAGTTAAATATAAATATATCAGCTTCCGCCATTAAACAATAGATTTATATGAGTCAAAATAAAATCGGAGAGGAACGATCATCATCATATGTTGAGGGAAGAGGTGAAACTTTCAGTGAAACATAAAATCTTGCTAATCAGCTGCTTCATATAAATTACACTTAGTTCGATATTCTGGATGATCTTTCCTCTTCTTTTTATTTTGACTCATGTATATCTAATTGTTCAATGGCTAGAGCTGAAATATTTATTTTCATCTTTTTTTTTTTTAATTGAGATTTAGAATAAAATCTTCAAAAAATATTTATATTTGTGAAGTATTTTAAATATATACTTTGTTTAATTAATTATTTAGAAATTAAATTCAATTAGAGATGAGAAATCTACTCAAATAATGGCATAGGGGAGAGAAAACACATTAAATATGACATCAAACTTTTGAATTACTTTATAAAACAAAAAATCCAGATCAATAATAATTTCAAAATTAAAAGTGACTGTTTATTTAAAGAGAAATAATAAATATGAAATTGTTATGCAGTAATTTCATAGAATAGATATATCATTAATAATAGTTGGAAACTTTAAATGAACTTTAAAATATTCTTTTCAAATTTTATACTGGAAAAATGTTATATGGCTTTTAAATATCTAATAAAATGTGCGTGATAAATGGTCCTTGATAAAACATGGCGGGTGCTCTATATCGTCTTTAAAAATAACTTCTTTATGCTACATTAGTTCGTTTATATTTTAAAATTAGAGAATTAGAACGTGTGTTTATTTAAAAAAATTAACTATGATCACTTTTTCAAGTCAAAAAGCTTTTAAAATTATTTTGAGTTTGATTGATTCTCAAACGTCACAAGAGATTTTTGAATATTTGAAAGATACAAACAAGATTAACATATCTATAATGGCATGTGGAATTTGAAACCTATAATACTTAATTTCTCATATATATGGAAAATTTGGTGCCTTTATTTAACTGTAAATACAAAGCGCGATGTCCCGCCAAGGACACTGGCGCCCAAAGGAAAGCAATACAAGAGAGAGAGAGAGAGAGAGGGAGAATCTATTTACATATCAAAAAACATATGCTCAAGGCATTTACATATTTTTGAAATTGATTTCAAACAAGCATACTATATACATAGTTAATTTAATTTAAACACACCTCAAAATAAAGGAAAAGGAAAAAAAAAAGAATCATATATACAGCACATAGTTAATTATACCTAACACTTGAGATTAATTAAAAACTTTGATATAAATTTACAAATTCTATTGAATACAATGTATGAATCCCTGCTGGATATCAGTTCTCTTGGATCGGTACAGAGGATACAGTTATTGAGTCTGTAGTCTTGAAATGCTGGGCACTTAAGTAAAAGGTGAGTGGAATCTTGAATGCGGCATCCACAAAAACAGCCCGGATCCTCCGATGCGCGGATTCTTTCCAGAAAACTTCCGAAATTACCATGGTTGGTTACAAATTGTGTGTTGTGGAAATTAGGGCGAAAATAATTAGGAATACCCCGGTTGAAAAAACTTGTAAATGTCACGTTTGTATTATTCAGTAAGAGCAACATTCTTTCGTCTATATAGGATTTAATTATAAAGGGAATATCGATGTTGTATTTTTGCTTGTCCTCGAACGATAAGTTATTTAAGTCATATTTTATATTTTCTGCTTCAATGTAATCTGCAATCAATGGAGTTTTAGCCAAACTGTGAACACAGTTGTACGAAGTTGTCTTGTAAGCTTGAATGCTCCATAATAATATCTGATATTGCATTGAGTTTAATTTTTGTATCGATTTTTGATTTAAAAATTTGAACCATATTTCTGATCCATATGTTAAAGTTGATCTGAATAAAGATTTGTACAATGTAATTCTTTTATGGGAGCTCAAACCCCATGATTTGCTGCACATAGAGAATAGAAATTTTTTTATTCTTAGAGTTCTGCTCACTATTTCCTCTATATGAAAAGCAAAATTTAATTTGTTTTTTCTTCTATGATTTGCAATTGTTATTCCTAAAATTTTTATTTTTTTGTACTGGTGAAATTAATCCACTCTTAAATTTAACTGGGATCTTTTCTTTATTATGCAAATATAAAATGTTTGTTTTTTCGGAACTGATTTCTAACTTGTTCTTAATACACCACAATTCGATAGTATTTAATGCTTCCTCTATAACTATTTTTAGTGATGCTAGATCTTTATTCCAGCATATGATCGAAATATCATCCGCCTAACAAATCAACTCACAATTGGGCACCTGCAAATTCATCAGCAAATAATTCAACAAAATTGTCCATAGAAGTGGAGAAAGCGGACCGCCCTGAGGACACCCCTTGGTAATTGGCTTTGAAGTTGTTAGATTGTCGTAACTGAAAGAAATGAACCTGGAATTTAAATATGATTGTAGAATTTTGATCAGTTTTTCCGGTAAATTATCTGAGTCTATTCTTTTGATGATCGCTGGCCACCAGGCATTATCAAAAGCCCCCGAGATATCTATTGTAACTAGTGCAGAAAGTTCTTTTTGCTTATGCTCCATTAATACATCGATTATAGTATTCAAAGCAGTGATGGTTGACTTAGACTTGATAAATCCGTGCTGCCTCGATCTTAACAGATTGTTTTGAATATAAAATTCATAGATTTTATTTTTGAGAATTTTTTCTAGAATCTTTGAAATTTTTGATAATAAAGATATCGGACGGTAGCTTTTAGCTGATTCATAATTGGTTTTGCCGGGTTTGGCTATTATTTTAAGTGCTGCTGTTTTCCATTTTTTAGGAAAGTATCCTATTTGAATACATTTATTAAATATTGAGTGTAAAATCGGAAGTATTAATTGAAAAGCATTCTTTATCATATTATTACTAATATTGTCTAGACCAGGAGCTTTATTTACAATAAATTTGTCGATTAGCTCTTCTATTTCTTTCTCATGAATATTGCATGAGTTGGAGTTTGTAAAATCCGGTGTATAGTTCCTTATTGATGTATGGTGAGCAGTATCCGATATAGTTGTATCATCAGGAATTAGTTTATTAATCAGATCTTTTATTAGAGTTTCTTTAGAATCTACTGGTGCCTGTTCAATTATTGGTAATTCCTTTTGTTGATTAGAGGAACACAGTTTTTTTTAAGGTTCTATAGGCGTTTCCAAACGGATTATTAGATCCATTTTCTTCTATAAAATCTCGCCAACTATTCCTCTTAGCTTTTCTAACACTATTTTTATATTTATTTCTGACAGACTTATATTCATTAACACTAATTGCTTTATGATGAAAGTATCGATTTCTCACATAATGAAAATACTTTTTCTTTTGTTCTAATTCTTTGTTCCACCACTTGATCCCGGTATCGAAAGTGAAGTTGGAAGATTTCACCTCCAGTGATTGATATGCAGCTTCCAGAATTATATCCGATAGCCTGTCAACTACCATGTCAATATCAGTTTCTTTTTCGACCTTTTTTACATCGTTTTCCAATCTTCTTACTTCCTGTTTAGAAATTGTATTTGAAAACAGTGACCAATCTGCTTTCTTTTCGCTAAATTTCCATGTAGAATTTTGTTGATTGTTTGTAATATCTAAGCTAACATTGATATCAAATGAAACTGTCACATGGTCGGAAATCTTGGTCAATTCAAAAGTTTGCCAATTGTTTACCAGTGTCAATGAATGTCTATTTGAAATAGTGAGATCTATTATGCTTTTATTACGACAGGTAGGAGTTTTGTTATTGTGAATAAAAAGATTATATTCATTAATAATAGGTTGCATTTTATATCCGTTAGAGTTTGTAATTCTATCGAACCAAACCGGGTGACGGGAATTAAAATCTCCACAGAGGATTAGGGGAGTACTCTCGAAGGTAGCTATCAAATTCTTTAAAAAGTTCAAATGTTCGTCATCGCATTTGTTTGGAGGAATATAAAAGTTTGCTATTATCGTCCTAGATTTAGGTGTATTTATAGAGATTGATGTACAAAACTGATTTGTGAAACCCTCTAACTTCCTATATTTTATATTTTTATTATACAGGGTGATCCAAAAGTCCCGCACAACTTTAAAAATTAATAACTCCGCGAATATTCGCGCTAGAGCAATGCGGTAAACACCATTGTGTTCAGGATGCAATGGGATTTTTTATGGCAAATAATGTAAAATTCGAAATCGATTTTAGTTACAATTTTATTCGCCAGATGGCGCTCTACCAGAATCAGAGATTCAGCGGCCAAATTGTTTGATAAATTGAAAAATATAACTGATCGACACGTATTTTTCCTTTTTGAATACCAGGAAAGAACCCTAATAATATCAAATAACAAATTAATAAAACACCACTTCGCCAAAAGTATGAAGAATTGGTTAACGATTTTCAAATACAATCAGAGATATGTAAAATAGGAAAATGCAAATTAAAACATGTAGCAAAAAGAAAATTGATATTTTAGATACGGTTTGTTTCCGAAGATAATAAATTTCTAATATTTTTAATTCAACTCTCACTCAGTATCGATTATATTTATTTTAATTCATTTGAAAAATATGTATCTATCTCTGATAATTTATTTTATTCTGGAATGCCGTTGTTTTTGTCGTGTCCAATAAAGAGCCTCAGATGTACCAAGCATCTCCATCACATCAGCAGCAATGTCCACTATCTTGGGTGTGTAAAGCTGCTGCTCTAGGTCTATGTCAAATTTCTGCAAGGCTGCGGCCATTGCTGGCTATGAGAATATGTGGGTAGGTGTAAGTTCCACACCAGGACCATTGTTGCATGCCCTATAGGTTCTTGTGCCATCTGGATGTATTGTCATTCCTTTATAGTGTTTTGTTCTAAGTCTTGTTATAGTTTTTGTCATTTTTCTCTCAGAGTTTATTTCGCATTTTGATCTTTTCTTTTTTTTTTTGCTTAATTATCTTGTATTCTGACAAAGAATCAGCGTCAAATAATGACATTTGTTCTTTCCTTTGGCTCAACTTTCTGACTTCCTTTGCCAATTCAAATGCCATTTCATTACCCCCGATCCCAGCAGGGCAGGGATCCAATGTAGAATGCAGTTATTCTCCAATGGTTCCAGTTGGGTAAGTAACGAGTGTATTTTCTGTGTGATTTTAGTATTGCCCTTCTGAATTGCTTCTAGAGCGGATATGGAGTCGCTGTATATTAAAATTCCTTCTGTTTGATGCAGGGATGGTTGGTTAAGGCATACATCAAGGGCTTTCCAGATAGCTGTCAGTTCACAAGTGAAGTTTGACGAAATCTGTCCTGCTCCTTCTTTGAATTTTATGTTTGTTCCATCTTGCAGTATTATGTTAATTCCGGCCCCTCCATTACTCAGGGTAAGGTCTGAAGATCCATCTGTATATGCTGTTAAAGGGCGTGGCCTAGCATTTTTAATCAATAATTTGTACTATGAGGACATAGCCGTTAATATTCCAAACACATTAGACCTCGAAACCCAAGGTATCAAAGTCTACCTCAATCAAAACAAAGCCATCAACATATACAATATGTATCACCCTCCAAACAATACATTTATTGACGATGGAACAATGGCTCAATTTCTTACAGACAACACTATTATTTTAGGTGACCTTAATGCCAAACATCAACTATGGGGATGTTCTACGCCAAACCCAAGAGGCAAAATACTATCAAACATATTTGACTACAATGCCTTCATGTGCTTAAATGATGGGAATCCTACCCATCATTCCTACAGCTATAATACTGCACAAGCCCTTGATATAAGTTTTTACTATCCTGACATTTTCCACAAATGCAAATAGCAAATATTAAAAGGTTTTGAAAGTGATCATATGCCTAATTTGATAGAAATTAGCACCAAGACCAAAACTAGCTCAATTAAGAAAAATTATGGAACTTCAAAAAGGCTAATATGATATCTTTCGAAAACACCATTATTAAAGCAGCCAAAGTGTCAATACCAAGAGGTTATATTAAGAAATGGATTCCAAATTATACACACCAGGCAAAAAATATTCAAACACTTATAACTAAAAGAAATGAACTACAAAAAAGTGCACCCAAAACCAAACAAATTGTAGAACTGAACTGAACATTGTGATTGCAAAAATAAAAAGATTATACGTAAATGTGAAAAGGGAAAAATGGAAACAAACTTGTGAAAACCTGAACCCAAGAAACCCAAATACAAAACTTTGGAATTTGGCAAAACAAATTGACAGAGTCCAGCCACAAACTGAAAACACAAATATGATTGAGAATACAGATGGTACACCAGCAACTAATGACAAAATTGCTGCCAATCCTTTAGGTAATTCATATCAAATAAGTAGTAAAATCAAGGTTGAAAAAAGGCCCCGAAAGATTATTCATGACTGTAAAAATGTCACCAGCACTCATAATATTTTCCATTAAAAAAATCAATATGAAAGAGCTAGATTATGCATTACAAAACACTGACCAAAACAAGACTCCTGGGCCAGATGGAATCCATGGCCGAATGATATCAAACTTGGGCAAAATTGGCAAAGAAAGACTTCTTAATATTTTCAATATCTACTGGAAAACTGGAAAATTGCCTCAAGACTGTAAAAATGCAACAATAATTCCCATTAAAAAACTTGACAAATCTGCTGATGACCCAAAAAACTACCGACCTATCTCCCTCACAAATATTTGCTGCAAATTAATGGAAAAAATTATATTCAGACGACTCACCTACCACCCCGACACAAGAAATCTCTTACCAGAAGAACAATATGGATTTAGGAAAGGACATGGGGCATTAGACCAACTCTTATTTTTCACACAAAAGGTAAAAGATGCACAAAACAAAAAGCCAACTAACCACACCATAGCTGCTTTTTAGACCTTACACAAGCTTTTGATAAGGTATGGAAAAACAAGTTAATTACAAAATTATACAAACATTTCAAAATTGATGGAAAGCTATCACTTGGATAAATGATTCCCTTAAAAATATATACATCAGGGTCAAATATAATGGCACTCTATCTAAAACCTTCAAATTGTACCAAGGATTACCACAAGGATCAGTCCTTAGCCCAACTCTCTTCACCCTATTTATTGCAGGCATAGAAGAAAAATTTTCACATAAAACCAATATTGGACTTTTCGCTGATGACATTATTCTATGGAGCAGCAACACTAACTGGAAAAAAAAGCTGAAAGAGATTTGAACAAGACTATTCTCCACCTAGAAAAATTTGCTAATAAACATAAATTAGAATTTAACCCCCAAAAATCTGAAACCTGTCTTTTTACTACCGATAAGAAACTATACAAAATAAGACCAAATATTATTCTGAAAGAACAACAATTGCAATATAATAAACATCCTAAATATCTCTGCTACACCCTGGATCCAGAAATTAACTCCAGTAAACATATTGAAGGAGTTGTTAGAAAAGGAAGAGACCGACTAAAAATCTTGAAATATATTTCAGGAAGAGTGGAGAGCTGAAGCAACAACACTAAAATTAACTTACACATCTCTAATGAGACCTATCTTGGAATATGGATATCAAATCTATGGTACAGCATCTGAAACAAATCTAAAAACACTGGAAAGGATACAACTAAATGCACCTAAAATTATTACAGGTCTTCGAAATACCTGCCCTAATAATATTGTACTTTGCGAGGCAGACATTATGCCCTTGAAGGATAGAATAAGCTACAATCTGCCAAAAATATATAAACAAAATCAAGAGTTATGAAAATAAACACAGAACTTTCAATTACATACTTATTTGGGAACCCAATATAAGACTCACAAAAGAAGGACCTCTCAACCTGGCCAAAAGAAATGGATTTTTAAAATATAAAGTGGAAAAATATTATTTAGCTGAAAAAATATCTACATGCGAACCACTAACAAAATGTTATTTTTAATGCCACTTTAAACGAACCCACCAACAAACAATACCAAAATCCAGAATACTTAAAACAATTTTCATTAGAAATAATTAATATAAAATTCCTAAAAATGCAATAACTATCTATACCGATGGCAGCAGAGACGAGTTGGGACACACTGGCAGTGGCTCTCTCATTAAAACCACAAATGGCAATGAGAAAATGAACAGAAGAAACCCAGATTTTTGCTCAATCTTCAGATCAGAACTTATAGCCATCTATGAAGTCTTAAAATCCATCAGAAATACTAAACATCACGATATATGGATTCTTACTCATAGTAGAAGTGCCATACAACACTTGAGTCACACAGGGGAACTTAGAGACAAAGTAAGCAGGTACATAATTGGTTATCTCCAAAAACTCTCAATACCTCAAAAATTCACCTTCAATGGATACCCTTACATGTTAGCATTGAAGGCAATGAAGCTGCTGATGCGCTAGCGAAAAAAAAGGCACAAAAGAACCCTTGCTACAGAAAAATAAAATTACTTTTAAAGAAATAGAAACAGTAGCCAAAATAAACAAGAACTGGAGGATCCCACCTAAGCACAGTTGGTACACCCTAGAAGCAGATGGCCACCCAGACCTTTCAGTCTACAAGCCGGCATGCGAAGCATGCCCTTCGCTGCTATTCTGTTCAACTCATAAGCCAAGTAACGGTATCCAAGCTAGTGCTTGGACATTGTACCTGGAAACACCACCTCCCAGACAACGTGTCTGGAAGGATTTCTATACCGGTGGCCTTTAATCACAGCAAAATAGGGGACTATCTACTGTGTCCAGCAGGGACGGCGGGGAGGCAGCCCCCGGTCGACTCTGTTCACTCACAGCTGAGGAAAAGCTCAGCTGCCACGTCGTGGGCTTTCTCAAGAAGCTTGCTCTGATTTCTCAGCAGCTTACTCTCGATCGCGCCCCTCGCCCTCCTTCTCTCTTTCTGCACACCCACTACCCTTGGACAATCCAAGACGTAGTGGCGTGCATTCACATCCCTTTCTCCATAGACGCAATCAGGGTTTCTATTAATTTTAAATCTGTGGAGACTTGGGGAAGAGCCCATGTCTCGAACTACCCTAATGAGTTTGTGGGACATTACCTTACAGAGGTACTTGGGTGTTGTTACCCCATTGAATACCTCTCTCCCCTTCACACTGTTCCTCCATCTGTCCAACCATAAGTCCTGGACGTGACCCCTGATCCTCCTATAAACTTCTTTCTTGGTCACTGGGGTCCTCAGTGATCAACCTCTAAAGCATCCTGCCTTAGCGATCCTGTCTGCGAACTCATTACCTTCGTTGAGGCTGTGTCTCCTAAACCAAGGGAGCTCCTGGGCCCGCGTCATCATCTCCGGCTTCTGGATTATTTGATGCGCGAGTTGCCCTTTCTCCAGATTGATAACGACGAGGGCCGACATACAATCTGAATAAGGCGGTCCGGGCTGAAGTTCTTCTCGGCACACACTCTGAGGGCTACCCTGATCGCAACCAGCTCGGCTGAAAAGACCAATTCGTCCACTTAAAGTCCCAGGGCATTTTCCCTTTTTTCCCAGATCTTCTGTCTGATGGTCTCCTCCTCTAGTTTCAATCCCTGGGGTATAAGCCCAGCGAGGACCAATAAGGCCTCACTGCTGGTAGTGCGATATCCCCCTGTGATTCTGAGTGCCGCTGTCCTCTGCACTCTCTCTAGAGTAGTCGCCACCTTCTGATCTCTGTTTCGGCGCCACCAAGCCCTGGAAGCATATAGCAAGATTGGCTCGACACAGGAGAGGCAGAGGTTCCTAAAAATAGTACCCTCCTTCTCTCCCCCCCCCTGTTGAGAGCCAACCAGGACAGGCCTGCACAACGCCTCCCTGCCTCTCGCCACCATCTCCTCCGCCTGGTATTGCCAACCCATCTTGTCATCAATGACCACCCCCAGGATGGTCATCCTATTGACCAACGCTACCCTCCGTCCTTCCATCCGGATAGCCGGCTTGTGTTCCCATTTGATCCCTTTCATTTTAGTTCTTATGTCCCTAGGCTTAAAGCTGAGGGCTTTAGTTTTGGAGACATTGAACTTAAGGCCAGATTCATGGGCCCAGATCGAGAAAATATGGAGAGAAGTTTCAACACACTTCTCAGCCTTCGCTCTCGAAGCAGCCTCAATGATGAGGTACTGGTCGTCAGCATAGAGAACCAGCCTGTCTCCCTCATGGGCTCCTCCTGGAAAACGGTGTTTACCAGGATATTCCACAGAATAGGTCCGCAGCAAGAGCCCTGGGGGCAACCCCTAGCACAGTTTCTTTCCAACTTCCGCCCACCAAAACTGAGGCTAATCCGTCTATCCCTCAGGAAGTCACGAATCAAGCTGCACAAATTATCAGGACAACCCATGACCATCAAATTTCTCATCAGCTTGTTCCAGCTCATGGAGTTGAACGCGCCATCAATGTCCAGGGCCACGAAAAGAACCCAAGCACCCTTATTTAAGCCCATCTCAACCCCCTCTAACACCTCGTTCAGAGCTGTTAGTTGTGGATTTCCCTTCCCTAAAACCATGTTGGAAAGAGGAAAGGAGCTCATTACTCTCTAGCCAGTGATTCAGTCGCTGAGCTAGTAGGCTATTCAGGACCTTACATAGACACACTAGTAAAGAAAGCGGACGATAATCATTAGGAGAATTACCCTTTCTACCAGACTTTTCGAGAAGCACTACTCGGGCAACCTTCCATGCCTCAGGAAATGTACCAGTGTCCAGGCACTTATTGAATAACCTGGAAAGAAGCGATGGGTGCATCCTTACCAGGGCTTTCACGACCGTGTTATCGATCCCTTCGGGACCAGGAGATTTCCTTTTCCCGAACTTGAAAGCCGTCAGTTTCACCTCATTCTCAGAAAAGGGCGGATCCACCAAACCACAAGTGGTCAGAGAGATCTCGTCCTCTGGTTCCTCGTTTCCGAAGTGCCGATCCAAGTTGTTTTTATTTTGTCTTCTGCTTTCGAGCGAGTAGGTCTAGAACACATTCTCTCTGAATTTTCTCATTGTTGGTGGATGGAACAGCACCGGTGATTATTTTGGCCGCTTTTGCTTGAACACTGTCTAGTCTTACTTTTAGTGATGAGCTTGAGGGAGCCCAGACGAGTGTTGCATATTCCATTATCGGTCTTATTAAGGTGGTATATGTTGTTCTGAGAATTCTGGGTTTTGCTCCCCAATTTGTTCCACATAGCCTTCTCAGAATGTTTAGTTTTCTGATAGCTCTATTTGAGGTGCTAATTATGTGCTCTGAAAATTAAAATTCCTCATAAATAATAATTAAAATAATTTTGTTGACATATTGTCAATACATACACAGTCTGCACTATTAAAAAAAGATAATATGCATTATATACACTATGTATAATGAATATGGCGCCTCTGCCAGCGCTGAAGAGTTTGGTGGAGAATCGCCAGTGGGTCTCCAGCGACACCACGCATTTTGCGATCTACGATGAATACGTAGATCGCGTACTTCGCCGCTTAGGAGATGGTGATGGCGTGGTCCTCGAGACCAACTGGAAAGATCCAGGACTGCAGTATCACACCTAGGTATTATGGATTTCTAATTTTATCAATTATTTGTTTGTTTATGCTTATTTTGTGGTTATATTTATGCCTCTTTCCCTGGGAGTGGAGAAGACGCATAGGTTTGGTTTTATTGGGTTTATGGTCATTTGGGGTTCCATTGCCCACTTCTCCAGTCCTCTCATTGATGTCTTTAGTATCTTTTACGAATTTTCAATGCTGCTACTTGTGTGCCATATGGCTATATCATCTGCATAACAGGCAACCTTTGTTTCTTCAGTGAGGTAAGGATGGATGTCGTTAATATATAGCAGATAGAGTAGAGGACTGAGCACCGATCCCCTTCCTACCTTGGAAAATTCTCCATTGACCCGAACCTTTAACCTTCTTCCCCTTAAGAAGTCTGCAATCCAGATTAAGGTTTTTCCTCTTACTCCGATGTTGTGCAGCTTTTCACGTAATTTCTCCCTCCACACTCGATCAAAAGCTGAGGTCATATCAAGGAATATAGCCGTGGTCTTCTTTGGCGGTTTTTCCCGGAAAGAATCTATTATTGATTGACAGAAGTAGAACAGTTGATCAGTTGTACAGTGCCGTTTATAGGCCGTTTGGCAGAGGTTTATTTTATTATTTTTTGTGAGCCAGACTATGAGCCTAGAGTGGATAATTCGTTCTGGTATTTTACAAAGTATGCTGGCGAGAGCAATTGGCCGATAGTTCTTGTATTCCTTGGCATCTTTGTTTGGCTTCAGTATTGGCACTATAATTGATATCTTCCAATTCTTTGGTAGTTTACCAGTTTACCATGAAATGTTCAGTATTCGTAGGAGTTGATTATTAGCTTTGACTTCAAAGTGTTTAATCATTTGACCAAAGATTAGATTATCTCTTGGTGACCTCTTGGAATTTTTTTATTGATGGGTTAAGCTCATTCAGTGTGAAGTCTCTCGAGAAAATATCTTGTTGATAGAAGTTTCTTGCTTGTTTAACTAACTGGTTTATATTATTTTTTAGAGTCCTGTCTTCATTTGTATAGTTGAGTATGGAAGTGCTTGAAAGATATTCAGCAATTATGTCAGACATCTGTTTGTTCTCGTTCTCGCTGTTCTATTCATATCGGCTAGAGTATTGGAGGATTGGTGTTGGTTTGGATTGTTCTCTAACACTCTATATTCCAGTGGATCCATTTTTTTTTCACAGAATTCTGCCATTTTTCTTGTTTGAATATCCAAATTTCTTGTTATATTTTGTGAATAATTTCAATGAGTTCCTTTCTGTTTTATTTGTTTTAAGAAGTCGATTGATATTGTCTCTCTCTCTGAAATCATTGCCTCGATGTTGTGGTCCTTCCAGTAACGTATCCACAGGTCTTTACGTCTACCTCTAGTTATCGATGCTCTTTTGCAGCTTTTTAAATGTTCGAAGAGAATTTTTCCAAGTTTTTGTCAAGCGTTCTGTAATTCAATTTTTCGTTGCACAGTTCTTCAAGCTTTTCTGTGAATTTTTTTCAAGTCGGCTTTCCTAAAGTTCCATGTTCTTTTATTCTAATGGACATTCTCAATTTTGAAGTTTAGGGTTGTTAAAATTGGTCTGTGGTCACTGATTGCACCTCTCAGGATTTTCCATTGTGTTGTGGGTGCGATGTTGTAATTTATCGCTGTGATGTCTATTGCGGATTCTGTGCCTGTGGACTTAGATAGATAGGTGTTCTCTCCGTTATTTAACGGTGTAAGGTCGAGGTCGGTTAGCATGTCCTCAACCTACTGACTTTTGTTATCCTGGACAGGTGATCCCCGAATTGAACTTTTGGCGTTAAATTCGCCGAAGTATGATTGTGATATCCGAAGACGCTTCACTTAATGTCTCTATTGTGTGTGCCCATACAAAATGCAAAGATTTCACGAGCTGAAAGTTGGCGATTTTGAGATGCGTCAAGAATTCGCTGAATGGGTTTTCCGGCAAATTGATATTGATGAAAACTGGCTGTCGAATGTTCTGTGAACAGATGATGCTCACTTTTCTCTAAACGGAGAATTTAACATTCAAAACAGCCGCATTTGGGCAACAGAAAACCCTAGGATTTTTACAGAAATCCCACTTTACCAGCCTAGAGTTACAGTTTTGTGTGGGTTCACTTCTTTTATTATTGGGTCATTTTTCTTTGAAAAATGAATGGAAGAACTTTTAAAACCGTTTTTGTAACTGGTGAACGTTATGAGAAAAGGGTATTCCCATATTGCAGGGTAAAAGCACTAAGCGAAATAACATTCATGAAAGATGGAGGACCTCCTCATACCTCCCGAGGTGCCAAACAATTGCTGAAGGATACGTTCGGTGAAAATCGTGTGATAGGTCGCCACTTTATATACCAGTGGCCTCCAAGATCAACAGACTTGACGCCTTGCGATTTTTGTTTATGGGGATACATTAAATCGTGTGTTTATCGATGCTGGCCTACCACATTGGCCATGTTGAAGGCTTCTATCAGATGGCACGCTTTATCAATTTAACAGATATGTTATTTAATGCTGTCCATTCTGTCATTTATGGTCTGCAGGCGGTGATTGAGAATGAAGGGTGCCACATTGAGCAAGGATTGTGACCTAATACAAGAGAGAAGGCAGTTACCTCATGTGTTGTATAAGCCGCCATGTATTATATTATCTATCAATATTTTGCAGCTCTTTGTGTTGGGATATGGGGTTAATAAATGCTGTCCTCACATCTTGACTATTTTTTTTTTGTGAACAGTAATATTTTGTTTGTCATTTGCTCACATATTATGTCGTGCAAACCAGAGTGTTATAACTTCTCGAATAACACTGGTACACACAATTTTACCCCTTATGTTTAGTTTTTCGCTTTTCGCTCATTAGAAGAAATACATAGATAATAGATAACATAGAAATACACACATAAGAAATACATGTAGCATAAGGAATATTTTCTGTACACCAATAACTTTAGAAATTTTGTGAAAAAAAAAAAATACAAAATGATTTTACTACCACGTTTTTCAACGCAAAAGGTCGATTTAAAATTTATTTTTATTTGAGGGGACACATTTTTAATTTTTTTTACAGTATAATAAACAATGATAACATTTGACAAGCCCATAGAATATTTGGAATAAAGTACGACAAATATATTTTATCACTCCCCTCTATATTTCATTTGTTGGATCATGACAAATATCCAGTTAAATAGTCAAGGGTCGCCAATCAGTCAAGAAACTACACATTTCTTATAGCAAAAAATCCTATTAGTAGTGCCATCATAATTTTTGGTACTATATTAACATTTCAAAAATTCGTGTATTGATATCAGCAGTGTTTTTCAAACATTCAATCTATTTCACAAAACCTCATATAAAAAATAAATATTTTGCTACATGTTTTAATTTGCATTTACCTATTTTACATATCTCTGATTGTATTTAAAAATCGTTAAACAATTCTTCATACTTTTGGCGAAATGGTGTTTTATTAATTTGTTATTTGATATTATTAGGGTTCTTTCCTGGTATTCAAAAAGGAAAAATACGTGTCGATCAATTATATTTTTCAATTTATCAAACAATTGGGCCGCTGAATCTCTGATTCTGGTAGAGCGCCATCTGGCGAATAAAATTGTAACTAAAATCAATTTCGAATTTTTCATTATTTGCCATAAAAAATCCCATTGCATCCTGAATACAATGGTGTTTACTGCATTGTTCTAGCGCAAATATTCGCGGAGTTATTAATTTTTAAAGTTGTGCGGGACTTTTGGATCACCCTGTATATAACCGTTGCAGTATAAGTTTTTTCTGTTGAGGAACAATGTACTATGTGAGAGTCCATATCGAGCACGACCTTTCTATTTAAAACATAAGGCTCTTGAAGAAGGAGAATATCTGGAGGATTGTCTCTAATTGAGCTTCTGAGTTCGGTAGTTGCCATTATACTTTTCCTAATGTTCTGTTGTATACATTTAATTTTTCCTCTGGTTAAAATGTTTGCTTCTTTCATAATGGACATATATATGGAAAATTTGGTGCCTTGTTGAAAAATAGGTTTTTTACCTGTGAAATAATCAGAATTTATATGAAATATAGTGAAATATATTGAAATCTATAGTATATTATTACATAAATATACAATCATGGACAAAACTTAAGGAAGTAAAACATATTTGATGTCGCTGGTCTGTTTTTTTTTAAAGAGACAGTGGAATTTGTTCACACTTGGTTAGCTCGTAGGTCTTAAATAAAGGTCACTGTGTGTCCGATTTCTTTCATAGTTGTTATCTGAATCCAGATATATAAATGCTGAAAAGTACAACTTCCTCAAGTTTTGTCCAAGAGTGTAGATGTTGAGAATGGAATAATTATATAATGCAGAAAGATCAAACATTTAACACTCTATTAGTATAATACGAAAATTTTTATAAATAGATAACAAAGTTAGAACGATAAATATACAAGGACATGTCCTTATAAAAATGGGTGCTGCAGGGACTTACTTGAGCTCGTTTCTTCGGTCCGTGCTTCCGTTTACTTTTTGTTCGTCTTCCATGCTGCAACTAGAAGAACGTGAAGTCGGATATATGATCTTTATAGACAACCAGAAGAATAAAGACAACAGCAGCAAAAGAAAAACCTCTATTAAAGACAATCGTCCCATATAGGATTATCCCAGATGAGTAAACAGAAGTAAACATAGAAGTTATCTACAGAAAATAGAGAATAAGATCGACCTTTTTTTCAAGTTGGATCCACAATCTATGTTTCGCCTATAGCCTGTGCCGTTTTCCAGGATTTCTTAAATGTTAATACATTGGATTTGTTTTTTACTAATTTTTACCTTAGAACATATGACAACTTGTTTTTATAACCAATATTTTGACGTAGAATATCTCTCTTCTCTTCTATTGCCGACTATTAAATAATATAGTGTGGAAAGTCGTGGCTAAATTTGCTGTTCCACAAAGTGCATTTCAAGTTCTTATATTTCGAATAAAATGTGATCATAAAAAGAAGAAGATCATTATAATGAAATTTAAGCTAAATTGTCACAGAATTTATTAATATTTAAATATTTAAAATATATAATATTTAATAATCTCAAACAGATTTTACATATATAATTCGAAATTAATATGTGAGATTCTGTTATGGTCTATTTATTATTTATTCGCGTGGGATGCTTTTTCAGAACTTTCTGCAAATATTGAACAAAATATAAAAAATAAATCGAAACTATTCAATCTCTACCCGCTCTGGTCTTGTCTACAATAAAGCAATGGATCAGTCTACATTCAAACCAAAACCGGTCGTAAAAGAAAAAACAACAATATGATATAAAGAAACTTGTATATTAAATTGGATAAAGCTATTTGGGGCTAAACAATTCTGAGCCAAATATATTCAGTAAAACATATCCTTTAAAAAACGACGACCTGAAGAAATAGAATTCTGTTGATTTTGCTTAGAATTTTTTTATGAACTGATTCCAAGAATTATTAATTAAACATTATATTTATTGATTTACAAGAGAGAGAACAAAATATAAAAGGGAAACTAATATTAAACAAAGGAACTTTTTTTCTTTAGGTTAGCGCCTATTTACCTGTGAGCTTACACACACTCTGTGGTAACAATTAATTAATATATATATACAACAAATTCCAATATAAAATCACTCGAATAAGCATCTTTTTAAGTTAACTATCTATGCGTATATTATAATAATCTTTACTACAATATTAAAATTTGGGGTATCTGGACACCAGAAATAGGTCAAATTTGTAAGAATAGCCAGGAACAGACGCCAAAGAGAGAGATTTAAGGTATTCATATGGTGAACGTGTCGGTTAACAGCCGAATAACGCGGTGCCACTCATAGGACAACTTCTAAAATTTATATTCCAGATTCCTTTTATCCTGGAATAGGCGGAGAGAACATATGTGACATCGTGAAGTTGATTTTCATACTATTGCTTCACCAGATTTAGGTCCATAGGGTTTGTCAACAATACTTTTCTCCCTACCTGTGCTGTACACGTTTCTTAAACGGATTTCCATACTTAAATGTAAATATAGGATAATTTCATTTTTGAGGTTTATAGGTTTATTTATTTGTTGTTTTACTCCTAGATGAGGATTCCAAGTCTTCTCGCCCGCAGTTTCTACCAAAATATATATCACCTCGCCTCAACCTTTAAAGTGGTGTGTATTCACGGTGGTTTTAAATATAAATAATAATTTTGAAAATAGAGCGCAATCCATAAATAAATCTTAAATCAAAAAGGCCTATATTGGATCAAAATATCATTTATTTTACCAATATTTCAGTAGACTGAACGCCAATCTTTGTTATGTTATATACCTATGTTATAACACCTTGGTATAAGGTTTATGTTAGCGTTCAGCCAACTGAAATATTGGTAAAATAAATGATTATTTTGATCCAATATATGCCTTTTTAATAAAAAAAAATAAATAATGTAAAGCGCGCGCGCCTAATTTGTCGAAATTAATATATAATCAACGAAAGGTATGTATCGTATGGCGTGTATAGTATTTCATATGTGTATTAATATACATATACATATAGGATTACTTTACATAGAAAAACAAAGCCTAAAGCATCTTTTATTAACTCAAACCAAGTTTGATATAACTTAAAAATGGAGTTAATAAAATCATGCCGGTAAAAGGAGAGGCGACACCCAGAAAGGTCGTATAAAGATCGTTAACATTTCACAAGAAGGTAAGAGAGGGGGAAAACATATTGGCCATGCAAGTCCTTGATTGGAAACAGACACCCAAAAAAGTCCGCCCTCTCTGCCGTCACCATCAACACATAAGCTGAGTTCCTTCTGAGCCAATGGGAGGATTCTGTTAGATTGACCAGTGATCCCAGGAATCCCATATAGTTTAATTTAACTTTCTCAGGTGCCATCCTCTAAACCGAGATGACCATATTCTCTACGTGTGTGAAGTTATTTGTCTCCAGGCAGTACACTGCCACTCTGCTAGCTGTATGAGGAGATTAATGACGTGTGTAGTCGACAGGATGACATGCCGAAGACAATCTCGCAAGGAAGAAAGCCATGGCGCGAAGATCGGTACAAATCTGCGGTCAAGTTTTCAACATTTGCTTTGACAATGGCACAATCCACCAGGCGATATAACAGACTCATCCCTACCAAAGCTAAAGGCTTCTTACAAGTCATATATCGAGTATTCCATGTGAACAGGACGATAGCCAAAAATAAAATCTCCAAACTAAACTTTCATCAATTGTGAGAGTTTTTAAAAACTTTCATATATGTATATATTCCTCAAGTTCACAACTTTATTCACTTAAATTTTCAAATTTTTACCTCTTTGTTTAATTTCCATTCCAATTTTATTTCTCAATTATCGTATCGTATACACTGCGTGACATTGAAAATGGAACACCAAGAAATAGTGGCCAGAAAATTATGCAAATTTCAGGGTAGACGCGCCTAACCGAGTTATGCAAATGATGTAAAATGCGCAGCTCTCGTGCGCACATGGAGTAAGATATAAGGGAAGGAACTTGCAGAAAGGACAGTATTCGTGTCGTTATTTCTTCAAGGAAAATCATTGTAGAAATTTTGTTCTTGTGTCAAAAGACACGTGTAATAACAGAGAATGCCAGGTCATCGTAAACGGAGGCAGTTCAAGCAGACAGACGCTTTTACGAGGGGCATGGTGATCGGACTGAAAAGGGCAGGTTGGTCCATACGTCAAATCGCAGCTGGTACACACCTTGGTGCGTCCACGGTGCACCGACTGTGGAGAATGGTTGGAACAAGGAAATGTGGCAATTTATAGGAATGTCGGTGCAACCAGAGTGACGTCAGCACGTGTGGATCGGCGTATCCTTCGACAAGCAGTGGCGGCCCCACAAGCCACTTGTACCGCCATCCTGCAACATGTGCAACACCCTAGATCATTCCATCTCGACCAGAACCATTTCCCGTCGATTGGTTGCTAATGGCTTGCACTCATGCCGTCCGCTAAGAAAACTGCCATTGACCCCACCGAATAGGGGCCAACGTTTGGAATGGTGCCGGGACTAGATCGACGTGGATGACGGAATGGCACAGGGTCGTGTTCTCTGATGAGTCGCGTTTCTGCTTGTCCAGTGATAGTCGCCGTGTACTCGTGTGGCGTCGACGTGGAGAAAGGTCCAATCCGGCAGCAATTGTGGAACGCCCCACCGTGCGACAACGTGGAATCATGGTTTGGGGCGCAATCGCGTATGATTCCAGGTCACCTTTACTTCGTATTCAGGGCACTATGACGGCCCAACGAAACGTTGATGATGTGCTGCGACCGGTGACACTCCCCTACCTTCAGGGGGTACCCAATGCCCTTTATCAGCAGGATAACGCCCGACCGCACACTGCTCGCATTAGCCAACAAGCTCTGCAAGATGTACAGATGCTTCCCTGGCAACCGTACTCTCCTGATCTCTCACCAATCGAGCACGTCTGGGACATCATTGGACGCCGTTTGCATGCCTTGCCACAGCCGCGTTCAGACGACGAACTGTGGCAAATGGTTGAGAGGGAATGGAGAGCCATCCCTCAGGACGCCATCCGTACTCTGATTGACTTTCTACCTAGACGTGTTGCTGCGTGCATCGCCGTCCGCGGTGGTCCTACTTGCTACTAAGCCGACGCCGTTCTCGCTCTGTATTATGACTGTCATTTTGAAATAAAGATAACTTATTGTTCGTCCCTGTCTCTCTCTGTCTGCCGAGTTTCATCACTTTCTGGCCACTATTTCTTGGTGTTCCATTTTCAATGTTACGCAGTGTATTATATTTATTTCAACAATTGAATTTGTCTAACTTATTCTCATTGCTTTTAATTTCATTGATAATGTGAAATAAACTATTCCCAAAAAAAATCGCATTTTTATCAATTTACTCCTTTCGCCTAAGAAAATGTCCCTACTAGATTATTACAATAACGTAGAAAATTAGGAAAGACAAACATATGATGACGCAGTAATTTATATAAAGAACAAGCACAACCTAAAAATTGATAAAAATACAAGAGAAACAATGAGGAAGGTTCACGCAGAGTAAAAAATACATAAACATCAAAATTAATAATCTGTTATTAAAATAATAAATACTTTGCCTCATAGCTCCTTTCTTTTGGGAACTGTGAACCACAGATTGCAAATATTGTAGATACTGACATGGATCTGACATGCTTCTACCAAGGATTCCCTCGGAGTCTTGGAACTCTGTTTCTAGTAGCTTTTCGTCCTTTCCCTTGCGGCGTGAAGAGCGGCTTTGTCTTCATATTGTCTATAGGGTCATCGTCATCTTGGAAGAAAGTCTTGGCTTTGAAACAGCGGTGGAATCCTGGAGTCAGTCTCGGAAAATGTAGGTCACATCACCAATGGCCTCAGGGTTTTTTTTCGCCGTTCTTCAGTTTGTCTTCCCTAATATACCCAGCATCTCCACCAAATGTAACGTTGAAAATTAGGAAAACAAACTTCAGGCTGACTCAGAAATTTATTAAGGCACAATCATAAACTAAAATTGATAAAATACAAGAGAAGCAATGAGGGAAGTTTACGCAGAGTAAAAAAATATAGCATTAAAATTAATAATCTGTTAATAAAATGATAAATACTTCGCTACAATATAATGCAGAAAACACCACTATATATGTAAGTACGTTTGAAACTATTTTAAAGGCGTAAGATTCTTTTTGATATTAAACAATTTCTACTGTCCTTACTGCAATGGAAAAATTAATGAGAGGGCCTGGCTCATCAGTGGTGAACCCTCTCAGCGGTTTCGCCAGTTTAATCTACCAATCAGCGAAACCGCTGAGAGGGCTCACCACTGATGAGCCAGGCCCTCTCATTAATTTTTCCATTGCAGTAAGGACAGTAAAAATTGTTTAATATCAAAAATAATCTTACGCCTTTAAAATAGTTTCGAATTTTGATAACAGATGGCGCGCTAGTGCAACAAGTATATTATAAATATATAACAAGGAAGGTGCGATAAATATAAATATAGAAACAAGACATTTCTTTAAAAGGAAAGGGTATGGCATGGACTTACCTGAGGTCGTTTCTTCGGTTCAAGACCTCGTTTATTTCCCGTCCGTCTTCCAAGCTGCAACTAGAGGAATGCGAAGTCGGATATATGATATTTGTAAGAGCCAGAATTATAAAGTTCATTATATTTATATTGAAACTATGTGATATATAGAAAACTTGTATATTAAATTGGATAAATCTATGTGTGGCTAGACATTACCGAGCCAAACCTTTCAGTCAATAACTACCCTTAGTAAACGACGGCCCTTAAAGAATTTTTTAAATATAAAAACACTGAAATATTCATCATTTATGACATAAAAATGTTTATTTCAGTTGAATCATACAATAACTTATAGTACCACATTAAGACCCGGTGTGGATGGTCAAAAGAAACAGGTCGCTATTTGTGAGAATAAACAGGAACAGAGGCCGAAGAGACCTGAGATCATGTGGAGATCGTGGCAGTGCAGAATAAACAAATAACGGTGTCACTCACGTGAAAAATTCGAAAAGTTATCTTTCAGAATCCATTTAACCGGGATTATGCGGAGGGAACATATGTGACATTCTGAAGTTGCGGCTCTGTTTCCCCCTTTTTTTTTTCACTAAATTACTTACACCAGGTTTAGGCCCATATGGTTCATAAACCTCAAATTCCTCCTTTTTGTGTTGTACACTTTTCCCGAGAGGAGTTCCATTATCAAAATTAAAAGTAAATTTCTTTCTGAAGTGTTGATGATTTTTACTTAGTTGTTTTTCTCTTAAGTTATGATACCAACTCTTCTCGTATGCGGTTTCTGCCAAAATATATCTCAACTTGCCCCAACCTTTAAACTGTTGTGTTTCAACGGTGGTTTTAAAAACAAATTATAATTTAATAAATTATGGAGTGAGCGTGAACTTTTATATGAGTAAGAGACTGTATTGCGGCGCCTGAAGGGACCGCGCCGACTCTCCGCTGAGCATCTCGTGGTCCGCATCTTCCATCTCATGCTGGGTTGTTAAATTTCATCAGGCCATGGAACATCGGTCTAGGAAATTCATCTACTGGGCGGCATCCTGGAGAGGGTAGCTCATGATGGGTCCCATACGCCCGTGATTTCTTTCTTGTCGGGCAAGCGAGAGCGGCTACTCGCTGGTTCTGGCGGCATTCTCCACCAGCAGCGAGGCTACTTCCCCGGTGGTACTACAATTGCCAAATTTCAGGCCATGCTGAGGCGGTTGGTCTGAGGTTTAGCCATCACGTCGTCTGGATTACAGTAAGTCTTCTGACAAGTCCTGTGTTCGTCGGTGGCGTCGGGCTGCTGGATATCAAGACCCAACTCCAGCTCGCCTGCTAAAAGGGCATCAGGCTGTATGCATAGTAGGAGAAAGAAACGCCCTATTATAGGGGCGGAGTCCGGAACTTGGATATCCCGTTGTATTTGGATATCTGGCGGGGGCACCTGAGGTCGTGCCAGCCTATATGCATCGTCTGCGGCTCACGATACCTTTCACCACTACTGGTCCGCTCTCAAATTCCGAGAGGCGTTCTACATCATCGGGCGGCCGTCGGATCTGCAGTCATGGATCTTTGCGGTGAACCTCAAGGACCACGCCATCACCATATCTTCTGCGACGCAGCATGCGATCTACGCTTTCTTCGTAAATAGTGAAATGTGTGGTGTCGCTGGAGACCCACTGTCGATTTTCCGCTAAACTCTGCTTCCGTGACAGAGGCGCCATGTAAATATTAATTATTCATAGCATATGTCACTTATTTTAAAATAATCATTATAATTCCATATTTAGATCGGAATATGTGTGTGCACTTTTTCATGTATAAACAAGATGTCAAAAAAAATTATGTTAATTGTAAATTGTATCTCTCTCTCTAAAGTAATAATAAATTTTTATTTAATCTCTCCCAAACACACACTTTTCACTGGTTTAAAATATAACAATTGATCTACATGTGCTTCTTCGAATCCAAACCTCAGTTCAGATCATATCGATAAAATAGAAATAGGTGTACACATTGAAGAAATGAATATAAACAACCATCGCAATGATGATGATACCAAATTGCTAACAGAAAAAAAGATGAGCTAAAATATTTTATAGAGAAAGTTGAAAAGAGAGA
>CP092886.1:17583811-17647832 GCA_030710605.1 Cordylochernes scorpioides
ATTGTTACATCAATTTTAATGCACCTTACATTCATTTGAAATATTCTATGATATTTGATATTTATTTAAAACAGAATATTTAGATTATCATCATTCCTTTTTATAGTTTGATTGCTTTTGTAATATTTAATGTACATATATCTTGATTGGTTATTGGAGCGAGAGAGGACCTAGACAATGACTGCGGATCGAGACCTACGAGGAAGGCAAGAATAAATCAACGCAATAAATTTAAAAGGTAATTTATTTTTATTTAATTTTATTTTTTTACTTTTATTCATTTGCTTTGAGTATGGAAACCCGCTCGGGAAAGGTGTATAACACCAAGAAGGAAGAAACCAAGGTCGACGACTCTGCAAAGCTGCAACTTGGTGCAACAATGTGCAGACTCTATATTAAACAAAGCGTTAATCTAGGATACAGTTTTCGGAATTGTATTTAATCCAAAGTGTTTATATAAAAATAAAAGACACACTATTTGGTTCAAATTTATTTTATTTTCACACAACAGATACACATCAGTAAGCATAACTACTAACATTTAGAATATTTTGGACTAAAACTAAGGGGTAGGAAACATATATAGGTTTTTTTGTTCAAGAAACACCAATATCAATAGAAGGGTTTGGAGTATACAGATAAAGGGGTTAGGAAAGATATATAGTTATGTTCAACAGGAAAACATCAATATTTATATAGGTGAGGTATAAAATAAATGGTTAGGAAAGATATATAGTTGTTCTCTGTTCAGCAAAAAAAAACCCTAAAATAGATGTAGGGAGGTATACAATTAAAGGTTAGGAAAGATATATATATATTATATGTTGAACAGTTAACACCAAACTGGTTATACAAATATGAACCACTTTGAGCATTTGAAGTAGATCTCAAAATGATAAAATTATAATGGAGAGGAAGCTGCACTTGTTAGCGATTTCTTTCAGAATGTATATATATAATCACCGAGGGTTGATAAATAAATACATTTATAATATATATATGAATTCTATGATATAATGTAATTCTTTAAACGTTAATATGTTAATTTATTCAATGGAAGACACTATTTTTTCTTATGGTTATAGAACGGAACATGAGAGTTATAAAAGGGCTTGACTTATCAGAGGTGAACCTTCCTATCTATCTCGCAAGTGTTTAACTGGATATTTTTAATAGTTCAATTAACATGTGTCTAGTTCATCTATGGATATTTGTTTTTATGTGTGTATATGGGTCTATGTTTGGAGAAATTATAAAATATAACATTATATAAGCACAATATATAAGATCTAATTAAATATAATATAAAAAATATATCTAATATTTATCATGGACTTTTACCTTGGATTGTACTGAACGGGGTTGTTAATAATCATCCAGGCAAGCCTTATGTTGTCCATGATTGATCCATTGGTGGTAAGAATTTGCCTTTTATGGAAACTAAGGAAATAATGTGTATATTAATAAATATATAATATATAATAGTTAAATGTAATTCGCAAAATGTTCTAGATTATCTTCTCTGTGTAATGATTTAAAATAACTTATTTATAAAATATAGATACCAATAAAGACAGGTGTTATAGAGGTCATTTTGAATATTTTGATGTTATAATCTATGAAAAAAAGCAATTGTTTATGAAACTCAGCATCTATTTGCAAATGTTAACTCAATATTACAGCCTCCTACAACTTAGTATACATCTAAGTCTTTTTTCAGCACCCAGTATAAAGCGAATATATTAATGATAGTAAGAGTATACTCTCATTGAATATGTATAATTTGCTATAAAAAAAAGATAAAGGGATTGAACCCAAACGGAGCAACCCACCTCTTTTAATAGCATGTTTTTTTTTTAATTATCCCTAGTACACGTGGTACAGGCCATGATAATCATGGTGGGTAGTTAGCTACTGCTTTTACTCTAAGCGCACCATATGTCTACACATGTGAAAAGCAGTTCGACTTTGCACTTACAAATGTGCTAGAGCCCTATTTGGTTACTTGAACTCGCTGGTGGGGTTGGACTTTTGCAAGAATCGAAGGCCATTGGAGCATTTTTTTTAAATCAGAAAAAAGTGTCCAATGCGGATATCGAACCCGGTTCGTAGTGTTCGAAAACCAAACGGTTTAACCAGCCTTCCACCGACCCCCTATGTATGTACTAGCATTGAATCGAATAAAATCAAAACAAAATCATAAATATTCAGCTCAATCCAATTTAAAATATATTATAATCAATAAATAGTCTCTCTTCAATATGAGTTACTTGTTTTAATAAAATTATATTTGAAAAAAAAAAATATTGTAGTGTGCTCAATAAATGGTAATTCCACTTATTTTCTTCTAAGTACGTCCTCCCTCTAGGACACTTTCATTGTACATAGTGTATATAATCCATACTATATATTTTTTTTAAATAGTGCAGACTGTGCACTTTGTATGTATTGACAAGATTTCAATAAAATTATTTTAATTGTCAATTGTCTAGGATACTTTTGGTTACTTCTCTTTATACAGGCTTTGGTTTCTGCTATATCAGC
Organism: Cordylochernes scorpioides; assembly: GCA_030710605.1. NCBI lineage: Eukaryota > Metazoa > Arthropoda > Arachnida > Pseudoscorpiones > Chernetidae > Cordylochernes > Cordylochernes scorpioides. The sequence goes on from CP092886.1 coordinate 17,586,356, forward strand.
TTGGTCTTTGATTAACAAGGAAGTGTTAGAATGGGATTTATAATTCAAGTCTTCTGTGTGACTCTATAACAAAACTCACTGGAAAACCACGAAAATAAATAGCAATATATAAACATAGGCTAATTGTCATATGCCTAACGTTATATTTATTTGGTAGCATCCTATATGAACTACTTTTATACTTCCTGTATATAAATAATATTTGTTTGCTGTTTAATCTGCATTCTTAACTGCTTTGTTTTAAGAGTTGTCTGTTATTTTGTGCTTTTTTGTGTGTTATATTACGCACCTTATTGTGTTGTAGGCAGTCTTTTTAAAAATATTTGGTATGTTTTGTTTGTGTTGCTATGTTTCTTGTTTCTATATTGCTGTTCTGTTTAGCATTTTTACATTATTTGTATAGTTGTGTGTAATTATTAAACATTAATAAATATCAAATTACGAAACTATTTTAGACGCGTAATATTCTTTTTAAAATAAAACAATTTCTACTGCCTTTCCTGCAATGGAAAAATTGTTTTATTTTAAAAAGAATATTAAATGTCTAAAATAGTTTCGAAATTTGTTAACAGATGGTGCGTTAGTGCATCGTGATATAATTAATAAATATACCATTACTTAGTGTCAGAACCGTTTTGCTTACCTTTAGTCTTTATTTAGTTGGATAGGTGCATTTCATAGGAAATATATATGTCAAATTGAAAAATAAAGCTTAGTTATTCGTCATTTAAAATCAGAGCACGTAAAACGCAAACTTGCATTTATATAAATATATATGAGTTTTAGGTTAAACTACAAAATAGCGTGTGTGATGAATGATAAATTAGTATTCAATTAAGAGCGTGATTAGAGTTGATTAAAGAATTTATGATAAATACACGTGAATTTTAAGAAATCCGGATAAGCTCGATATTAAAATGAGGTCATCAAATACCTGAATGATAAATATATTTCTTATTAGAAATATTCTTGTTTATATAAAAATATTTTCAAAAATATTTTTTTTCTACATCTGAATATATTTTTTATTGAATTTAATGGAGTTTTAAATAATTGAGGTGCAGAGAATTGTTTTGTGTAATAAATTCGTAACAGGTTATCTTAATTTTGAAGTTGATATTGTAGAGAGTTTGAAATTAGTTCTTTAAGAGATTAAAATAAAAAGGATATGTGTACGGTGTATGTAAGTGTACTACTTGGTTTAATTAATTCATATATATTTTATATCATTTATTTATCAACCCTCTGCTATCATTTCTAAAGCACCATAACGCTAAAACATATAAAGAGTGTTTGATAAGAATCCTATTTATATTATATAAGCATTGTTAATAATGAATATATAAAATTCCTTCTAAAATGTTATATTGTTTATAGTAGAGAAATCAGAAAATAGAAAGAAAGAAGAAACAAACTGAGAATTTATAAAATATCAAAAACGTAAATAGATCTTAAAGGTATATTAAGTTATATTCTGATTTCCTTTTTACTGAAAGTTGTGTAAAAAAATAAAATTAAAAAAGAGTAAAAAATTCCAATTATTTTATAGTTTGGAAAATAATTATATGCTTTCGCCTTTGCGTGCCTTCTCCTTACACAACACCCATTTTCACAAACCCTTTTTTGTTTTCTATTATTAACTTTATTCCATTACTATGAATATGTATTCTCTTCTGAGAAGTTGTTTTAAATTTATACTGTTAAAAGGGATATAACGAAAAAATAGACTTCATTTATTTGATTCGATCCATTATATACCTCTCTATCCTATTCAAAATCTTATATCCTTTGAATATATATACGGTCAAAATATAATCAATATTAAAATCTTGAAATTTATCCTTATCATTTTGAATACTCTACTTATCTCTCACATATAACAACTTTAATAATTTCCATGTTTGATATTATTAAAATCCAAAACAAGTTAAAAACTCACCACCACAAATTTGATCTAATTTACAAACAATTAAAATAATCTGACGATAATATAACCCTATCAAATAAATCAATATTTATAATAGCACTATCAATTTTTTATAGTAAAAATAGAGGCTGTCTGGTTGGCATTCATATTTCTTGAAAATAAAGATACTTCGGCCAGTAAATCTTTTTATCACCTCGACGTTTCGACAAAAATCTTTTGTCCTCGTCAGGAGCAAACAAAAATGAAAACATTTGGCAAGGCCTTAAAAAGAATAATTTTCTAAAATGTAAACAATATAATTCAGTTCAACTAGGTTTTCCTTATTCGAATTAAGTTTCACTATAAATACTGAAAATATTTCGCCTCCATATATTCTTTAGATATATTATATTCAATAATATTCTTTGATTTTTGGTTCCATATTTTTATAACGTCGACACAAAATTTAAAAAAGGTTAATTTTTAATTTAAATAAGTAATTATAAGCAAAATAAAAAGGGATATAAAATATTTCATAGGACATAGCCTTGCTATATTTGGTTTCGGACTCGTTTATCAAACACTCTTTATATAAAACAAAAACGCCCGTGACAAAAGTTGAGCATACAACATTATAGAGTACATAGAAAATATATACCAAGCAAGTACTGATTGCCATGGTAGGATTATATACGCCTAGGGCTACAACAACCATTGAGATTATATAATGTGCAGGATCATAGATTGTCATACTCCTATGGGTAGGCAATAAATTCTATTCAATATATTCATATAATATTGAGATAGAATTTATGAAATATTGAGTCCTTAGTGAATATAGTAAAATTTGGAAGGTATCGTGAACTGAATAGAAATAGCTCGAAAACGGTTTAAAAACGCAATCATTGAACCAATCTATGAACAAAACCATTAAGAAACAATGTATAACAATCAAAATATAAACTGTCCGTTGTCGTGTTTGTGTGTTATTTTATTTATAAATATAATAAAGTTAAATATCGTCTTACTCGTCTTATCTGAAAAATGTAATAATTGTTCACAAAATATATTCGGTAGATGAAGAATTGAAATTTAAATTGGAGATTCAGCTGGAAATGAGGACCACGTCTGCCGACCTTCTACTAAAACGATCAGAATTATTTTTTATGGATATCTGAATTGCAACAAAGTTGAAGAAACATGTCACAATACCTATAATAGAGTGTAAAATTTATGTTACTAAATTATATGATAAAATATAATATGATATCAAAGTTCAATTTACACTTCCTCGCTCGTTACTTCTCGTAATCGTTAGATAGAACCAGTGCGCTTGCGTGATTGTAATACAACCTTCAAATATGAAATCGAGTAAGTTATCTGGGATTTGTTGATTTAAATCCTTGCTATGAGAGAGAGAAAATAATTAAGAGTAATTCGATAAAATAATCCCTTTAATCAATATTAAAATAAAACATTAAGTATCCAGGGAAAAGTTTCTTTTTAAATAATTTTTCATTTAAATCTCTCAAGCTTTCGGGCAAGAAAACCTTTTACGGGAGAAAATATCTTACATCATTAAAACCTTATTTTATTGGCGTTTTAACGATTTAAGATATTTTCTCCCGTAGAAGGGCTTTCTTGTCCGAAAGCTTTAGAGATTTAAATAAAAAAAATATTTTAAAAAGAAACTTTTCCCTGGATACTTAATGTTTTATTTTAATAATTTTAAAATTAAAAGTAAGTTTGAGCGTTTAAATTTCAAAATTGACGAGGAAGTAAAATGCCATGATGAATATTAAATCATAAGTTACTGATGAATCAAGATTCTTGATAAAAAAAATTATTTAATCGAAAATAAACTCTTAAAGGTTGAATGAAAACCTTCAGAAAAGATAAATGGCCACAAGGCCGATTGTTTGTGTATACCTATATCTAAACTTGCCTGAATATTTGGTTACATTTTTTCTTGAGCATCAAATACCTCATTACATTATATTTTGATAGAAATGTATCTCAACAGGTTAAAACCTAACAAACGTTATTTAAGATGACATCTCAATGACCCTGCACATTAGTGTAAAGCACATAGAAAACAAAATATTCCAAACATGTAGAGATACAAACATCTACTAGTTAAGAACCATCTCTATATAGTGTAGAGGGAGATATCAACATCACAATATAGAGCAACACATTTGGCACTTGACCGTCTACAACACGCTAATATACACGGGTAGTATCTACAATAGAGGTTTCAATAGGTTAGAAAACATTCCGATTGAAACAAAAAATGTTTAATTTTTAGTAAAGCTCGAATCATCCTGTTTTTTTAATCCTTAATGTTTAATACAAATAATATATATATCACATTATTTATTTTTAACGCGTTTTAAAATTTTAAGTATATTTCTTGAAAAGCTCAATTATATATTTAATTGAAATGTTTATTTTTTGTGTAAAACAAAAAAAAAAAACTTTAGAGATATCCCGTTAATTTTTTTTCTAAAAAGGTATTCTGATATATGTGTGAAAAAAAGAAAAAAAAATTGATAATGGTGAAATGTTGGTATTAAAATCAAAAAAGGCATGTCCTGACCACGCACACATGAGCCCTTTGTTCACATGCGCTCTGGCATGTAAAAAGCTTATGTAAGCGTGGTAAGGATGTGCCTTTTTTGATTGTGACATATATTTAAATAGTGAATCTCTAAGTATAATGTGAAAACGCTCTATTAATGGGAACACTAACGATTGTAGTCAAATAATGTGATATTTTTACATTTATAAAACTTTTATATAAAACAATGAATTATCAAAACAAATGTTTAAAAAATATGTGATTAAAATTTATGAGGGTATGTCTTAATAATGTTTTTTCTATTAGAGAGATTAAAATTCACTATATAGGAATTATAACGTGATATTTTGATAGAAATAGGTAAAAATAGCAAAATATGTATAATACTTTATATTTCTAACCATTTTCATTGAACTTTCGGAAGTATAAATTAAAAATGGTCATAATTATAACATAGAGGGGTGAAATTATATACAATATGTTTTATAGGAAGAAAAATGGATTATATTTCAGACAAAATGTGTTTTATAGAAGAAAATATAGTGCCTTTAAAAAATAAAAATGTTCAATTTTGCAATAAACTTTTTTGAAGGGAAATGTTTTACATTCAGGTAGGGTAATTATACATATATGTAATTTTCGCAGGAATTATGTCTTCTATTCATAATGGCAATGTTATATTTGATGAGGTTTTCTGGATATCAATCTATTACTGGTGTGATGGAGATGTTAATCATATCCATTGGGAGTAAAATGTACATTGCACCGAACAATGGGATACTTATAGAAAGGAAATCTCCTGAGTGTAGAAGGAAAATTACATTACAGAAAACGATGTAAGACTTCAGGAAAGGAAAACCTCTGTATGTAAAAGAAAGATCTACATTGTAAAGAACAATCTGATAATTTTACAAAGGACATCTTATGTATGTAAAATAAAAATGTACTTTCTACAGAACAATGTGATAATTTTACAAAGGAAATATCCTGTATGTAAAAGAAAAATGTACATTGCAGAGAACAATGTGATACCTCAATAATGGAAATCTCCTATAATGTAAAATAAAATGTACATTGCACGGAACAATGTGATACTTTTAAAAATAAAATCTCCTGTATGTAAAAGAAAAATGTACATTGTACAGAAAAATGTGATATTTTTAAAAAGACATCTCCTGTATGTAAAAGAAAAATGTACATTGTACAGAACAATGTGATATTTTTTAAAAGACATCTCCTGTATGCAAAAGGAGATTTTTCATTACAGAAACCAACAATGTGATACTTCAATAAAGGAAATATCCGGTATATATAAAAGGAAAATGGACCTTACAGAGAACACAATGTGACACTTCTAAAATTAAATCTGTATTAAAGGGTGAAATGTGAATTATATAAAACAATGTGACCATAATTAAAATAAAAAAAAACTCCATGTAAGAGAATATCATACTACTTATAGTCCATACATTTAGAAAATATAGAGAATAAACTTGTAGGAAAACAATTTGATATTTCAAAAGAGGTGAAACTATCATAAGGTATTTTGAAATAATTGTACACTGAAGGAAGAAGGGCGAATTGGTTCTTACTGGAGCTGGTACAACCCTGAAGAACGCTGAGTGGGAAATAAACGATTAGTTTTCATCTAGTTCTTTTTCTGGCGCAGTAGAGGCATTCATCAACATTCGCTCTGTCAAAGAAAATATATGTAAGTATCTCTTCCTTACCTTTTATATTATAGTATATAATATTAAACACTCGAGAATATCGTCACCTATATGTGTGTATTTCATATCTAATCACAATCTTATACATATATGTATAAGAAGGCACCTCTCTTGGTAAATTATGCGCTAAAACTAAGTGCCACTTTGCCGGGAGAGTCGACCTTTATTTTTACAGATCTATTTCCTTCCTGCTAAATATTCATCTACATAGTGTGATCAATAATTTCCAGGAATGCTAAATATTTAAAGAAATACAAAAGTATAATAAAGTTTTATTTAAAATTTCTCAAAATAATGACAGTCACTATCTATACACTTACATCTTTTTTTCCAGATATCAAAACACCTCTGAAAATCCTCATCTTTCAGGCTTTTAAAAATATTCTTCGAAATCTCCTATATTTCAGGTATTGAGTCAAATCGAGGTCCTTTTAAGACTCTTTTAATTTTAGGGTAAAGCAAAAAGACGTTGGGAGCGAAGGTAAGGAGAATAGGGTGGCTAGGGTAGTAAAGCAATTCCGTATTTAGCCAAATAGAGTTGTACAGTGACGGCCGTATGTGCCGTGCATTGCCATGATGCAAGAGCCAATTCTTCTGAAGTCATTTTCGGGTCGTTTCTGACGAACAGCCTCCCTTAAACGTCGCAATACATTAAGATAGTAATGTTGATTAATGGTCTGACCCTCAGGCACGAATTCGTAGTGTACCAATCCCTTTACATCAAATAAAGTGATAAGAAGACACTTAAGCTTCGATTTGAACATCCTTACTTTCTTTTGCTTATTCGACCAGATTTTAATCGTGCAAACCATTCAAATGTCCTCGATTGTGATAGGGAATCTTCTTTAAAAGCCTGCTTCAAGAAAAATAAATGGCTTCAGTATGTGTATGCGAACCTATGTGCCTACAAATAAATGTTTACTCATTTCAGATTGAATCTGTTTTTTAAAGCGAATTATTCTTGTGAATATTGCTTCTAAGTGGCTTCAAATATATGATGTTCATAAAATTACATTGTTCAATATATATACTACCCTACTAAAAGGATTCGAAGAATGTAATTATTTGACCCAATATAATTTCAAATATAAAAAGTGTCAACTTACCTGGTCCTTTGTATTGAAAAAGTTCCAGCACGTAGGACAGAAATTCCTCCTCTTCGCGCTTAGCCTGTAGGCAATCATAACCACTCATTCTCTTTCAGACCCGTGTGAAAGATTTGGAAAACTTCAATTAAATTCTTCCCTATCATTAATAAAATCTGAAGCAATGTGTCTTATGCAATTATGCAAATTAAGCAATATTCTTATGAACAAAACTTAAGGAAGTTTTATCCTTAACATATACGTACGTGTATATCGGAATTCAGACAATAACTGAATAACACAATAACAGACAATAACAATAATTTGATACACAGTAACCTTTGTTGAAGACACACACGAGATAACCAAGTTTTTTAAGAGTTAATTATTTTTACAAATATCGAAATAGCATCAACAGGCGCATACACCTACGCCATAAATATTTCACATTTTCCCGTAACACTAGCATAGTAACTCTCTGATAATACTTTTAAAATTCTTTAAAAACTAAAATGCAGATATTTTAAACTTATTTTAGCTAAAATATCTATATGTATATAATTATTTAGTTATACAATTGAATATATACACTGGCCTCAAAAATATTGCATCACTTATAAACCCACTTTAGTATTTTATTCCAGGAAACTTACATATTCGATAAGAACATCATGGCGCATAAAAATATCAATCTTCTGAAACCCATAACTAGAATAAGTATATAAAAATAGCCTTCTTTTTATTAATAAGAGGGTATTTATAAACCAAAATGTATCATTAACTAAATTCATAGTGTTTTTTTAGATCATCTTTAATCTGTAGAATGTGAAAAGGCAGAAAAAAGGGCACCCTACAAACAAATTTCTTATTTAACAAGAGGTAGAATCATAGGCCTCAGAGATGGTAGAATTCTGGATGAGGAAATTGCTTTGATGCTATGGATTTGTGGTCAGTGGTCAGAGGAAAGGTTCATGAGAACCTGGTTCGGGTCGCCCTAGATTAACAACAGAGAGAGAGGATAGGAGAATTCGAAGGATGATTGTAGCAGACATTTTCAAGCAGCTCTACATGTGAAGAATAAATATATACCGCCTCTGAATACCTTTAATAACCGCATTATCCAACCAGAACTCCGTAGTCGCTGTCCTTTATTAAGAATGCTACTCTCTGCCAGACACAGAAACGACAAACTCAGCTAGTGTGAAATGGTCTTTGAGCTCAAGATTGGCATTCTGTCGTTTTTTTGATTATTGCAGATTCAGTTTGAGGGTTCATGACGTCAGGATACATGTTAGACTTAGATCCCAAGAATGATGTCATCGACTATTGTGAAAAGTAAAAAAGCAAGGACTCCTGGCTTTATGGTGTGGGGTAGCATCAGCTATGAAATTATGACAACTTTAGTCTTTATTCAAGGCACAATGACTGCTCAGCTATACATTACAGAAGTGTAGTAACCTGTTGTGTTACCTATCTTGAGCAGACTGATGATACCATTTTCCAACAAGAGAATGCCCGAACACATACAGCCAACATCTCACGGGCCTTCAAAATGTTGACATCCTTGCTAGCTCCGCATGCTTTCCAGATCATATTCTAATTGAGCATGTATGGGACTTGATGGGGAGGCGAATTTGGCAATTGTCACAGCCAAGTTATCTTCCACATTTCACAGCAAATTTGAAATGGCTTGGTTTAGCTTCCCACTAAAAGCCATAAATAAACTGTTTGACAATATGCCTCACGTATGCTTATACGTGCCAAAGGATGACACATTAAATATTGATAAAAGTTGTGTATCTCTCTCAATAAAGTTACATTCCTTTTAAGAAATTTCAATCAATTATTTTCATATTATGATTATATAAATCTCAAATTTTAGAAAATTTACTTAAGTATTTTAGGTGATGGCATTATTTGTGGCCAGTGTATATGAACATTATTGATATAAAATTCATGTGCTGAGTGATGAACAAATATTTTGAGTTAACGAATTTAAAAGATATATGAACCTCTTTTGGTATAAGAATGTCACCCTCCCCCAACTTCTATGTTATATCATCCTGTCCAGTAGAAGTGATGGAGAGCGAGCACTTACCTCCGGATCAGTAATTTTCTCCACCACCTCGCAGTGCTGACCGAAGAGCACCTCGGCACTGAAGGCCTTGACGGCGTTGTAGGATTTCAGCATGCCGGCATAGTGCAAGAGAATATCTTCCTTATTCTGCCTTCTTAAGCACGTGAGCAGCATTTCACCAAGAAGTTTGTAAAATTCGTCCAAGAAGGACTCAGATATATCCCCTTTCACCTCTCTTGCCAAAATCGATGTTAAGCAGTGGCAGAACGAATCCAGTTTTTTGAAATAGTCCGTCTTGTTTGAACCACACCATATGCTGAAGTGATCCAACTAAATCACAATTGATTATACACACTATTGTATATACGATGACAAGATTACTTAGAATTGAATTAAGAAAAAGGCATCTCTTTTATTTTATTCACCTTATCCCAGTACAATTTCACATTTGTAATATTTTTTTCACATTAGAATTGAATGTTTATATATCATATATAAATATTGTAAAAGTAATTTGTGTTTTTGTCTATACATATTGTAACATTTTGCGATAATAACTGTGTTAGTTGGCAAACCAGACATCTAGGTGTGACACCGCTTCAAATTCGTTATTTTTTCTTGTACTAATATCTTTTGTAACAATAACGTTAAAGCAGGGTTCATTGACTTCTTAGCGCTGGTAGGCTCTGTTTTCGTAAATTCTAAGATATCTAACTCCCAAGATTCTTCAAGTATTTTTTTCTTTTAATTTTTGATATTTTGTTTAAATCACATACTTATCATCTAATAAATTTGAAATGTATAGTAGAATTGTCTAGTAAATTCTTAATTTTCTAACAAACTAGCAAATCTTTGTCATTTGTTCAAAAATATTTAAATTGATAACTGCAAACAACAAAAGCTATAATTCGCACAAATGAAAATCGATCAAAATAATTAATTGATATCAATTTATTAACTGATGATATCAATGATTATGGATTGTTCTAATTTAAAAGACTATATATGTTGGCAAAAAGAAGAGGCATCTCTTCCTTTAAATATGCGTCAGAACAATGCATCATGTTCAACACCACTACTAAATACCTTACTAGTGGCAATAAGAAATGAACCAAAACACAAATTTTGACAAATTTAGACAAAAGGTCAACCTATATACCATAGTGTCGGGCACTGTGCAGTATATATGTAACAGTGGATTCTTCGATTTCATAACATCCTACGAGAAGATTTGCTGATGAGGTAGCAGGGGCCAATTTTCAACCTAGAATGCAACATAATGATCCGGGAGGATGATATTCATGTACTAGAAGAGGCACTTCTACCTTTAGTTATTATTATTTTTTAATTAGCCCTAGTGCACGTGGTACAGACCATGATAATCATGGTAGGTAGTTAGAGACTGCTTTTACTGCAAGCGCACCACATGTCTACACATGTGAAAAGTAGTTCGACTTTGCACTTACAAATATGCCAGAGCTCCGTTTGGTTACTTGCACTCGCTGGTGGGGTTGGACATTTGCAATAATCGGGGCCATTGAGGCATTTTTTTTATCAGAAAAAAGTGTCCAATGCGGGAATCGAACCCGGGTCGTAGTGGTCGAAAACCAAACGGTTTAACCAGCCTTCCACCGACCCCCATGAATTAAGGCAATGCGTTATGTTTATCACCCTTGCATAAATTGTCTAATGGTGATAAAGCATGTGCCATAACGACCTATTCCATAACTCCTCTTGTAGGATGTGCAATGAAATTGAAGCCGTCACTGTACTGATGAGGACCAGAGCCCGAAACCATGGTATACAAGTGAATTAAGACAATGCGTTATGTTTAACCCCTTGCAAACATTTCTAATGGTGATAAAGTATGTGCCATAACGACCTATTCCATAACTCCTCTTGTAGGATGTGCAATGAAATTGAAGCCGTCACTGTACTGATGAGGACCAGAGCCCGAAACCATGGTATACAAGTGAATTAAGACAATGCGTTATGTTTAACACCCATGCAAACATTTCAAATGGTAAAGAATGAGCCATAACGACTGAATCCATAACTTCTCTTGCAGGATGCTATAAAATTGAAGCCGTCACTGTACTGATGAGGACCAGAGCCCAAACCCATGGTATACAGGTTGGAAATTTGTCTAAATTTGTCGAACCTGATGTTATGGCTCATTCTATATCACCACTAGTAGTTTTTTTACCAGGATGATAAACATATTAGATTGTTTTAATACATAATTAAAAGGAGAGTTGCCTCTATTCCGAACATTACTATCATATTCCCGCAACCTTATGTTATTTATATATATATTTATTTGTTAAGAAAAAGGCATCTCCTTATCGTGCAACTGAAAGTTGCTGATGGCTTGCGCCATCTATCGGAATAAATATCAACTATTCTCGTTGATTTTTAATTATTTCAGAATTGGCCAAATACCCATTCTTGATTAAGGAGATGCCTTTTTCTTAATTTATGCACCTTATCTCAGTACAATATCACATTTGAACTATTTTTTCACATGTATATTTATTTGTCAAATATAGAGCAATCCATTTATGATATTCAAAATAAAAGCATATTTCGGATCAATACATTTATTAAAATTCAATATTTCGAGGAGGCTGTTTGCCTATCTTCTTCTCGGAAAATTCAAAAACCTTCTAAGCTTATTATCCGCGTGATGCGCGCACGAGAAGTGTTGTTTTCTATAGCATATGTTGGTGTGACCAGACCATTTAATTTGAATTATTGTATCTTCAGGAATAAAATGCTAAATATATTTTTGACTATATTTGTTTTAACTGTAGGTATGATTGTGGTATTTCTATTTTCCTATTGATGCTATTTTTTTTTCATCTGTATATGCCCAGCTATCTAAAAATATTCTTGAGTGTTTATCCTGTACATTGTTGTATAAAATTATTGCATTATCAAAATCTGGCATATGTCTTTTCCTAACTGCATGGTCTACAAGTAACGATAAAGGGCAATGGTTTTTGAAGGCTGTCCTGTGTTGATTGAGTCTCTCTATTAAGGTTTTGCCAGTTTCTCCAATGTAGGATGATGTACAGGATTGATATGGTATGCGGTATATGAGATTGGATCGTCGAAATATTGAATTTTAATGAAATCATTGATCCAAAATATGCTTTTATTTTAAATATATTTATATAAAAAAACATATTTTGACCACTTAAATGAGCACTTTAGATGGCAGGTCGCCATCTAGTGGAACAAAAATAAACTAATTATTAATCACAACACCAGAGTTATTCTATATTTTCCGTACCTTTTTTTACATATTTAGCGTATTTACGCAAATTTAGTCTTAAATACCTATTTCCTGATTTATCAGGAATTCTCTTGGACCAAATTCATTGTCGTTGAGGTACAGCCTGTTCCACGCTGACAAATGCCAACAGCCCGAAACGCGTACGTGGTAGGCCTTTCTTCATTTATCAAGAAAATAGATTGGCTGAATATTATGGAATAAACCTAAGTCAACGTTTAGTTGATATTTGTTCCACTAGATGGTACTCTGCTTTCCAAAATACTTATGTGAGCAGTTATGTTTTTTTTTTTGTATATTTTTTTCATCTTTTATTATCAATAACTGGTCTTTTTTCTGTTTATTACTTACCTTTTTACACATATATTGAAAATATGAAACAATTATTTTTTGACAAGGTTTTTCTTTTCACATGTATCATCAATTGTTATTTCTATACAGATCTTACTGCATTGATAAAAGTTATTGAATGAGAATTAAAATTTTATCGATAGATAGAAATTGAATATATAAATAAATATATTTATTCAAAATAGTACAATCCCTTCTGAATTCATCAATAATCAAATATCTAGGATCAATATTTTTATATCAAATTTTCTCGTCAAAATATTGACATTTAAAAAAAAAACATTGAATCGAGATAAGATATAATTGATTTTGAATATATAAATATATATTGAAAAATAGAGAAATCCATTTTAAATACATTATATAATCAGAACTTTATTTCGAATCAATTCTATTTATTTCAAATTTCATTATTAAAGCGGGGCAGTTCACCCATCTTCTGTAAATGATAAGTTTACAAGAACTGAATTCCAGGGGAATATGTGCGAACTGCCTAATTGAAATATATTGACAATTCTAATTAATAGAATGGATACTAGATAATCTTTTGGATCTTTATTTTATAAATATAAACTATAGATATTTTTATTTGGCGGATGTTATGCCAACAATGTCATTATTATTTGACCTTGGAATATTATGCGCATCTAACGAATATATACAAATACAATATTATACATCACTTTGTGTATAACACGTAAATTTAAACATTCGTTAAAAGATAGAGAATATAAGTACATATATATTAGATAATAAAAATTGCTGCTGCTGTGATAAAGATGCATGGAGACATCTGAGGCTCTTCATTGGACACAACAACAACAACAGATAATAAAAAGGCATATATTGGATTTAATAAATATATTTATATTATATATGTTATATAAATACTAGCGGATGTGCCCGGCTTCGCCCGGGTTTTACCCGAGTGAATGTTTGTCTAACGAACATTTGTTAAAACAATTCTCTATAAACTTATAAAACGTACTCGGCTTCGCCCGGGGTTTTACCCGAGTAAAGGTTTGTCTAGCGAACATTTGTTAAAACAATTCTCTAAAAACTTATTAAAAAAAATATATATATATATTTTGATAATTTGCAACTCGTAAATTTGAATCTCTCGATAAAGTGAACATTTTTTCCCGGTCCCTGTGTGCCGTGTCATCCTGAATTTTGTCTTTCCTAATTTTCTTCATTAGAAAATCATAGTTTTATCTAGTGAACATTTTTTCCCGTGTCACATTGCCTTTATTCTTCATTGTTGGATTTTTATATTATATTTACTCTTCATTGTTGGCTTTTTATCTTAAATTTATTCTTCATTGTTGGCTTTTTATATTACATTTACTCTTTATTGTTGGCTTTTTATCTTACACTAGACGAATGGCCTGGGCAACGCCCGGGTTTTACCCGAGTGCGCATATACTTTAAAAACGTTTTAATTCAAATACTATTCGTTACAATTATAAATTGGCGCCATGGATGTCACTCTTGTGAAACGTCCCGTTCCAAACTGTGTGTTTTTAAAATGTTTTAATTAAAATACTATTCGTTACAATTATAAATTGGCGCCGTGGATGTCTCTCTTGTGAAACGTCCCGCCCCAAACTGTGTGTCTTGAAAATATAAAAATAAAAATGTGAATTTTCATAAAGATTTCATCATGTCGATTTTTTTTTTTGCATTTCACCTACTAAATCGATAGAGATAATTACATTTGCAACATGAACTTAGGTATATTGACTAAATAGAAAACTGCATAGTAATAAAGATCATTTTTTAAAGGCACCATATCGTTTTTTTTTCAATAAAATCGAAACAAAAATTAACGATAAATAACGATAATTGCCTTAAAAAGAAATTGCCTTAAAAAAAAGAAACATTCGCGGTGATTTTGTCTTGCATTCGTTTATACAATTATTATATACGAATGACCCCCGGGCAACGCCCGGGTTTTACTCGATTAAATGCTTTTATTCAAATACTATTCGTTACAATTATAAATTGGCGCCGTGGATGTCATTCTTGTATAATATATAAATGAGTTTTAAAAATTGTAAAAAAAAAAAAAATGCATCGGCCGGGAATCGAACCCGGGCCGCCCGCGTGGCAGGCGAGCATTCTACCACTGAACCACCGATGGTTATGAAAAATCCCATCCGTGAGCTTCAAACAGACAAACAGACAGAATAAGGCAAATATATAAGTAGATTCATTCTTCATTGTTGGCTTTTTATATCATATTTACTCTTCATTGTTGGCTTTTTATATTATATTCTGACCAAAATCTATCTGTGAACTTCACACAGTGAACTTCACACAGACAGAATAAGGCAATTATATAAGTAGATTTACTCTTCTTTGTTGGCTTTTTATCTTACATTCATTCTTCATTGTTGGCTTTTTATATTACATTTACTATTCATTGTTGGCTTTTTATCTTACATTCACTCTTCATTGTTGGCTTTTTATCTTACATTCATTCTTCATTGTTGGCTTTTTATATTACATTCACTCTTCATTGTTGGCTTTTTATCTTACATTCATTCTTCATTGTTGGCTTTTTATATTACATTTACTCTTCATTGTTGGCTTTTTATCTTACATTCACTCTTCATTGTTGGCTTTTTATATTATATTTTTAGATTGAGATTATTAGCTAGTATGTAAAAATATTAACTCTGTTGAAATTTAATTTTGTATTTATATATAAATAAAATTAACTCTGTTGATTTTTTGTATTTAATCGATAACAGCGAAGTTACGCATGTTAATGTTAGGGAAAAATATTTTGACGTTAAGCAAAACCTGCTCCATCTCGTTTTACATAAATGTTGAAAATTTGGTCGAAATTGATGCATTGTAACGAAAGTTTTTAGTGATGTCCTCTTATGAAATTTGCATTTTATTAATATAGATTATTTCATATAAAAAAAAATATATTATAATTTCTAGAACAAACTACTCTGTTAAGTCGACCTCCAGATGTCGCGGATTTCCCTATATAAAATCTATTGTTGTTGTTTCCCGGTGGCCGGCTCAAATATTTTGTAGATATGTAAATAAGTCCTTTGTTTTTCTTTATTCTACTTGCCTTAAGTCAGGTAGTACTTTCTCAGATTATGTATTTTATATTCTTTCCATAAGATCAATTAAATCTAACTCGGATCTAAACAATTTTCATTATTATTAACACGACGGCAATATCACAAGGTGTTATAACACCTTGATAAAGGTTGGCGTTCAGCCAGCTGAAATATTGGTAAAATAAATATTTTTTTGATCCAATATATGCCTTTTTAATTAAATAACAAAATATTTTTGAACTTAATTCTGTTGACGTTATATGTGGCGCTGAGTTTGCTGTTGACACACATTAATATTGATCCAATATATGCCTTTTTGATTAATATATATATATATATATATATATATATTAGCTTTGTTTCAGAAACATGACTCATTATTATATATATTACGCTTCAAATGTATGTACAATAAAACTTTGGATAAACGAAAGGTTTACTTACGATTTTGGGTAGATTATCAACCCACATCTTTGCGATCCTCAAAGAGATGTATTGAAGTTCACAATCGTTGTAGGTGTGGAAGTTCCGAAGACGTCTGTTTGGACTATAATTACAGAATACGGGAGAGTCGAAGATGTAATCCAGCGTCTCTCGCGCCAGGTTTAGTTGAATATCTCTTGGGAAGCACCACAGAAGCTGGCTCAGAAGTCTCTAAACCATATAAAACCAAAATACAAAATTATCCAAATAAAGAGAAACTTGGAATATATACCTCATCTCTGTATTCTATGGATAGGAGGATGAACATATGCGCGGCGACCATGAAATAAAGTTCACCCGGATCCCTCAACATCTCTAATCGGGTGAATGGTGGGTCTCGAAGTAATTTGACTTTAGATTGTAAAGCTTCATAAGCCATATTTCCCAGCCTCTGGGGTTGATAAACGAACTGCAATCAACATCCATTGTCACACTATATAGTCATTATATATAATTAAATATTTTAAACATATAAAAAATGTGTAATATTTTACAGTGCTAATAGTAAAAATGTTTGTATTAGTATTTAATGATTGGTATAGCTATTCCTGTTAACTCATTTAATTTGGCTCAGGATATATATAAAATATATAGCCAGGTGATGCGCTATAATTTACTAGACATTGCTAGATATCATGTTGTTACACGGTACTAGACATTAAATATAAATGCAATACTAGACAAAATTGAGAAACACTTCTAGAAATTAAAATTAGAGCCTATGCTAGGCAGTAAATAACTAGTCATTGCTATGTTCGCAGTAAGTTTGATAAATAATTGATAATCAATCATATAAATGAATATATATATATATGAAAAATAAAAAAATATATACTTGCAAATGTCAGGTGTGATATTAAACATGAGCGGTCAGGGGAAATGCTCGTATTATTTAATATATATATATATTTTTAAAAATAGAGCAATCCATAAATAAATATTTAAATAAAAAGGCATATATTGGATAAAAATATCATTCACTTTACCAATATTTCAGTTGGCTTAACGCCAACCTTTATCAAGGTATTATAACATATTGATGTGGGTCAAATGAAATATTGGTAAAATAAATGATATTTTGATCCAATATATGATTTTTTCATAAATATATATAGATTTAGCGGTAATAAAAAAATATATGGAGATTTATAAAAGGCATATTTCGGCGTTATATATTATATTATTAATATTTAATATTTATAAAAGCAGAGAGTTATTTTATTCTTCAGAAAACTATATAAACATCAATACTTCTAACCCAGTGTAATGCTATTTTCACCATGGTTTCGTCTATAAAAATATTCCATTCCACAAGCCAAATAATTGTAATCACTTTGCTTTAAAAATAAAAGTCTCGCTTTTCACAGACAACTTGTAAATATTTCATTTTCACATATTCTTTCATTCCTTTTCACCCTTTCCTACAGCCATCACCAGAGCAAATCCCATACACACCTCAATGGGGATGCTATAGCACCGCTCTCACGAACGGAGCTCTTAATTAGGTATTCACTTTCCGCCAATATACGCTACTTGTATTCTTTACATAACCCACTTCATCTCTCTCTCTCTCTCTCTAATGCATTAAACTCTCTAAATTCTTACTAAATAAACAATATTTTGGTAAACGTATTAACAATCTTCACGAACCAAAACGTAACTATTAGGGCCAAGTTTTCTCTACCTTCTGTTTAGCATAAGATAACGTACCAAGGCCCCCATTCATTCATTTCCCCCCTCATGAATATCACTATAAAAATACTGAGCCATGTCTACTACCTCTAAACTAAACCAACCAAACCAACCCTTCACCAACTTACCACATAAACTTACCAGTTTACCTTCAACCGCCAACATCGGATAACCAAATACACTTATATATTTTCTTTTAAACGAAGAAAAATAGGCGTAGCCGTTTTTTGGCGTAATGAGCGGCCGGAGTTCCAAATAATTTGGTCGGGGTGTGGTCGGGACTGCTATATTTTCCTTTAAATTTTGTGATAAATTTTTTATTATACTTTCTCATACACACACCACATGAAGGTCTAAAATAATCTACCCTTGCTCAACGAGTTTACAATGAAAATATAAAATTGTAAGACAACCGGGTTATCGGAAAGGAACAAATTTATATATTGTATATTTCAAATTTTGTGATACTTCCAGACTACGTAGATGTCTAAAATTTCTGTACACCCCCAAATGAAATAACAATGCAAGTATACAAAATATAAGACATCTAGATGGACGAGATGTTCTGTAATAGACAATAGAACAGAATTTTGATATGGGAAAACACTACCACAGCAAAGAAAGATGATCTACAGCGCCTCCGAGAGCAGAAGCGATAAGAGCGCATTATAGATGTTTTCGCTGATACGGAATGACGGAAGCTCCGAGATGTGCGCAATGAGAACATCAAAGCCACCGAGGACATAATCGAAAGAAGTTAACTATGGTCGCCATCATGAGGAACTATGATCTTGTGATAGGCCGGGCGCTCGACAACCAGAATAACCAATGGTCTAATAATAAACCAATGGAGTAACCAACTCAGCCCTGACTGAGAGTGGAAAGAGGATCCGAGTTGGAACGTGGTGCAACAAACAAGATGTGACACCAATCCTAGCGTTACGTTTCAGGGCTGATAACAAGATTCATGTGGTCAAATATATTAAGGAGTTTAAAGGTCCTCCTAGAGACTGGTGAAGAGGCTTGCTCTGTTTGGGACAAACATATTTTTTCAGAAGAAGAGTAGTGTCACGACAGTGTCTAAGTAGACTAAAACCGTCTACACAACCTGTGAACCGGGGGTGAATCGATCAGGAAATGAAGCGTATTTTGCCGTAAGTGAATAAGTGAAGTCGTGATCTCTCTTGTTGACCGCGGCTGTTGGATGATGTCTCTGTATATTACCTATTTGTTACCCCTATATAATACACGAAGGCAAATGTAGAGGAATCAAACAGAGATCCTCACTGATCCCGCCTGATCATTTGACTATCTTAGAAACAGCGGTGACGGAAAAATAATTTGCCTAAAAATATATAAACAATTTAAAATTTCTAATTAATATATAAAAATATATTAAATAAATAGATAATAAATAAAAATAGCTTTTTGAAACCTTTTATCGAAAATTCACTAAAGAGTGAAATATAAATATATCAGCTTCCGCCATTAAACAATAGATTTATATGAGTCAAAATAAAATCGGAGAGGAACGATCATCATCATATGTTGAGGGAAGAGGTGAAACTTTCAGTGAAACATAAAATCTTGCTAATCAGCTGCTTCATATAAATTACACTTAGTTCGATATTCTGATTGATCTTTCCTCTTCTTTTTATTTTGACTCATGTATATCTAATTGTTCAATGGCTAGGGCTGAAATATTTATTTTCGTCTTTTTTTTTTTTTATTGAGATTTAGAATAAAATCTTCAAAAAATATTTATATTTGTTAAGTATTTTAAATATATACTTTGTTTAATTCATTATTTAGAAATTAAATTCAATTAGAGATGAGAAATCTACTCAAATAATGGCATAGGGGAGAGAAAACACATTAAATATGACATCAAACTTTTGAATTACTTTATAAAACAAAAAATCCAGATCAATAATAATTTCAAAATTAAAAGTGACTGTTTATTTAAAGAGAAATAATAAATATGAAATTGTTATGCAGTAATTTCATAGAATAGATATATCATTAATAATAGTTGGAAACTTTTAAATGAACTTTAAAATATTCTTTTCAAATTTTATAGTGGAAAAATGTTATATGGCTTTTAAATATCTAATAAAATGTGCGTGATAAATGGTCCTTGATAAAACATGGCGGGTGGTCTATATCGTCTTTAAAAATAACTTCTTTATGCTACATTAGTTCGTTTATATTTTAAAATTAGAGAATTATAACGTGTGTTTATTTTTAAAAAAATTAACAATGATCACTTTTTCAAGTCAAAAAGCTTTTAAAATTATTTTGAGTTTGATTGATTCTCAAACGTCACAAGAGATTTTTGAATATTTGAAAGATACAAACAAGATTAACATATCTATAATGGCATGTGGAATTTGAAACCTATAATACTTAATTTCTCATATATATGGAAAATTTGGTGCCTTTATTCAACTGTAAATACAAAGCGCGATGTCCCGCCAAGGACACTGGCGCCCAAAGGAAAGCAATACAAGAGAGAGAGAGAGAGGGAGAATCTATTTACATATCAAAAAACATATGCTCAAGGCATTTACATATTTTTGAAATTGATTTCAAACAAGCATACTATATACATAGGTAATTTAATTTAAACACACCTCAAAATAAAGGAAAAAGGAAAAAAAAAAAGAATCATATATACAGCACATAGTTAATTATACCTAACACTTGAGATTAATTAAAAACTTTGATATACATTTACAAAATCTATTGAATACAATGTATGAATCCCTGCTGGATATCAGTTCTCTTGGATCGGTACAGAGGATACAGTTATTGAGTCTGTAGTCTTGAAATGCTGGGCACTTAAGTAAAAGGTGAGTGGAATCTTGAATGCGGCATCCACAAAAACAGCCCGGATCCTCCGATGCGCGGATTCTTTCCAGAAAACTTCCGAAATTACCATGGTTGGTTACAAATTGTGTGTTGTGGAAATTAGGGCGAAAATAATTAGGAATACCCCGGTTGAAAAAACTTGTAAATGTCTCGTTTGTATAATTCAGTAAGAGCAACATTATTTCGTCTATATAGGATTTAATTATAAAGGGAATATCGATGTTGTATTTTTGCTTGTCCTCGAACGATAAGTTATTTAAGTCATATTTCATATTTTTTGCTTCAATGTAATCTGCAATCAATGGAACCCTAGCCAAACTGTGAACACAGTTGTACGAAGTTGTCTTGTATGCTTGAATGCTCCATATTAATATCTGTTATTGAATTGAGTTTAATTTTTGTATCGATTTTTTATTTAAAAATTTGAACCATATTTCTGATCCATATGTTAAAGTTGATCTGAATAAAGATTTGTACAATGTAATTCTTTTATGGGAGCTCAAACCCCATGATTTGCTGCACAGAGAGAATAGAATTTTTTTTATTCTTAGAGTTCTGCTCACTATTTCCTCTATATGAAAAGCAAAATTTAATTTGTTTTTTCTTCTATGATTTGCAATTGTTATTCCTAAAATTTTTATTTTTTGTACTGGTGAAATTAATCCACTCTTAAATTTAACTGGGATCTTCTCTTTATTATGCAAATATAAAATGTTTGTTTTTTCGGAACTGATTTCTAACTTGTTCTTAATACACCACATTTCGATAGTATTTAATGCTTCCTCTATAACTATTTTTAGTGATGCTAGATCTTTATTCCAGCATATGATCGAAATATCATCCGCATAACAAATCAACTCACAATTGGGCACCTGCAAATTCATCAGCAAATAATTCAACAAAATTGTCCATAGAAGTGGAGAAAGCGGACCGCCCTGAGGACACCTCTTGGTAATTGGCTTTGAAGTTGTTAGATTGTCGTAACTGAAAGAAATGAACCTGGAATTTAAATATGATTGTAGAATTTTGATCAGTTTTTCCGGTAAATTATCTGAGTCTATTCTTTTGATGATCGCTGGCCACCAGGCATTATCAAAAGCCCCCGAGATATCTATTGTAACTAGTGCAGACAGTTCTTTTTGATTATGCTCCATTAATACATCGATTATAGTATTCAAAGCAGTGATGGTTGACTTAGACTTGATAAATCCGTGCTGCCTCGATCTTAACAGATTGTTTTGAATATAAAATTCATAGATTTTATTTTTGAGAATTTTTTCTAGAATCTTTGAAAAATTTGATAATAAAGATATCGGACGGTAGCTTTTAGCTGATTCATAATTGGTTTTGCCGGGTTTGGCTATTATTTTGAGTGCTGCTGTTTTCCATTTTTTAGGGAAGTATCCTATTTGAATACATTTATTAAATATTGAGTGTAAAATCGGAAGTATTAGTTGAAAAGCATTCTTTATCATATTATTACTAATATTGTCTGGACCAGGAGCTTTATTTACAATAATTTTGTCGATTAGCTCTTCTATTTCTTTCTTATGAATTTTGCATGAGTTGGAGTTTGTAAAATTCGGTGTGTAGTTCCTTATTGATGTATGGTGAGCAGTATCCGATATAGTTGTATCATCAGGAATTAGTTCATTAATCAGATCTTTTATTAGAGTTTCTTTAGAATCTACTGGTGCCTGTTCAATTATTGGTAATTCCTTTTGTTGATTAGAGGAACACAGTTTTTTTTAAGGTTCTATAGGCGTTTCCAAACGGATTATTAGATCCATTTTCTTCTATAAAATCTCGCCAACTATTCCTCTTAGCTTTTCTAACACTATTTTTATATTTATTTCTGACAGACTTATATTCATTAACACTAATTGCTTTATGATGAAAGTATCGATTTCTCACATAATGAAAATACTTTTTCTTTTGTTCTAATTCTTTGTTCCACCACTTGATCCCGGTATCGAAAGTGAAGTTGGAAGATTTCACCTCCAGTGATTGATATGCAGCTTCCAGAATTATATCCGATAGCCTGTCAACTACCATGTCAATATCAGTTTCTTTTTCGACCTTTTTTACATCGTTTTCCAATCTTCTTACTTCCTGTTTAGAAATTGTATTTGAAAACAGTGACCAATCTGCTTTCTTTTCGCTAAATTTCCATGTATAATTTTGTTGATTGTTTGTAATATCTAAGCTAACATTGATATCAAATGAAACTGTCACATGGTCGGAAATCTTGGTCAATTCAAAAGTTTGCCAATTGTTTACCAGTGTCAATGAATGTCTATTTGAAATAGTGAGATCTATTATGCTTTTATTACGACAGGTAGGAGTTTTGTTATTGTGAATAAAAAGATTATATTCATTAATAATAGGTTGCATTTTATATCCGTTAGAGTTTGTAATTCTATCGAACCAAACCGGGTGACGGGAATTAAAATCTCCACAGAGGATTAGGGGAGTACTCTCGAAGGTAGCTATCAAATTCTTTAAAAAGTTCAAATGTTCGTCATCGCATTTGTTTGGAGGAATATAAAAGTTTGCTATTATCGTCCTAGATTTAGGTGTATTTATAGAGATTGATGTACAAAACTGATTTGTGAAACCCTCTAACTTCCTATATTTTATATTTTTATTATATATAACCGTTGCAGTATAAGTTTTTTCTGTTGAGGAACAATGTACTATGTGAGAGTCCATATCGAGCACGACCTTTCTATTTAAAACATAAGGCTCTTGAAGAAGGAGAATATCTGGAGGATTGTCTCTAATTGAGCTTCTGAGTTCGGTAGTTGCCATTATACTTTTCCTAATGTTCTGTTGTATACATTTAATTTTTCCTCTGGTTAAAATGTTTGCTTCTTTCATAATGGACATATATATGGAAATATATATATATGGAAAATTTGGTGCCTTGTTGAAAAATAGGTTTTTTACCTGTGAAATAATCAGAATTTATATGAAATATAGTGAAATATATTGAAATCTATAGTATATTATTACATAAATATACAATCATGGACAAAACTTAAGGAAGTAAAACATATTTGATGTCGCTGGTCTGTTTTTTTTTAAAGAGACAGTGGAATTTGTTCACACTTGGTTAGCTCGTAGGTCTTAAATAAAGGTCACTGTGTGTCCGATTTCTTTCATAGTTGTTATCTGAATCCAGATATATAAATGCTGAAAAGTACAACTTCCTCAAGTTTTGTCCAAGAGTGTAGATGTTGAGAATGGAATAATTATATAATGTAGAAAGATCAAACATTTAACACTCTATTAGTATAATACGAAAATTTTTATAAATAGATAACAAAGTTAGAACGATAAATATACAAGGACATGTCCTTATAAGAATAGGTGCTGCAGGGACTTACTTGAGCTCGTTTCTTCGGTCCGTGCTTCCGTTTACTTTTTGTTCGTCTTCCATGCTGCAACTAGAAGAACGTGAAGTCGGATATTGATCTTTATAGTCAACCAGAAGAATAAAGGCAACAAAAGCAAAAGAAAAAAACTTTATTAAAGACAATCGTCCCATATAGAATTATCCCAGATGAGTAAACAGAAGTAAACATAGAAGTGATCTACAGAAAATAGAGAATAAGATCGACCTTTTTTTCAAGTTGGATCCATCATATATGTTTCGCCTATAGCCTGTGCCGTTTTCCAGGATTTCTTAAATGTTAATACATTGGATTTGTTTTTTACTAATTTTTACATTAGAACATATGACAACTTGTTTTTATAACCAATATTTTGACGTAGAATATCTCTCTTCTCTTCTATTGCCGACTATTAAATAATATAGTGTGGAAAGTCGTGGCTAAATTTGCTGTTCCACAAAGTGCATTTCAAGTTCTTATATTTCGAATAAAATGTGATCATAAAAAGAAGAAGATCATTATAATGAAATTTAAGCTAAATTGTCACAGAATTTATTAATATTTAAATATTTAAAATATATAATATTTAATAATCTCAAACAGATTTTACATATATAATTCGAAATTAATATGTGAGATTCTGTTATGGTCTATTTATTATTTATTCGCGTGGGATGCTTTTTCAGAACTTTCTGCAAATATTGAACAAAATATAAAAAATAAATCAAAACTATTCAATCTCTACCCGCTCTGGTCTTGTCTACAATAAAGCAATGGATCAGTCTACATTCAAACCAAAACCGGTTGTAAAAGAAAAAACAACAATATGATATAACGAAACTTGTATATTAAATTGGATAAAGCTATGTGGGGCTAAACAATTCTGAGCCAAATATATTCAGTAAAAAATATCCTTTAAACCACGACGGCCTGAAGAGAGAGAATTCTGTTGACTTTGATTAGAATTTTTAATAAAACTGATTCCAAGAATTATTAATTAAACATTATATTTATTGATTTACAAGAGAGAGAACAAATATATAAAAGGGAAACTAATATTAAACAAAGGAACTTTTTTTCTTTAGGTTAGCGCCTATTTACCTGTGAGCTTACACACACTCTGTGGTAACAATTAATTAATATATATTGTAGCGTTATTTGTTGTATTGTTTTACATAATTAGGTTTTGGATTTTGTTTGTGTTTGTTTTGCATGTATTGAGTTAATGATTGGTGTATATGTGTGTTCGTGTATTCTTTGATTTGAGGAGTCTGCTCGTTGGCAGCAATAAACGTTTATCGTTCGATTTATCTACGCCGGTTGCTTGCAATTCTTACCGCCACAAGTGGTGGAGAAGCTGGGTACCGATACCATCACGGATACCTCTGTCAGAAGAAGCCGTCGCCTAGAAGGCCTGGAACCACGTTTTGATTTCGACGAAAAGAATAAGCCAATCAGAAAAATGTCAATATCGGCTGGAGTTAACACGGGTGTTAATACTTGCAAACATTTGACAAGAAACCCAACTGTGTTTAGCGGCAATGGAACGGAGGATTGTGGCAAATGGATAAAGGATTACGAACGTATTGCGAGATCGAACTGCTGGGATGCCACGATGAAATTGGCGAACGCACCATTCTTTTTGGAAGGGACCGCTGGCCAATGGTATGATAACAACGAAGAAGGAATGGATTCGTGGGATATGTTTAAGGAGATGTTTAGCCGGACATTCGACAATAGCGGTGTCCTTCTCAGACGCGCTAAGGACAACCTTCAGAGTCGAGCTCAGAAGAGTACAGAATCCTGTGAATCCTATATCCAAGACGTTCTGAGCTTGTGTAGGCAGGTGAATCCCGATATGAGTAAAGAAGAGAAAGTGGCACATCTAATGAAAGGTGTGGTAGAAGATGTCTATCAGGTCATCTTGATAAAGGAAATTGATACTGTTGAAGCCTTTGTCGATTGGTGCCGAAAGGTGGAGGCTTGCAAGCAGCGACGCATCGGGAAACCAAGGTTTGAGCGACTCCCTAACGTCGCAAGTATAGAGCAACCAAACTCCTCGTCCCTGGAAGATCTGATTCGACGAATCGTGAGAGAAGAAATTAAAAGTGCCCTACATTCCGAGCCTATAGTGCCGGAGGTGAACTCCCTGAAGAAAATGATTCATGAAGAGGTTGAGAGAAATCTGACCCCAATTGCGCAGCAGGGTCCATACTACCAAGAACAACGCCGCCAATTTGAAGGACCGGCGAAACCACCCCCGTATTACCAGCAGCAAAGTCCTACAAGGCTGACAACTGCCCGAAGAAAGACTGACGAATGGAGGACGGTGGATAATATTCCCGTTTGTTTCCAATGCGGACGCCCGGGTCACGTCGCCAGGTACTGCCGAGAGCGGCGAGGGATGATGGATCGACAGCCACCGGGGAGATACCACCCTGTCCAGAACGGCACGCGAACGATCTATAATAGCAATGAAACCCCAGGCCGCGCAAGTTACCGAAGCCCGTCGCCCTATCCAGGTCGTGGCCGATCCCCAGCTGAACGTCGCCCCTCGATATCGCCAAGCCGACGATCTGGCCGATCACCTTATCGTGAGGAAAACTAGAGCAAGCGCCCTTCGCTGGAGGTAAGGTCGCTGAGGAGATTATAAATCCTCCGCCGCTCATAGCCGCTAAACTATCACAGAATATAGTTGACGTTACTATTGACGATAAAACTTTTCCTGCCCTTGTCGACAGCGGCGCTTCGTTTTCGGTTATTTCGGACCACTTTAGACAACAACACAAAAAGACTATGTTCAGTGACGCTGGCATGACACTTAGAGTTGCCGACGGGAAATATATCGTTTCCAGGGGCCGATGTACGTTACGTTTAGAAATAAACGGATTAGTACAGCCGTTTGAATTCATTGTTTTACCAAGTTGTAGCCCCACGACATCATTCTCGGTTGGGACTTTCTGGAGGCGTCAAGGGCTATAATCGATTGTGGTAGCGCCGAGATTCTGTTAGAAAAAGCAGAACTACCAGAGGATTCTTCGAGCATATTCCAAACTGTGGCCGCCGACGATAGCTTTATAATCCCCGCTGGATCAACCAAGCAGATAAACGTAATCAGCGAAGCTATACTCGGTGTGAGTGATGTCGTAATGGAGCCTTCGAGGATCCTCTTTCTAGAACGTGATCTGATGGTTCCCGCCTCGATCTTCGCTGTCCAGCATGGAAAAGGGAGAATTTGGATAACCAACATCGGCACATGTGATCGAACTGTCCCCAAAGGAATGTGTATTGGAGAGATACAGGTACTGGAAGAGGGTCAGCTGGCGGTCATCGGTGATGCTTCGGACACCAATCGGCAGGGGATTCTTGGACAAGAAAACTCTCCAAACATTGCCTCGATGATAAGCCCTGATCTATCCATGCTTGAAAGGACCAGGATATGTTCGATACTTGGGAGTTTCAGCGGCTTATTTGAATTTAATAAGTTTCCGTCTAATCTGACGAGCACAGCCAAGCACAAGATAAATACAGAGGACCATCCCCCGATTAAACGCCGTCCATATCGAGTGTCGCAGGTCGAACGTCAAACCATTCAGAATGAGGTCGACAAAATGTTGAAAGGAGGTATAGTTCAGCTTTCCGAAAGTCCTTGGTCCTCTCCTGTGGTATTAGTGAAAAAGAAAAATGGTAGTTGGCGTTTATGTGTCGATTACAGACACCTGAATAAAATCACAAAAAAGGATGTATATCCACTACCAAGGATTGACGATACACTCGATTGCTTAAGAGGGGCGAGTTATTATTTTTCCATGGACCTCCGTTCTGGTTACTGGCAGATTGAGGTGGATGAGGCAGATCGCGAAAAGACCGCCTTCATTACACCCGACGGATTGTACGAGTTCAAAGTTATGCCTTTCGGGCTGTGTAACGCCCCAGCGACATTTGAAAGAATGATGGATACCTTGCTGAGGGGGTTGAAGTGGTCAATGTGCCTTTGCTATCTGGACGATATTATTGTGTTTTCACCCACCTTTGACAAACATGTTCGACGCCTTGAATTAGTTCTCAGGTGTCTCTCAAAGGCTGGACTTGTGTTAAATCCAGACAAGTGCTTGTTCGGAACAAAACGACTAAGCATTTTTGGGCATCTGGTGGATGGAGAGGGCGTGCACCCCGACCCGGGTAAAGTTGATGCTATGTCCAAATTCCCTACTCCCAAATCCCTTACTGATGTAAGAAGTTTCATTGGAATGTGCTCATATTATCGTCGTTTCATTAAGAATTTTGCTCAAAAAGCTGAACCACTACACAGGTTGTTGAGAAAGGACACCAGATTCGAATGGGGACCAGATCAACGGCAGGCCTATGAATCCTTGAAGTTGGCACTCGCGTCGGAACCCGTCTTGGCCCACTTTGACGAAAAGTATGCGACCGAACTGCACACCGACGCCAGTGGGTTTGGAATTGGTGCGGTTTTGGTCCAGGTCCAGGGAGGAAGTGAAAAACCGATTGGATATGCATCAAGAACGCTGTCAACAGCTGAAAAAAATTATTCAACAACGGAGCGGGAGTGTCTTGCCGCGATTTGGGCGATCGGCAAGTTCCGTCCATACCTATTTGGTCGCTCGTTTACAATTGTGACGGATCATCACTCGCTCTGTTGGCTTTCGGGACTGAAGGACCCGTCGGGAAGACTGGCCAGGTGGGCCTTAAGACTTCAGGAGTACAATGTGAACGTGGTATATAAAAACGGCAGAAAACATCAAGATGCCGATTGTCTCTCACGCAATCCAATCGAAGCGAATAACCCAGGGGAATCCGAAGATGACATACCAACATTAGCTGCTTTAACTGATATCGTCGCGGAACAGCGGAAAGATCCGGTAATTGTGAGAATATCGGAGGAATGTTCGAGGAACGATCAAAACCGCTTCAAAATAATCAATGGAGCTCTTTACAAGCGGAATTTCGACCCAGTGGGGCAACCGTGGCTATTGGTGATCCCCAGGCATTTGCGCCCTGACGTCCTCAGAAGTCTCCACGATAATCCAACTGCCGGTCATTTAGGGTTGGCTAAAACCCACGATAGAATTAGGAGGAAGTATTTTTGGCCAGGTCTTCTGAGGAGCATAAGAAAATATGTCGGTCACTGTAGGGAGTGCCAGCGTCGTAAACATGCTCCCTTGCGACCGCCCGGATTGCTGCAACCGATACCACCCACCTCTGTTCCGTTCCAAAGAGTCGGAATTGATCTCCTCGGAAGATTCCCAATATCCCATTTAGGAAATAAATGGATAATAGTTTGCACAGACTATCTGACGCGATACGCTATCACCCGAGCCTTACCATCGGCAGACGCTCAGCAAGTGGCCAAGTTCGTCCTGGAGGACGTAGTGCTTAAACATGGAGCACCACGAGAAATAATTACTGACCGGGGTAGGGTTTTTCAGTCTAAACTAATATCCGAGCTGACGCGACTTTGCTCTTCGGCTCAGAGATTTACCACGGCGTACCATCCTCAGACGAATGGTCTCACTGAGAGACTTAATAAAACCCTGGCCGACATGATGTCAATGTATGTGGACGTCGAACAAAAGGAATGGGACGTTATTCTTCCGTTCATCACGTTTGCTTACAATACGGCGAAGCAGGACACCACCGGATTCACCCCATTCAGCCTCATCCATGGACGAGAAGCTGAAACTACGTTGGATACATTGTTTCCTCTTTTAAAAGATGAAGATCAAGAGGACTATAATCGAGAGATAGTGACTCGAGCAGAGGAGACGCGACAATTGGCTCGGCTACATACACTGAGAGCGCAAGAGGGCAATAAACGACTCTACGACGCCAAACATCGAGAAGTGAGCTATCAGCCAGGCGATAAAGTATGGATATTTATACCCGTTCGGAAAATAGGGATATCCGAAAAATTAATAAAACGAT
Organism: Cordylochernes scorpioides; assembly: GCA_030710605.1. NCBI lineage: Eukaryota > Metazoa > Arthropoda > Arachnida > Pseudoscorpiones > Chernetidae > Cordylochernes > Cordylochernes scorpioides. Next base: position 17,616,854 of record CP092886.1, read on the forward strand.
ATTTCGGCCCTTATAGGGTGACGAGACGCATTTCGGATGTGACGTACGAAGTTGAAAGTCTAGACACTACTAACCGCCGTCGTAAGCCAAAGGAAATTGTGCACGTAGTGAGAATGAAGAACTACCGTGACCCGGACGAACAACTGGACCTATCCGAGGATGAGCCTGCCGTCTGACAGCGAGGACGCTGTCCTTTTGGAGAGGAGGGCATTGTAGCGTTATTTGTTGTATTGTTTTACATAATTAGGTTTTGGATTTTGTTTGTGTTTGTTTTGCATGTATTGAGTTAATGATTGGTGTATATGTGTTCGTGTATTCTTTGATTTGAGGAGTCTGCTCGTTGGCAGCAATAAACGTTTATCGTTCGATTTATCTACGCCGGTTGCTTGCAATTCTTACCGCCACAATATACAACAAATTCCAATATAAAATCACTCGAATAAACATCATTTTAAATTAACTATCTAGGCGTATATTACAATAAATTTCTATTTCAGTCGAATTTTACAATAATCTCTACTACAATATTAAGATTTGGGGTAGCTGAACATGAGAAATAGGTCGCAATTTGTGGGAATAACCAGGAACAGACGCCAAAGTGATCTAAGGTATTCATATGGTGAACGTGGCGGTCAATAGCCAAATAACGCGGTGCCACTCACAAGACAGCTTCTAAAATTTATATTCCAGAATCCTTTTATCCTGGAATAGGCGGAGAGAACATATGTGACATCCTGAAGTTGATTTTCATACTATTGCTTCACCAGATTTAGGCTCATAGGGTTTTCAACATTAGGTTTCTTCCTACTTGTGCTGTACACGTTTCTTAAACGGATTTCCATACTTAAATGTAAATATAGGATAATTTCATTTTTGAGGTTTATAGGTTTATTTATTTGTTGTTTTACTCCTAGATGAGGATTCCAAGTCTTCTCGCCCGCAGTTTCTACCAAAATATATATCACCTCGCCTCAACCTTTAAAGTGGTGTGTATTCACGGTGTGGTTTTAAATATAAATAATAATTTTGAAAATAGAGCAATCCATAAATAAATCTTAAATCAAAAAGGCCTATATTGGATCAAAATATCATTTATTTTACCAATATTTCAGTAGGCTGAACGCCAATCTTTGTTATGTTATATACCTATGTTATAACACCTTCATAAAGTTTAGCGTTCAGCCAACTGAAATATTGGTAAAATAAACGATTAATTTGATCCAATATATGCCTTTTTAATAAAAAAATAAATAATGTAAAGCGCGCGCGCCTAATTTGTCGAAATTAATATATAATCAACGAAAGGTATGTATCGTATGGCGTGTATAGTATTTCATATGTGTATTAATATACATATACATATAGGATTACTTTACATAGAAAAACAAAGCCTAAAGCATCTTTTATTAACTCAAACCAAGTTTGATATAACTTAAAAATGGAGTTAATAAAATCATGCCGGTAAAAGGAGAGGCGACACCCAGAAAGGTCGTATAAAGATCGTTAACATTTCACAAGAAGGTAAGAGAGGGGGAAAACATATTGGCCATGCAAGTCCTTGATTGGAAACAGACACCCAAAAAAGTCCGCCCTCTCTGCCGTCACCATCAACACATAAGCTGAGTTCCTTCTGAGCCAATGGGAGGATTCTGTTAGATTGACCAGTGATCCCAGGAATCCCATATAGTTTAATTTAACTTTCTCAGGTGCCATCCTCTAAACCGAGGTGACCATATTCTCTACGTGTGTGAAGTTATTTGTCACCAGGCAGTACACTGCCACTCTGCTAGCTGTATGAGGAGATTAATGACGTGTGTAGTCGACAGGATGACATGCCGAAGACAATCTCGCAAGGAAGAAAGCCATGGCGCGAAGATCGGTACAAATCTGCGGTCAAGTTTTCAACATTTGCTTTGACAATGGCACAATCCACCAGGCGATATAACAGACTCATCCCTACCAAAGCTAAAGGCTTCTTACAAGTCATATATCGAGTATTCCATGTGAACAGGACGATAGCCAAAAATAAAATCTCCAAACTAAACTTTCATCAATTGTGAGAGTTTTTAAAAACTTTCATATATGTATATATTCCTCAAGTTCACAACTTTATTCACTTAAATTTTCAAATTTTTACCTCTTTGTTTAATTTCCATTCCAATTTTATTTCTCAATTATCGTATCGTATACACTGCGTGACATTGAAAATGGAACACCAAGAAATAGTGGCCAGAAAATTATGCAAATTTCAGGGTAGACGCGCCTAACCGAGTTATGCAAATGATGTAAAATGCGCAGCTCTCGTGCGCACATGGAGTAAGATATAAGGGAAGGAACTTGCAGAAAGGACAGTATTCGTGTCGTTATTTCTTCAAGGAAAATCATTGTAGAAATTTTGTTCTTGTGTCAAAAGACACGTGTAATAACAGAGAATGCCAGGTCATCGTAAACGGAGGCAGTTCAAGCAGACAGACGCTTTTACGAGGGGCATGGTGATCGGACTGAAAAGGGCAGATTGGTCCATACGTCAAATCGCAGCTGGTACACACCTTGGTGCGTCCACGGTGCACCGACTGTGGAGAATGGTTGGAACAAGGAAATGTGGCAATTTATAGGAATGTCGGTGCAACCAGAGTGACGTCAGCACGTGTGGATCGGCGTATCCTTCGACAAGCAGTGGCGGCCCCACAAGCCACTTGTACCGCCATCCTGCAACATGTGCAAGACACCCTAGATCATTCCATCTCGACCAGAACCATTTCCCGTCGATTGGTTGCTAATGGCTTGCACTCATGCCGTCCGCTAAGAAAACTGCCATTGACCCCACCGAATAGGGGCCAACGTTTGGAATGGTGCCGGGGCTAGATCGACGTGGATGACGGAATGGCACAGGGTCGTGTTCTCTGATGAGTCGCGTTTCTGCTTGTCCAGTGATAGTCGCCGTGTACTCGTGTGGCGTCGACGTGGAGAAAGGTCCAATCCGGCAGCAATTGTGGAACGCCCCACCGTGCGACAACGTGGAATCATGGTTTGGGGCGCAATCGCGTATGATTCCAGGTCACCTTTACTTCGTATTCAGGGCACTATGACGGCCCAACGAAACGTTGATGATGTGCTGCGACCGGTGACACTCCCCTACCTTCAGGGGGTACCCAATGCCCTTTATCAGCAGGATAACGCCCGACCGCACACTGCTCGCATTAGCCAACAAGCTCTGCAAGATGTACAGATGCTTCCCTGGCAACCGTACTCTCCTGATCTCTCACCAATCGAGCACGTCTGGGACATCATTGGACGCCGTTTGCATGCCTTGCCACAGCCGCGTTCAGACGACGAACTGTGGCAAATGGTTGAGAGGGAATGGAGAGCCATCCCTCAGGACGCCATCCGTACTCTGATTGACTTTCTACCTAGACGTGTTGCTGCGTGCATCGCCGTCCGCGGTGGTCCTACTTGCTACTAAGCCGACGCCGTTCTCGCTCTGTATTATGACTGTCATTTTGAAATAAAGATAACTTATTGTTCGTCCCTGTCTCTCTCTGTCTGCCGAGTTTCATCACTTTCTGGCCACTATTTCTTGGTGTTCCATTTTCAATGTTACGCAGTGTATTATATTTATTTCAACAATTGAATTTGTCTAACTTATTCTCATTGCTTTTAATTTCATTGATAATGTGAAATAAACTATTCCCAAAAAAAATCGCATTTTTATCAATTTACTCCTTTCGCCTAAGAAAATGTCCCCACTAGATTATTACAATAACGTAGAAAATTAGGAAAGACAAACATATGATGACGCAGTAATTTATATAAAGAACAAGCACAACCTAAAAATTGATAAAAATACAAGAGAAACAATGAGGAAGGTTCACGCAGAGTAAAAAATACATAAACATCAAAATTAATAATCTGTTATTAAAATAATAAATACTTTGCCTCATAGCTCCTTTCTTTTGGGAACTGTGAACCACAGCTTGCAAATATTGTAGATACTGACATGGATCTGACATGCTTCTACCAAGGATTCCCTCGGAGTCTTGGAACTCTGTTTCTAGTAGCTTTTCGTCCTTTCCCTTGCGGCGTGAAGAGCGGCTTTGTCTTCATATTGTCTATAGGGTCATCGTCATCTTGGAAGAAAGTCTTGGCTTTGAAACAGCGGTGGAATCCTGGAGTCAGTCTCGGAAAATGTAGGTCACATCACCAATGGCCTCAGGGTTTTTTTTCGCCGTTCTTCAGTTTGTCTTCCCTAATATACCCAGCATCTCCACCAAATGTAACGTAGGAAATTAGGAAAACAAACTTCAGGCTGACTCAGAAATTTATTAAGGCACAATCATAAACTAAAATTGATAAAATACAAGAGAAGCAATGAGGGAAGTTTACGCAGAGTAAAAAAATATAGCATTAAAATTAATAATCTGTTAATAAAATGATAAATACTTCGCTACAATATAATGCAGAAAACACCACTATATATGTATAATACAAGTATGTTTGAAACTATTTTAAAGGCGTAAGATTCTTTTTGATATTAAACAATTTCTACTGTCCTTACTGCAATGGAAAAATTAATGAGAGGGCCTGGCTCATCAGTGGTGAACCCTCTCAGCGGTTTCGCCAGTTTAATCTACCAATCAGCGAAACCGCTGAGAGGGCTCACCACTGATGAGCCAGGCCCTCTCATTAATTTTTCCATTGCAGTAAGGACAGTAAAAATTGTTTAATATCAAAAATAATCTTACGCCTTTAAAATAGTTTCGAATTTTGATAACAGATGGCGCGCTAGTGCAACAAGTATATTATAAATATATAACAAGGAAGGTGCGATAAATATAAATATAGAAACAAGACATTTCTTTAAAAGGAAAGGGTATGGCATGGACTTACCTGAGGTCGTTTCTTCGGTTCAAGACCTCGTTTATTTCCCGTCCGTCTTCCAAGCTGCAACTAGAGGAATGCGAAGTCGGATATATGATATTTGTAAGAGCCAGAATTATAAAGTTCATTATATTTATATTGAAACTATGTGATATATAGAAAACTTGTATATTAAATTGGATAAATCTATGTGTGGCTAGACATTACCGAGCCAAACCTTTCAGTCAATAACTACCCTTAGTAAACGACGGCCCTTAAAGAATTTTTTAAATATAAAAACACTGAAATATTCATCATTTATGACATAAAAATGTTTATTTCAGTTGAATCATACAATAACTTATAGTACCACATTAAGACCCGGTGTGGATGGTCAAAAGAAACAGGTCGCTATTTGTGAGAATAAACAGGAACAGAGGCCGAAGAGACCTGAGATCATGTGGAGATCGTGGCAGTGCAGAATAAACAAATAACGGTGTCACTCACGTGAAAAATTCGAAAAGTTATCTTTCAGAATCCATTTAACCGGGATTATGCGGAGGGAACATATGTGACATTCTGAAGTTGCGGCTCTGTTTCCCCCTTTTTTTTTTCACTAAATTACTTACACCAGGTTTAGGCCCATATGGTTCATAAACCTCAAATTCCTCCTTTTTGTGTTGTACACTTTTCCCGAGAGGAGTTCCATTATCAAAATTAAAAGTAAATTTCTTTCTGAAGTGTTGATGATTTTTACTTAGTTGTTTTTCTCTTAAGTTATGATACCAACTCTTCTCGTATGCGGTTTCTGCCAAAATATATCTCAACTTGCCCCAACCTTTAAACTGTTGTGTTTCAACGGTGGTTTTAAAAACAAATGATAATTTAATACATTCTGGAGTGAGCGGGAACTTTTATATGAGTTAGAGACTGTATTGCGGCGCCTGAAGGGACTGCGCCGACTCTCCGCTGAACATCTCGTGGTCCGCATCTTCCATCACGGTGCTGGGCTGTGAAATTTCATCAGGCCATGGAACATCGGTCTAGGAAATTCATCTACTGGGCGGCATCCTGGAGAGAGTAGCTCATGATGGGTTCCATACGCCCGTGATTTCTTTCTTGTCGGGCAAGCGAGAGCGGCTACTCGCTGGTTCTGGCGGCATTCTCCCCCAGCAGCGAGGCTACTTCCCCGGTGGTACTACAATTGCCAAATTTCAGGCCAGGCTGAGGCGGTTGGTCTGAGGTTTAGCCATCACGTCGTCTGGATTACAGTAAGTCTTCTGACACGCCCTGTGTTCGACGGTGGCGTCGGGCTGCTGGATATCAAGACCCAACTCCAGCTCGCCTGCTAAAAGGGCGTCAGGCTGTATGCATAGTAGGAGAAAGAAACGCCCTATTATAGGGGCGGAGTCCGGAACTTGGATATCCCCTTGTATTTGGATATCTGGCGGGGCACCTGAGGTCGTGCCAGCCTATATGCATCGTCTGCGGCTCACGATACCTTTCACCACTACTGGTCCGCTCTCAAATTCCGATAGGCGTTCTACATCATCAGGCGGCCGTCGGATCTGCAGTCATGGATCTTTGCGGTGAACCTCAAGGACCACGCCATCACCATATCTTCTGCGACGCAGCATGCGATCTACGCTTTCTTCGTAAATAGTGAAATGTGTGGTGTCGCTGGAGACCCACTGTCGATTTTCCGCTAAACTCTGCTTCCGTGACAGAGGCGCCATGTAAATATTAATTATTCATAGCATATGTCACTTATTTTTAAATAATCATTATCATTCCATATTTAGATCGGAATGTGTGTGCACCTTTTCATGTATAAACAAGATGTCCATAAAATCATGTTAATTGTAAATTGTATCTCTCTCTCTAAAGTAATAATAAATTTTTATTTAATCTCTCCCAAACACACACTTTTCACTGGTTTAAAATATAACAATTGATCTACATGTGCTTCTTCGATTCCAAACCTCGGTTCAGATCATATCGATAAAATAGAAATAGGTGTACACATTGAAGAAATGAATATAAACAACCATTGCAATGATGATGATACCAAATTGCTAACAGAAAAAAAGATGAGCTAAAATATTTTATAGAGAAAGTTGAAAAGAGAGAACATGGTAAATTTTATTACATTTAAATATCAAACAAGACTAAACTTATATAACTACACCGATTATAGGAATATCTTTGCATCCAATAATAAAAATCACTATTTATATATAGTTAATCATTCCATATCCTGCGGTACCAGAATTGATAAGACGGGAGGAATGATTTGAGGAAGTGAAAAAGAACAGCACTAGGATGGGATGTGATGATGAAATTGGATAAGATTATAAAAGATAAAGATATTTCATGCACACACACAATAAAAATAATAGAAATGAGGAGAAATTGGTATTTCCTGTGGTCACTTATGAATGTGAAAGCTCGACTCTCAGAAAAAAAGAAATAAAATAACTGAAACCTTTAAATATGGACAAGAGGAAAACTACTTTGGAGTGCCATGGACAGAGAAAAGGTTGAATGTTTCTACTTTAAAAGAAATTAATTCTATCAGATTCCTAGAATCCCAAATACCTATGTAAATGTAATCTGACCTACTTCAGAGAAATAATGAGATCGAATGGTTAGAAAAGACATTGATGGTGGAAAAATGGAAGAAAGAGTGGAAGACACGCAATTAGCTGGTTAGAAGTGATAGAAACAAAGGCTACCTGAAGCTCACTAGATGAGTTGCGAGTGATGGTCATTAATATATGGAATTAGAAAATATTTTTGCATTTCTTACCAAAGCTCCTACTCGAATTGATGGACGCTAATATCAACATTCCTATTAAAAATAAATTAAAGGTGTTGCTTGAATTAAAAATTTTAATGTAGAATGAGCATAAAACTGCATTGTATATGGTAATTTAGTAATGATAGCCGTTGTGATAAGTGAAAAGCAGTCGTGATGGAAGCAGACGAGGTGTCGGGTAGTAAACACTGGAGAGGAATCAATACAGATAATTTGAATCAACAAGCTTTCAACTAGGCAAAGTTGCGCTAGACCATCGATTATTATTTCGGAAGCGTGATTTTGTTAGTAAATTTGAAGATTGAATAACGTTTTGATTGAAAGAAGTGAAATAGGTACTTGCACACTGGTTTCGATTTCCTGAACGATTGGCTGAATAGGATTCATCTCTCCGTATCAGCCATTGATATTCTTATAACGATGCAGACCATTTTAGAATGCTCAAAGCCAACCTAGATGGAAATACTTTATTTATTATTTGTTTAATCTATATTCGATAATTATAAATAATTACATTTCAAATCATGTTTTTGTTGTAATAATGTCTTAAAATAGTATTAAAAGGAAATATGAATTTGTTATTTTGAAGTATGAAATGAATTTGAAATATCTATTGAATGGTTGAGATAAATGGTCCCCTATCAGCGTGATGCAAGCTTTGCCTCAAGGGACAAAATAAGCTGGTCTTTGGACCATTTTGAAAAATCACGCAACAGGTATTTAGGCAGGATGGGCGCGAGAACGCCTAACAATATTTAAAATAGTATAATTTTTATTTTTACTATTTTTGACTTTGAATCATATAATTAAAAATATCTAAAATAGTATTTCAAAATATTGTTCCCTAATTTAAAATTAATACAGGGTCTTTTATCTTTTTATATAAACTAATATAATATTTTAAATTTGTAATAATTAAATAATAATTAGCGCTTTGTAACACAATTCTTTAAACCAAGTAATAAGAAAAGAGATCTCCTAATAGTAAAAATGAAAGGTACTGATGACTTACGCTATATGTTGTAATAAATATGAACTAATAGATGAATATCCCAGAATATACTAAATTGATGGCGCTAGCTATCATCATTAACTTACAAGATGCATGATCAGGAGATGATGATCTTTTTATTTTTATCAACCTGTCCCTATTACACTTTCATTGTTGGAATATAGCTTTTATAGGCATAAAAATTATGTTGGCAATGAAATTTAAAAAATTATATATTGCATGAAAAAGTGAAAGTTGTATAAGCTTATGATTTTTCTTTGTTTTAAAAATGAATCGATGTTGGTTTCATATGCTTGAAGTGAATATTACACCTTACTCCTATATATTTTATTGCTTAAAAAGGAACACAACAAAACAAATAAAAAAACTACAATTTCATAATGATTTGATAACTAACTAAGAAAAAAAACAGTATCAAAAATGATGATGATAAAAAATTGAATATGTCTGCTAGAAAAATGCTTCTATGAATTAAAAAATAAGAATAATTACAAAATTAACATATAAACTTCAAACAATTATATTCAGGGAAATCTCCAATTTGTCAATTATATATTAATGTTGGATGTTTATAATTAAAGGACGATGTTAAAATATAAAATGAAACCAGAAATATATTTATAGGATTGGGTTGAATCTAGGACTTACCTCAGGGGGTGTGTGCGGTCCACGGCCAGGACCAGAGCTTGTTTCTCCTCCGTACTCAGCCTAGAGGGAGGTGACGTCGAATGTATGAATTTATTAGTAAAGGCGCAGTCTAATTAAATGCAAAGTAAATAATACAGAAGACTGGATATATTTCAATTAATCAACCTATGTGTGGATGAACATTGTTGAGCCAAACCCATTCAGTAAAACATATCCCATAAAACATGACTGCTTGTACAAAATTGTCTTCAAATATAAAAATAATCTAAGTTCTAATTTGTTTGATGTTTTGTTTTCTCTGTATTAGACGCATAAATTTCAATATCGTGCCTGATTAATTAATAAATTCAAAAAATATATGTATGTGACAATATAATGGTAATAATGTGGTGAGGAGAGAAATAATCACACGACGAGTTGGAAGAGGAATCTGGAAGCCATCCGAGAGAGAGAGAGGGAGAGCGAGAGATGTCCCCTGAACGACCGTCTTGTGTGGTCACCACCCCCCCGACTACTGTCCCAAAATAGTCCTCAGGTGTTGACGGGCGGGCCCCTTTTGCCGCCCCTTTGGAATGTCCTGATGTCTAAAGTGACTCCCTTTAGCTACCCATCTCTCTCTGGCTGACTCTAGGTTTGTTTTATTAATCCTGGAAGAGCATATATTATGACATGTATATATATATATTTGAGAATAGAGCAATCCATAATAAATGTTTAATTAAAAAGACATATATTGGATCAAAATAAAATTTACTTTACCAATATTTCCAATGTTGTAATACCTTGATAAAGGTTGGCGTTCAGCCAACTGAAATATTGGTGAAATAAATGATATTTCGATCCAATATATGCTTTTTTAATAATAAAAAATATATATACAGGAAATGATATAATTTAAAGTTAAATATATATGAAAGAGATACGGTATGTCGTGTTTAAAGCCTTTAATAATTGTTTACACAAATATTTAATAATTTTAGTGTGACCTTTTAAAATATAACTCTATGAGCTTAGCATAAAAAAAAATTAAAATGGTTAAATACACTAAAATTCCCAAAAAATATTATTAGCTATAAATATATTGAGAGTGGAATAAATTAATATTATATAAGATGCTGTTCCGTTTAGCAATTATATTAGCGCAAATTCGTAAATTATGGTAGAGTAAACTGGCGAAACCGTTGGGAGAGTTTACCACTGATGAGCTAGGCCCTCCCATTAATCTTTCCGTTGCATTAAGGGCAGTACAATATTTTTAAATTTCAAAAGAATCATACGGGTCTATAATAGTTTCGAAATTTCATAACATATGGCGCACTAATGCATCATTATATTACATTGAGAAGTTACTAATAAAACGATACAAAATCAAAATATGAAAAATACAAGAAAATTAATTATAGGAATAGGTTGAAGCAGGAACCTACCTCGGGAGGAGTGTGTGGTCCAGGGCCCGTACAGAGGATTGCTTCTAATTCGTACTGCACGAAGACAGATAATATGAATATATAAACTCATGGGAAAAACTAAAGGAAACTGTGTCTTTTGGAATGTATATTGGGATTCCGGAAATAACTAACTAAGATATTTTATACATAGTGACCTTCATTGAAGGCACACGAGATAAAGAATTTTATATCGAGATGACAAAATCGCCTCTGTCTCATTGAGAAGAAAAAAAATAGACGACCGGCGACATTAAGGACTCTTATGTTACTTAAATTTGGTTCATGGATGTATGTGAGAATAGAAAGATTCTATCAACCTCTGCATATACCATATTTAACATGAACCCGAAGCTAAATGGTTTAGGTGATGAAATGCAAGTTCCTTTACCTATGAAGTCTAATATATTCCACACCACATTATTGTATATTAAGTGTGTTTCTCTTCGTGCTTATCATATAATAAAGGAATTATTTGGCGAAAATATTACAAACGAATGTGAGTGTTGTAATGTAAATGATAAGAATTTAGTTAAGCATAGTTTTCTACTAATTATTGTTCTTTAAGAAAATAACTGCTTATTCTTAACTGCTTGTATATAAATTTATGCTAAGCCCTTCCATTATCTTCGCCCTTATTTGATACACTGTAAATAACATTATTGATTACTGGTACTATAACTGTTGTTCTTGTATATAGCCTAAATATCTGCTTGGGGAAATCTGTATGAGACTAAAAGGACTTACTAAAGCTTTTTGTTGTTGTTGTTGTTAAAAGTTTATCTGACGTCGTTTAAATTACATGCCATAGTGTATTTTGTACTGTTTAAAATGAACACTTAATTTTATAAAATTTAAATTGTTATGAAGTATATAATGTTTAAGGGCTATAATAGCTGTTTACACACAAATATGACGATTTAAGCGTTATTTCTTTTACTATAGCTCTAGGTAATAAGACCAAATTCAAATAAATAAATAAATAGTGTGTAGTTTTCTTCAGCTCATAGGAAGAATAAATTCTTAGGTCCATTGAAATCTATAAAAATGATCCATCTTAACTTATTAGGTTCTTATTAACTTGTGTTTATAATCTTTAATCCAAATTGTGCCTTATCATTTTACTATAGCTTTTAAATGCGTAAGAATATTGAGAATTAAATGAATAAATATTTTTAGAAAATTGTGCATTTACCAATTATATTAGGGTAGGAAGGACAAAATTAAACTATAATATTTATATATAAGAGAAGACAAGAAAGGACTTCATAGTTACGAGTTGTAGCAAGGACCTACCTGAGTTAGGGTCTCCGGTTCAAGACTGGGGAAGTATATTTCTTCATGCGGCACCTGGAGAAAGCTGACATTGGATATTTGCCTTTTATAGGCAAGTGAAAGAATAAAGTCGCAGTGCAAATGATTTGAACTAAATATAATAGAGAAGTCTGAATATTATAATTGAAAATCCCATGTGTAGGTAAGCATTGAGGAGCCAAACCTATTCAGTAAAAGTTTTCCTCAATGCATAACGGGGGGGGGGGGTCGGTAGAAAGAATCTTTAAATATAAAAACACTAGTATCGGCACCATTTCAAATTTAATATATATATATATATATATATATATATTAGATAATAAAAGGCATATATTGGATTTAATAAAATATTCATTTTGCCAATATTTCGGCTGGCTGAACGCCAACCTTTATCGAGGCATTACATTTTTGTATACACAAACTCAGCGCCGCATAGTGTTATAATATCACAGTTGAAATCAATTAAAATACAGAGTAGGTGGGAGAAATTTGTGCATGAAAAATATTATAAAAATGCAATCAAATATGTAAAATATCTTAAAATATAAAAGGAAAAAAAAGTTCTATCTTATAATTAAAAAATTGTAATAAAAAAAAAGTACATAAAAATAATTCATTAATAACTCATAAAGAGATAAATGTAAAAATATATGTATCTATTAAAACATTTGAAAATAAATTTAAAATTATTTAAACAATAAACTGTAAGGACCTTATAAAAGGTTTTTAAAAATGTGGGTATTTAAAAAATTCATTTCAAAATTTAGGAGATCGATTTATAAATAAGTGAAAATATTTTATAAAAATGCATTAAAATGGAAGTTAAAACAATTTAGGATGAATAAATGAGAAAATAAATTAAAAATGGAAACTAAAAAGTTTAAATTATTACATGTAATATGTTATATATATAATGTATCAATACTTTTGCGTTTTGAAGCGATAAATGTAAAAATAATTAAACAAGTAGTATGTATTAATTACAGGTAATTACTAATGTGTGAAAATATAATTTAAGAAATCGCGGGTATTACAACAAAATATAAAGTAAAATTAAAGCAAAATATATATATATGGTTTATGTCATATAAAATTTATCATATTGGTAGTTATTTACATAAACTTATGGAACCACGTTAAAGTATAGGGCTGGGCTCACGAAACAGGCGTCATTTGTGAGAATATAACCAGGAACAGATGTGAAGTCTAAGACAATCCTATGGAGATCGTGGCGGAACACAGCCAAATGTAACAGTCCCAGTATCATGACAACTTCAAATAATTATATTCCAGAATCCTTTCATCCTGGATTAGGCGGAGTGAATATATGTGACATTATGACATTGCTGATCTTTGTCCTTTTTTCTTTACTACACCAGGCCTAAGTCCATAGGGTTATCAACCTTAAATTCCTCTTTCTTATGTTGTACACGTTCCCGAGTAAGTTTCTATAATCATATAAAAGTTTATAAAAGTAAACACAAGTAAATTTCTTTCTGATATTTTTAGTTTATTTATTTGTTACTTTTCTCCTAGTTGATAAGGCTTCTCGCCCCGCGGTTTCTCTTCTAGCTCCAACCTTTAAAATGGTGTATATTAACGGTAAAACTTTTTTCAAATACAAATAATAATGTGATACTAAATGTTTATAAATATAATATATACAGTAATAAACGAAAAATATATATATAATATATATAATTATTATTTTATTAAAATATTTGGCGAGTAAATCATGATGTCGCAATTCCCTCCATTGAAGAGGTTGCCACGCCCTCGCAAACGACCTCATCGATTCTCTCAAAATGATGTTTAAGTCATATGACCTGAACTATCAGTTGGGCATTCCTATGATTATCTTTCGATTTCTATTAAACAATTAGCGTTAGCCATTTTACTTAATATATTGTGAATATACCAAAACTGTTACTTTAACATGGCGTTTCAAACACTTTACATATTTACTAATTGGTGTTCAAACTTCCTTTTTGTCTTGGTTGATAGTTTCTATCCTTTTTATATTGTCATAGTTCATTTTATTCGTTCCTGTTTTTTTTTTTTTTTGTTACTGATCAATCTTCTCTCGTCACTTTAACTCTTTTTTATTTATAATTTAAAGATTACATTTTTTTAAATTTGAAAAATAGAATATACAAATAAAAATCCATATAGATATAACACTAACAGAGTTTTTAGTAAGCAATCTCTTCCACAAAGATACGGAATTATACATAGCGATCTATTTACAGAAATTTAGTTATTTTTTAATTATTAAATTTTCCAATCATTTAATTTTTAATTATCTTTTATGTAAAAATATTCAAAGAGACTTTTTTTTTACTTTTCCCATATTCATAAATTTAGCTTGTACAGGTCACATAACAAGCCTTGTCTTTACCTACAAACTTATAAGCATATCTGGGATAATAAAGTCTGCCCATTTATATATGAATCCCATTTCTTCAAGAAATACAATTCATTCACGGGGATCTTCGTTCCCATCGTACCTTTGGATGTTCACACTTCCATTTCTAATTACTGGATAAAAATAAACGTCTTCACAATATGTTGCTCGGTCTTTGGAGTTTGACTTCGAGTCCATATCCCATTGGTCAATTTTCAAGATTATCAGTGAGACCAGGACGAGTAATCATTAAATAAAATTTGTTCTAACAAGGAAAGCTTTTACCATTTCGCAAGATATCAAATGCAGTGTGCGATATATATAAACAGACTATTTACAAATCAAACGCTAATTAATATAATATGAATGATGATAATCAATCGAGTTGACCACCTGCAGAGTAATACGTGACAACATTACACAGATATTTTTCCATTTTACCAATTCTCTCAATAAAACTGAGCGACAAAGATATATAAAAGAAAATATAAAAGGTCCTTACAGGAATGGGTTAAAGTAGAGACCTACCTGTAGTGGTGTCAGCGGTTTACGGCAACGCTTAGATTTTTTCTTCCCTCCGCGCTGCATTTAGAGGAAGATGCCGTCAGGTATATTAGGACAGATTAAATAAGACTGTAGCCTATTCACGTTTAAAATCAATGCGAGGATCCTGTTATAAACATGCTCATAAAATTATAGGGTTAAGCATTGATGAGCTAAAATCTCTTTCTCTCTCAATGAATCTTTTTTACAATCTTCATAAAAGAATAATAATAATATAATGAATATCTATTTTTAAAAACTTTTATAAACGATATTATTGATATTTGCATAAACAGGATGCACCCCTCCCTCATAAGAATGCTAGGTCCTCTCGTGTGAATGACTCTTATCAATTCTTTCTAAATGATATTAGATACTTGAGACATGATCTATCAGCAGGCCTCACCTAGAATTATTCTTTTTGTTCAGGTTCACAGCTATTTTTTCTCTGTGGCTCTTCTCAGTTCATTTTTCTTATCATTTATCTAATTGCAAGTAAATTGCGAATTTCTCTGTCGACAATAAATGATCATGGAGCGTAGAAATATATCTTCAATGTAAATATAAATTTTAGTGTAGCTTTTAAAACGTTGCTGGAATGGATATATATTATTCAGGAAGTTTTTCCTATTTACCAATTATATTAGTTAAAAGAGAAAACGAAAATATAACGTGGTGAGTTTCTTTTTATTAAAAATACAAGCTTTCAAGCAAAATGCTTTTCTTCAGGTAATCCAAGAAAAAATATGCGGAGAGGTAAATACACCCAACTAAGTAAGATTTGAAAATTAAAGCGGAATTGCCACGAACAAGCAATAGAAAAATAGAACTACCCCCGCAGTACATAGCTTTTTGTAATAGCATGGACCCCGCATAAGGAATTTTAACCTCAAGTGTTTTCCCGATTTATGTATATATTTTATTTATTTTAAACTTATTTTAAACTGAATTTCTCGCTCGCTCTCTAGGTGTGTTAATACGTGCTTGTTCGTGGCAATTCCGCTTTAATTTTCAAATCTTTCTTAGTTGGGTGTATTTACCTCTCCGCATATTTTTTCTTGGATTACCTGATGAAAAGCGTTTTGCTTGAAAGCTTGTATTTTTAATAAAAAGAAACTCACCACGTTATATTTTCGTTTTCTCTTTTAACTTTTAAAACGTGGCTAAAGTATGTCTGATCCTAATTATATTAGTGTATAAAGTTTATAATAATTATCAATTAAAATATGAAAGAAGAACAAAAAGGCTTTTATTGGAATGGGTTGAATCTAGGACCTACCATTGGTGGTGTCCGCCAAGAGCTTGATTCTCCTCCGTACTCCATCTAGAGGAAGTAGACGTCGAATGTATGAATTTTATAGACCACAGAAATAAACAATACACAGTGTAATTAAATTTATTTAAAAAAATAGAGAATCCAAGAGAGATATTAAAATGTAGAAACTTATTCGGCCAAAAATTGGTGAGCCAAACCCAATCAGTGAAACATTTCCCTTTGTGAAGTTTTGTTTAAAGATTTCCAAATATAAAACAGTGGTGAATTGATATAATTTACTTAAAATATATTTAATGTTTAAGGTGTGTAGTTTTTAAAGCGCCTATCATAGTTGTTTACGCATAAATCTGGATATTTTAATGTGATATGTTGAAATATGAAAAGGACGTAATGTACTGAAATCCCTTAAAAATTAAAACCGGTAAAATTTGTTGAGAATGTAATTAATAAAATTTCTCTAGTAAATTGTTCCTTTTATTAATAATATAAATTAAAAAGTTTATAAATTAATGTAAAGATGTTTATATGAATGTTATATTAGTATGGGAAGTGTTTATAATTGAACATTAACATTAAAATATAAAAGAAGATCAGAAAGGCATTTATAGAAGTAGTTGAAGCAGGGACCTACCTCAGGTGGTGACTGAGGTCTATGGCTCACGACAATGCTTGTTACTCCTCCTTGCCAGACCTAAAGAAAGATGTGTAAATATACGAATTTTATAGACCACAGAAATAATTAAAACGCGCTCTGATTTAATTGAGACTAAATAATAGAGAATCCTTGATATTAAAATAAAGACACTTAATCGGGGTTTAGAATTGATTAGCCAAACCAAGTCAGCAGAACATTTACCTTAATGCATGAAGGCCTATAGGATTTTCAAATAAAAACACTGGAAGTGATATAATTCTAAGCTTCATTCCAAAAGGCAATTCCTTTTACCAATTATTTTAGTGGGGAAGTTAATAATTGAACGCAAAAAAAAAGTGTTTATACGAGTGTGTTGTAGCAGGAGGACCTACCTCTGGTGGAGTATGAGATCCATGACTCGGCCCAGCGCATGTTTCTTCTTCTTGCCAGTCCTAGAGGAAGGTGACGTTAAATAAATATATTTTATAAAACACAGAAATAATAAATAAGCTTTCTAATTGAGTTGAAACTCAATAAATATAGAAGCCTGGCTATTAAAATAAAGAACCTTAGTCGGGGCTAAGAATTAATCAACCAAACACAACCAGAAAAAGATTTACCTTAATGCATGAAGGGGTAATTAAAGGGTTTTAAAATAATAAAATACTAGAATTGATATAATTTTAAGATTTTATATTAGTAAATGTGGTTCCTTTTACCTATTATTTCAGTGTAGATATTCTTTTAGACATGACATAGCTACGCAATAATTTGAAATGAAGGCGATAAAAACGTGGTGATTTTCTTTTAATGGTAAAACACAAGCTTTCAGTTGTAACCTGAAGAAGGGCATTCTTGCCTGAAAGCTTGTGTTTTACCATTAAAAGAAAATCACCACGTTTTATCGCCTTCATTTCAGGTATTCTTTTATAATTGAACGCAAAAAAGGGTTTATATGAATTTGTTGTAGCAGGGGACATACCTCAGGCGGCGTCTGAGGTCCACTGCTCGGCCCAGCGGTTGGTTCTTCTTCTTGCCACACCTAGAGGAATGTGACGTTGAATATTTGGATTTTATAAACCACATAAATAATCAATACACGTAGTATAAAGAAATTGAAACTGAATTATAGAGAAGCCTGGATATTAATATAAAAAACCTATTCGGGGCTAAGAATTGATTAGCCAAACCAAATCAGCAAAACATTTACTTTAATGTATGAAGGCTTATAGAATTTTCATATTTAGAACTCTGGATTGGATATGATCTTAAACATTTAATTCAGTAAATGGTTCCTTTTACAATTTATTTAGTTTGGAAAGTTTATAATCGAACGCAAAAAAAAGTGTTAATATTAATTTGTTTTAGCAGGGGATCTACCTCAGGCGGTGTCTGAGGTCCAGTGCTCGGCCCAGCGCATGGTTCTTCTTCTTCCTGCATCTAGACGGATATGTTTGACGTTAAATATATGGATTTTATAATTCACAGAAATAACCAATACGCAGTTCAATCGAATCGAAATTAAATAATAGAGAAGTTTGTATATTAAAATAAATACACCTATACGGGGTTAAGAATTAATTATACAAACCCAATTAGCAAAACATTTCCCTTAATGTATGAAGACTTATGGGCTTTCCAAATGTGAAACACTGAAATTAATATAATTTTTCAGATTTTATTTCAGTAAATAGTTCCTTTTACAGATTATTTTAGTGGAGAAAGTTTATAATTAAACGCAAAAAAAAAGTGTTTATATAAATGTTTTGTAGCAGAAGGACCTACCTCTGGTGGCGTATAAGGTCCAGAGCTCGGCCCAGCGCTTGTTTCTTCATCTTGCTGCACCTAGAGGAAGGTGACGTTAAATATATGGATTTTATAAACCACAGAAATAATCAATACGCTTTCTAATTGAGTTGAAACTAAATAATAGAGAGGCTTCCCTATTATTTAGTTTGAATTCAGGCTTGGATATTTATATATAGAAACCGATTTGGGGTTATGAATTGATTAGCTAAACATAACCAGCAAAACATTTACCTTAATGCATGAAGGACTTACAGGGTTTTCGAATATAAAAACACAGGAATTGATATAAATTTACAGATTTTATTTCAGTAAATAATTCCTTTCAAAATTATTTTAGTAGAGAACGTTTATAATTAAACGCAAAAAAAGCGTTTATAAAAATGTGTTGTAGCGGGAGGACCTACCTCTGGTGGCGTATAAGGTCCACAGCTCGGCCCAGCGCTTGTTTCTTCATCTTGCTGCACCTAGAGGAAGGTGACGTTAAATAAATGGATTTTATAAACCACAGAAATAATCAATACGCTTTCTAATTGAGTTGAAACTAAATAATAGAGAGGCTTCCCTATTATTTAGTTTGAATTCAGGCTTGGATATTGATATATAGAAACCGATTTGGGGTTATGAATTGATTAGCTAAACATAACCAGCAAAACATTTACCTTAATGCATGAAGGACTTACAGGGTTTTCAAATATAAAAACACAGGAATTGATATAAATTTACAGATTTTATTTCAGTAAATAATTCCTTTCAAAATTATTTTAGTAGAGAACGTTTATAATTAAACGCAAAAAAAGCGTTTATAAAAATGTGTTGTAGCGGGAGGACCTACCTCAGGCGGTGTCTGAGGTCCACGGCTCGGCCCAGCGCTTGGTTCTTCTCCTTGCTGCATCTAGAGGAAGGTGACGTCAAATATATGAATAATATATCAAGTTTGACATATGCCATTTTGTACATTAACCTAGAAATACACGGCTAGGCTAGGCACAATAACCAGTTCGTCTGTTAGAATAATCCGGCAGAGTTACTAAAGAGATCTAAAGCAATCGATGGTGATCGTAGCAAAAAAGAGTCGAATAACGATACGAGTGACGTGACAACTTCTAACCATAATGCCCCAAAATATTTGTCCTAGATTAGGAGGAGAAAACATATGTGACATTCTGACATCGCGGCTCATTGTTACTTTTAATATAATAGGTTAACTCTTATAATACCATGTTGTATGATTAGTATCTCTATCGTGTCTTTATTTCGAAAAAATTCACAATAAAAACAATTCCAATATTTAATTTTATTGAACACATAGTGCAAAAATGTTTCTTATTTGATTTTTTTCAAAGTATTTAATAATATTGCAAAAAATAGAATTTCTCTCGATAAATTAAACACGAGGTAATAAGTCCAAATAAAAAAATAGTGTGTAACAGCGTTGTTATCATATTCAGACAAAAGTACTGAATGCTGGAAACTTCCACGAGTACCTTTCAGAATCAGAAAACATAACCATACTATTAAAATATTTTAAAGATTAAATGTTAAATAGCTCTCATTTTATAAAGGTATATCAAATTTAAATATATTTTATGTATTTTGAATTGAATTTTGATATTTGTTTTGCCTAAATGTATTAATTCATATTATTATATCATTTATGAACAAACCCTAAGGATGTGGGTAGTCTTTGATGTCACTGGTTATCTGTTTTATTGAATGAGACAGGAAATTTTGTTCAAACTTGGTTATCTCTTGTGTCTTCAATAAAGGTCACTGCGTACCAAATATTTTTCAGAGTAATTATTTGATTCCCGATATACATGCTAAAAGGTACAACTTCCTTGAGCTTGCCCATGAATGTATATAATTTCTCTCACTACGCCTTACAGAATATATTGATGTGAGAAGATTTTAATGCCATAATAAAGAAATATATAACGTATCGTAAAAGATCCTTATAGGAATGGATCGAAATAAAGACTTACCTCGGGTGGAGAATGTGGTCCACGGCCTTGCCTAGTTTCCTCCTCACCTCCGTTCTGTACACATGTGAATAACATTGACTAAAACAACAAACATATTTATGATATTTTACCGAAAAGATAATAGCAGTTCTAAAGGTTTTTCGATGCAGTGATTCCAACTTTGCGAAACCTCTTTTTCCTAAGTTATCAATTTCAAGATGCACAGTTGTGTGTCAACTTCTATAGTAAGATGCTTATATCTTCTCCGCCATGTTTATATTCCAGAGGTACAGTGTTGAAATTGAGTTGAAATTTGACCACAACTCTGAAGAGGATTCTGTAGAATCAGCGGCAGGTCAAGGCTCTTAATAATATAAAAGCAATACTTTAAATCAAAATATTTATTAGAGAAATAACCGCCTATTTCTGAAGTGTCGTTAATTTTAAAGCACATATATTCGAAATTAGATCTGATAGAGCATGACGATCATTTTTGGATTCTGCAAGATAAAATCCTGAATAAATAGGTCTATACACCTCGGCCTTGAAATATATTTTAGTTAAATTAGATATGTCTATTATGAAAGCTGATAGATCAAAACAACAAAATTCTGGATTTTGAAGTTCCAAATCCCGAAAAAAATATATCTAAAATTTCCGATCTCTACAAAGTAAGATATCATATAGAGATTTGAATTTTGATTGTTTATTTTAAAATATTTTTTACATTTAATTACGAGATTCTATGTTTGTGCATACCTCTTTAAGAATTAATTTACAATTATGACTATTCATTTTTTTATAATTGAATCACAAGGTATCAACAAAGGCAATGCTGATTCCGCAGGAAGAATAGACTAGTGTTTCAGAATTTAAATGATTTGAATCTTTTCTACTCTGGCAAAGATTTCACGCCTTTACAAAGATAGAAAACAACTTTCAGCATCGAAGGATGCTAACGTTTCTTTTTCATTCTATGCGTGGTTCTTGAGACACCCAGATAGTCATGAAGCTTATAGTTATGACACATTTTCTCATTATTTCTCCTTTTTTTTTAAATAAGCAACTACACCCCTAACTTTAAGATTTG
Organism: Cordylochernes scorpioides; assembly: GCA_030710605.1. Classification (NCBI taxonomy): domain Eukaryota; kingdom Metazoa; phylum Arthropoda; class Arachnida; order Pseudoscorpiones; family Chernetidae; genus Cordylochernes; species Cordylochernes scorpioides. The sequence continues at coordinate 17,638,665 of CP092886.1, forward strand.
GATTTTTTTAATAGAAACATCAATTCTCAGTTCTCTAAATTGTGTTTTAATTTTCCGCTTGTTCCAATCAAGGATAAACATAATATTTCCAATAAAGTTCCAATCTCTATTTAAATTTCGAAATACTATTCCATAACCTATACGTCCCAATGTGTTTCTGGTAGGTTCCTTCAGATAAACCATAATCGTCCCAATGCCTTTTCCCGATTTCTGCATTATATCAAAGTCATATTCCTTGATCAGCAATGTCCATATTGTTAATCGACTGTTGGATCCATCAAACTATTTAGTCATCATAATGCGTGATGATATGTTAATATCTTCCAATTTCTTCCACATAGTTGGGACAGTTATTTTGACATTGTGTGTTCTTTTAGAGCCCACCTAAGACTTCTGAACCGATACTTTACTGAGTCATCATACGTTGCTCAGACATAAATGGCTTGGTTTCGAAGCCTCACTCCTCTAAGCCAATGCCCTCCAACAACTCTGCCTTCCTTACATCAGCCACAGATCCATCTGCATCCATTAGGCAGACTCCCTTGACACCTTCCATTCCTGCCGCGTCTCCCCCTGGGACGATCTGTTCTGTCCATCCCCAGGAGATTCCTAAACCTGAGTCCTCTGCTCTGGCGTCGACCACTATCAGCGACTAACTAAACCTTTTTATTAATATTTTTATTAGATGGCGCGAACCATCAGTAATTTACAGTTGGATCATCAGGGGATTCCTTTCCTTAACTTAACAAACTGTTCCCGGTACATTTTAACTTTGTTCTATTTTTATAATGTTTCAAACGTTTTATAATTTATTTGACGGTGGTTTAATTACTTTCCTACTACTTTCCTACTAAAATAAAATATATCTAAAATGTTATGTTATATAATGTTTTAAAAATATAAAAGTTATTCGAAATTTTGGCAATTGTGGATATACTATGTTGACACAAAATTAAATGAAAGACTTACCGCAATTTTATTTTCTAAAGCCAATGGTAAGTAACTTATATGCGTCAAAATATTTCTTTTACTCATGGACATACAAATATGTGAATTATAGTGTCACTTGTTGAAATATAGCTTTAATAATCATAAAAATAGGTTCAGGATAAATTAATGAGTGTATTAATCATGAAATTATACAATTTATTAATTATATTATTGTTGAATGTATGTGTTTATATATAATTTTATAATATATGGACAATTTATAATACAGGAAAGAATAAGAAATCCCTAATAAGGCAAGAAGGTCTCCATGGGAATGGATTAAAAGAAGGACTTACCTCAGGTGGGGTGTGCGGTCCACGGCCGGGACAACTGATTGCTTCTCCTTCGTGCTGCTCCTAGAGGGAAGTGACGTCGAATAGATGAATTTTAGAGATCACAGAAATATTATTAAAGCAGTCCAATTGATTTAAGCTATTATAGAGAAGTCTGAATATATATTAAAATAAAGAAACTCAAGTGGGGATTTATTTATTACCAGTTGCAAATAAGACACGCTATATTCGATCTGGATAATTGCGCGTGAAACTATTTACAATAATTCATATTGTAGTAGAGTAGGTAACAGAATTATCAGAAAGAAAATGAACAATTAAGAAAAGAGCATTGAATAAACATATACCTTGAATCATGAAAATTTCTCTTATAGAACTGTAAAAAGATTATAAAAACGAAGAGAAAATTATTTATTTTTACTATACATGGGCTACGAGCTTTCGGGCAGCCTCGCCCTTCTACAGGTAAAGATACATGGTGGCAAAAGGCTTTATATAAGATTCCATTTTTAAAATATATTTACATATAAGAAGAATATAGGACGGTTAAAATATAATATAAGATAGGAAATATTTTGCAAATCTAAAACTATTGTATATGATATTTACAAATATGCTAATCATGTAATGTCATATGACAATCAATTGGCAAATTAGCAGATGGTTATACTATGAAAATATACAATGAAACCGGACAACGAATGTTCAACCCGCCATCAGCGGCCACATTGGTTTAATGGTTATTTAGGTTATTACATATGTCTTGGTATTGTGTAGGCAAATCTATGTGTCGGTTAATGCTGTTTGTTGATATGGATAATATGGCCTCTATGATCAGTCTTTGGTATTTATTGGAGATGTTATTGTATATGGTGGTGGGAGAAGTTAGATTGAATGAGTGGCCGGTGGTGTTAACATGATTGAAGATAAGCGACCTGTTGTCTCTGTTGGTAATGCATCTACCGTGTTCGGTCATCCTGATGGCCACGGACCTACCAGTCTCGCCTATGTAAGATGCACTGCAATCGTTACATGAGACTGAGTAGACCGAGCCACCAGAGGACCGAGCAACGGTAGATCTAGGTAATCTGGTGATAGGGTGTCTGAGGATGGCGCCGATGCTATTGCTATTAGTAAAGTGGGTGTTAATTCCGTGGGTTCTGAGGATGCGGGAGATGGCGACTGATTGGGTGGAAAAGGGAAGTATACAACTGTTTCTGGTGATTGCAGGGGGTCTAACGGAAGAAGGGTCAAATTTATACTTATGTATGAAATGGGGGGGGTATTGGGACCGGGCCAACTGTTTAATGATTAGGGAAAATTCAATGGTTCTAAACAGTGGAAGGGAGCAGTGGGTGAACAATCTCTTGGTAAGAGTACGGACAGTATTTATTTTATGCGATAGGGGACATGAAGATTTGTAGTCTGTATAAAATGTGGGATTGTTAACCTTGTGGTATACGGTGGTGTGGTAATGAGAGGCAGTACGGATGACCAGTATATCAAGATACGGCAATACGGACCTGTTTTCCAATTCTAGGGTGAAAGAGATCTCGGGATGATAGGAGTTTAGAGAGTTTAAGATATTGATTTCTTGTCCGGTATCACATATGCAGAAGATATCATCAATATATCTCCGCCACATGTGAATGCCCGGTGCAATTTGCTGTTGGACCCAGTGGTCTATGTTGGCCATGACTATTTCTGCAAGTGGGGAGGATAGTGGGCTGCCCATGGGCGAGCCTCTGATTTGTTTGAACAACTGGTTGTTAAATGTGAAAGTAGTAAAGTCCAAACACAGTGAGGATAGTGCGACTATGGACTCTGCGGTACGGTGATCTACCTGGTTATCCTGTAAGAAACTAGTCAAGTGCCTAATGATAAGCTGGTGGGGGAGGGAAAGATACATGGCAACCACATCATAAGACACCATAACGGTGTTGGGGACAGGGCAGAGAGAGTTAATGGACTGCACGAATGAAGGGATATCCCTAATGGCAGAGGATTGTGGAATGGCCTTCACCCAAGGTGTGAGTAGGCCAGTCAGATATTTGGACAGCTTATAGGCAGGTGAAAGATGGTAGGCTATGATGGGGCGTAGGGGGATGTCAGGCTTATGGGTCTTAGGAAGACCATAGATATAGGGGGTATTATTAAGGTCGGAGGTGAAAGTGCTATATTGATCCGGTGTTATGTGACCCGATATTTTCAAACGTAATAACCCCAATCTGAAAGATTTAGTTGAGGTAGATGCATCAGGCTGTGTAATGGGAACAAAAGTATTGCGGTCGCTGAGTATCTCCGTCATCTTGGAGGCATAGTCAGCCGTGTCCAAGACGACGGTCTGGGAACCTTTATCCGATCTGGTGATTATAATGTTATGGTTTCGCCTTAAGGTAGCCAGGGAGCGGTACTTACCAAGAGATTGGGACTGAGAAGGGGATTGGGACTGAGTAGGGGTGGGTTTCCGGAGGATATGGGCTATGGAACTCCGTATGTCATATTGGGCTGTGTGGGAAAGGGAGCTGATGGCGGGCTCAACACCAGAAATAATTCTAGGAATGTCAGGCGTTGTGGGAGGCCGGTACTTGAGGCCTAAGGAAAGAACCTCGGTCTGCGAAGGAGACAACACTGTAGACGACAGATTGAGGAGAGTGGGAATCGGTTGGTTGTCGGGGTGAAATTCCTCTGGGAAGCCATATTTGCTGATCCAAAAGGATAGCTTCTTGTATTGACGCCCTTTAATGATGCTGTCCTGCTGTCTGATGTCGGCGGTGAGGAGACCAAGGAGTTCAACCATATTGGATTGGGATATGAGATTGGTGACTTGGGAAATGACGCCTTTAATGGTCTTGGACAAGCAGCGTATTCGCGAATAACATCCCTGGGTTCTAGTCCATAGTAATTGGCGTTGGGATCGGAGGATAACCCTGTTCGAATGAGAATTTCCCACAGGATCTGCGACTCTGAGAGATGGGGGGATGAAACGGGCCCTTTGGCATATCTTGTTGAAGTTGAGGTGCAATCTCCATCTGGCCAGCTGCAGCGACTTTCGACACAGATGCGTTAGGAGGCGGATTACTTCAGGATTGAGGTTGGTAAATCGACGAATAGCGTTCAAGGATAGCCGTGCTTCAATGCCAATTGCCATTGGATATTAGGAGTGCTCCCAGTCTTAATGACAAAGGCAGACGCATTCGACTTCACCCAGTCATGATGGTTGTCAAACAAGCTTGACACCCTAATATGATTGAGTAGAGATAAGAAAGAAGAAGACTATGCATTTATACTTTTTCAGCTGATCACGACTTTGGCAAATTCTGAATATTTAATGAACCCTCGTGGATTACAAGAAATCTAAGCCAACCCTCTACTAAGGGAGCTATAGAGCGATACTTACACATTGGTCTCGAATCTCCTGCCTCGATTGACTGAATAGTGTGGTCTCGTCTGGCCGTATCAGCCAATGGTATTCTTCTCCCGGGAGCGGACTTTTAGAATACTCCAAGCCAGCCTAGATGGAATTCCTTCATTTTTACACTATTCAATTTATAATCTAAAATTATAAATAATGAAAATATTAAATGAAGTTTTCTATTAGAATAAATGTTCTACAATAATTAGTGGTATTACAATGCTATATGAATTAGTTATTTTCATATGTTAAAGGAAAAAATAAATATTAAATGACTTTTAAAAATACATGAGGTGATCCATAAGTCTTTCAAAACTTTACAAATTAATAACTCCTCAAATATTTTGGCTTGAGAAATGAAGTAAACACCATTATGCTCCGTATGCATACGTTTCATCAATTTCAACCGATATGTTGTTAAATGCTGTCTATTCTGTCATCTATCATCCGCAAGCGATGTTTGAGAAATATAGTATTTTATAAATGAAATATATATGTTTATACAGAAGAGATAGTTGTTTATATATATTTAATATTAAATACACTATCAAACATATTGAATTATAATATATATATAAATATATATATATATTAAATAATATTCTCTCTCTCTTTAAAATATATTGTTCTATCATTTTTATAAAGAATTATAATATGTTTAAATTATTAATAATTTGAATAGCGAAGTTTTCTTTTATAACAAGGCTTTAGATTTATAAAAATCTATCTCTAAATATAAAAAAAAAAATCTTGAAACTAAAGTTACTGAAGATGCGCCATCTCTTGTAATAAATATGAACTAATAGATCATTTTAAATATGCCAGAATATAGTGAATAGATGTTCCCTCCTGTAAACTTCAATTTTATAATATTTTAATAATGTATTAAACGATTTTAAAAGTTTTTTTAAATGTTGATTAAGTTACTTGTAATAAAATATTTTGTGCTGTTTGAAATATATACTAAATTCAACATATCTAAATTGCTATTACATATTATTTTTAAAGAGACTATTATATATTTTACTCTTAAATATAGAAGCTTTAGTGTGGGTTGTTTAAATATAGCTTTTATAAGCATACATTATGATGAGGATCGAATAGAATAATATTATCCTGGGAATTGTCTCATTTTCCAATTATATATTAGATTGAAAAAATAATTTTAAAATGGATAGGTGTTGATATTAAAACCAAATTAGGCATATCTTGACAACTAAAATGAGCGTTTTATAGATGGCAGAGCGCCATCTAGTGGAACAGAAATCAACTAAACGTTAATTTAACTTGTTCCTTGATTAGCGTCACGCTGATGAGAGCCAACGGCACGAAACGCGTTTGTGGTTAGCCTTTTTTGATTTATCGAGAAAATGGGTTGGCCAAATATCAAGGAACAGGTTAAATCAACGTTTAGTTGATTTCTGTTCCGCTAGATGGCGCTCTGACATCTATAAAACGCTCATATTAGTGGACAGAATATGCCTGATATATTTTTAATATATTAATGTGGGATGTTTATATTTGAACGATAAAAATGAAATAAAATGAGGAATGGGTTGAATCTAGGACCTACCTCAGGAGGTGTGTGCGGTCCACGGCCCGTATCAGAGCTTGTTTCTCCTCCGTACTGCATCTAGAGAGAGGTAAGCTTTTTTGAATATATATGATATTTATAGACCACAGAAATAATAAAATCACAGTGTAATTGAATTCAAACTACCCAATAGATAGAGAGAGCGAATTCTGATTATTGAAATTACAAACCCCATGTAGAGCTAAGGATTGGTAAGCCAAACCTATTCAGTAAGATATTTCCCTTAATGTATGACAGTTTGTAACATGAATTATCAAATATAAAATCACTGAAAAATTGATATAATTTCAATATAAATATATATGAGGTTTGAAAAATACAGAAATGTTTTCTCACAATAATTCTTTTTTTTTTTATTTTAAAGAGCAAGCTTTCAAGCGATAATCGCTCTTCAACGGGCTTTATAAACACATCGACTATTTCTTACAATAAATATCTACAAATATACGCGCGCAGCGTGAATATTTGCAATTAATATTTTTATAAATATTTCTTGTAAGAGATATAGAGGATGTTTTTATTAAGCCCGTTGAAGAGCGATTATCGTTTGGAAGCTTACATTTATAAAATAAAAATAAACACATTGTGAGAAAATATTTTTGTATTTTTCAAAGGTTTTTCACATTTCTATCATGAATATATGAGATTTATTCATATATATTTTAAAATCTCAGTAGAGCTTTGTACAATAATCTCTAGTACCACATCAAGACCTGGGGTTCCTAACTACAAGATACAGGATTTCATATGTGAGAATAACGAGGAACAAAGGAGGTTTAAGGCAATCCTAAGGAGATCGTTGCATGACACAGCCAAATATGATAGACCAGTTATATGAAAGATTCTAATCCTATGTCTGAAATTCTTTTGTTTTGGATTAGGCAGAATAAACATATTTCTTCTCTTTTATACAATATTTTAACAACGATAATACAATATTTTTATTTGAATATCTGTATATTGTATATTTAGTAATATAATTATAATTATATTTTTGGAAATTAAAATAAATTCAAAAGGCATATCGTATCCTTATTAAAAATAAAAATGATTCATATATGTATAGCCAATTCAAATTAATAAACTTCAATTTAAAACACAATACGAAATGGTTTAATGTTTGAATTATGTTTTTAAACAGCATTTAAAAAAAAATATTCTTTAAAATATGATTTTATGCAATAAATTTATTAGAATATCGTTATAAAATCTCTACGAATACTTAATAGAAACGGAATTTATATATAAAATAAATTTTACATTTGAATATTAATAATTGACTTTTTCTCTCTCTCTGAATTAAATCTTAATATTTTAATTGATCAATTATTTTGATATTGATATGTATATGATTTTGAAGATATTTATAGAATATATTGTCGTTAGAAGAACGTAATCACACAATACTGAAATATAGAACGTATCGTGTAAGATCCTTATAGGAATGGAGAGATATAGAGACTTACCTCGGGTGGAGTATGTGGTCCACGTCCTTTTCTGGTTCTCTCTACGTCTCTTTGCTGTACACATGAATAGAATTGTGTGTGTGCGAAAAATAATATATATAAGCATAGGGCGCCTCTCCCGTCAAAATAAACGTCAAAAACTGACGCCACTTAGGTCTCTAGGTGGACGCTTCTCAGTTTGCTAAAGCTGGTGTTGTGGCTTTGTCATCGAACCGAGGCCGCTAGTTGCGGCGACGGTGAATAGATGGCGTCAGGTTTTGACGTTTATTTTGACAGGAGAGGCGCCCAATGCTTCTATGGATCAATTTCATCCTGGCAAATTTTTCATCTATATATTATATATTTTTATGCTATGTTACCGGAAAATTCGAAACTATTATAGACGCGTATGATTTTTCTACTGTCCTTACTGCAGATTAACAGATAGGGCGCAAATGTATCAAAATATAAAAGTGTACTTGAGAGATGTAGCCATATACATTCACATAAATTATTAAAAACACGTTTTCAATCTCTAAATGGTTTTGTAGAATGTGCATGCCACTAAGTAATATATAAATATGGCGATATATTTAGTGAAGGTCGATCGCAGGTCTGAAATATGATTTTCAGTCGTGTTGGAAGCAGACGACGGGCTGGGTAGTAAACACTGGAATGGAATTAACAAAGATAATCTGATTTTCGCAAGCTTTCGAGCAAAATATCTGCTCTTCAACGGGCATATACTTCTATATACAATATCAAGATGAACTTTGTACAGTAATACTTGAAAATATGTTATTGGCATGTGCTCTCGTTGAAGAGCAGAAATTTTTCTCTAAAGCTTGCGAAAATCAAAATTATAAAATATTGTTTATTTTTTAATTTTCGGATAATTTCTAGGTAACTATTACTCACATAAAGATAATCTGCTTCAACAAGCTTCCCAAATGGCAAAGTTGGACAAGACAAGAGATTATTATTACAGAATTGGTTGGTAAAATTGAAGATGAAAAAAAATTATACGTGAACGAAGTGAAATAGGTACTTACATGTAGGTCTTGTATCTCCCGCCTCGTTTGGCTGAGTAGACTTTCAATTGGCCGTAGCAGCCATTTATATTCTTCCTCCTCCTCTGGGTTCAGTATTCCAGAATCCTCCAAGTCAACCTGGATGGAATCCCTTCATTCTTACTTTGTCCAATTCTTAATCTTATAATTTATAACTTATAATAGGGGGTCGGTGGCAGGATGGTCTAAACCGTTAGTTTTTGACCGCTACGACCCGGGTTCGATTCCAGCATTGGGCACTTTTTTATGTTTAAATAATAAAAAAATGCTCCAATGGCCCCCGATTCTTGCAAAAGTCCAACCCCACCAGCGAGTGCATGTAACCAAACGGCGCTCTGGCACATTTGTAAGTGCAAAGAGG
>CP092886.1:17647932-17760074 GCA_030710605.1 Cordylochernes scorpioides
GAACTTGGTAATTTACCTTAAATACTGATTCAAGGGATCATTTTATTAAAAATCCCTATATATATAAAAGTCAGTGTATGTATGTGTGTTTTGTTCCTATGTCGGCTATACACGTCCACAATACGTTACTAATCTGACTGAAATTTTAACAGTATATAGAGTAGAATCTGAAAAAACATATAGTGCAAATTCCAGGTCTCTATTCCGAATATTTGTCGAGTTCTTTGCAAATTGCGTTGCAAATTTGCCCTTTCGCTCGCAAGCAGCGCCTCTAGCGGTGAAGATGGAAGGTAATATCAGCTGACCTAATGTACATGTAAAAAGGGGTTTTAACAGGACATAGAGAAAAATATGGAAGGGATATTTGTCGCATTTTTAGCCAAGAAAAATTAAAATTGACAGGTTTTGGGAAAAAATAGTTGTTTTTTTTTAGTCAGAAAATTATGATGACAATATTGTTGTATCATCATTTGATTATCAGATACAAAATTATATAGGGAAAAATACCGAAGAGCAGAGACCACGGGTGAAGCCATTTCATTTTTAGTATTCAGGAACAAAATTCTAACAGAAAAAATAATCATTCGAGCAGAAGACACGAAGCCAGATCATCTCTCAATAAAAATATCACTTCTCAGACACAAATTTGGAGCGGGACGTTTCACAAGAGTGACATCCACGGCGCCAATTTATAATTGTAACGAATAGTATTTGAATAAAAACATTTAATCGGGTAAAACCCGGGCGTTGCCCGGGTCATTCGGCTAGTAATAAATAAAATATAATTTTTCGAGTTAAACAAACTTCTACCCTCCTTACTTCGATGAAAAATATTTGAAGGGCTCTGGTTATCACTGGTTAACCCTTCCAGCGGTGTCACCAATATAACCCACCAGAACGCTTTTGAGAGCTCTAATACTGTATGGATGGTTTTTCTTATATATGTAACACTGTTTAGAATGGAATTTTTGTCACGATATCTAAGCAAAGAATGGGCATTGCTCGATGGAAATATTTTATATTTAGTATTTATTCTCAGTTTATTCAGATAACATAACCAATATTTCGCCCTTCGGTGTCAATATATTCGTCCAATACAGTATTAGAGCTTTAAAAAAAAGGTCAGATGGATTGAAATGGTGAAACCGCTGAGAGGGATCATCACTATTAAGCAGTGCAATTTGATGTCCCTGATCGTCTGTTTTTTTTAAGGAGACAGAGGCAAATTTGTTCACACTTGGTGTGTTTTCAAAAAAGGTCACTGTGTGTCACAAATTTATTTAAGAGTTATTGTCTGAATTCTAATATACATGCTAAAAAGTAAAACTTCCTTAACTTTTGTGTATGAGTGTATATTGTTTTTTTTTTGCTTATCCCAAGTACACGTGGTACAGGCCATGATAATCATGGTGGGTATAAGTTGGCGACTGCTTTTATTGTAAGTGCACCACATGTTTACACATGTGAAAAGCAGGTCGACTTTGCACTTTAAAATGTGCCAAGAGCTCCGTTTGGTTATTTGCACTCGCTGGTATGGTTTGACTTTTGTAAAAATCGGGGGACATTAAAGCATTTTTTTACAATCAGAAAAAGGTATCAATGCGGGATTCTACATCGGGTCGTAGCGGTACACCCAACGGTTTAGACCACCCTTCCACCGATCCCCTAGTGTATATTGTTCTAGGGTAAAATATATATATTACTTAAATGGCTATATACTATTCCAAAGAAAAATATTAATTTCTCAATAAAATATTTATTATTCATTCAAATAATTTACAAGCACCGACGAGTTGCTTATTTAAAAAATAATTCTATTTTTTATCTCTCTCTCTCACACAGGTAAATAAAGTTTTAAAAGAATTGTTTCCAGAGAAAAAAGATGGGCGTCCATTGTCGTAGAAATATTGACTTTCTGAATAAGTAATTATTACTCGAGAAATAAGTTAATTTATTATTCAAAATTTCAAATAGTCGTTTTTAACTCTCTCTTTTAAGAACTAAAAGAAAAGGAAACATGCTGAAACACTATTAATGGGAAAAAATAAACAGAAAATATATTTGCCCTTTATTTCGATATTTAAAATATATATTGTTATTAGTTAATAAAAAGGCATATATTGGATTTAATGAAATATTTATTTTTCCAATTTTTCGGCTGGCTGAACGCCAACCTTTATGTTGTTATAAATGTTATTGTTCACATTTTATATTGTTATTAATTTAACCATTAACCGTAATGCCTCGATAAAGGTTGGCGTTCAGTCAGCCGAAATATTGGCAAAATAAATCTTTTATTAAATCCAATATATGCCTTTTTATTATCTAATGAATTAAATATGGATTGCTCTATTTTCAAAACAATATATTGTTGTTTGAATTATTCATTCAAATATATACAATATATATAGGTAAATAACTTTTTAAACTAACATATTTTATTTTATACTAATAACATTTTAACATATATTCTACTGTATATGCGACATAATAGAGCTAATAATATAAAATTAATGTATGAGAAAAATTAAAGAGAGAATTCCAAAATTTATTGGAATTCAAAATGGTAAATAGAAAAAAAAATCGGAATTTTAATTTTAAATTCAAAAATATTTTCGCCAGAGTATCTCTTTTATGTTTTGAATTCTCTCTATCTAAAATATTTAATAAATATTAGAATTTCATTGATATATTCCCAAAAAAGTGAATTATTTACCTTTAGAATTAATAAATCTCCTCGAAAAGAAATTTTTAATTTTGTTAGGAAACCCACAAAAGAATTCGACTTTATTTTTCTTAATAAAAAACTGCGTTTTATTAATCTAAATATATTGATAGACCTAACTTTATTTCTCTCTATACACCTGATGAAATATTTTAATATCATATATATTTATTTATATATATTACACTGTTTTTATTTTGATTATATTTACTTTACGGTGCACTAGCGCGCCATCTGTTATCAAATTACGAAACTATTTTAGACGCGTAATATTCTTCTTAAAATAAAACAATTTCTACTCCCTTTCTGCAATGGTAAAATTAAAGGGAGGGCCTGGCTCATCAGTGGTGAACCCTCCCAGCGGTTTCGCCAATTTAAACCAGTTTAAACAAATTCGTAATTTGATTATATTTACTTTGTTTAAAATGTATATTTCAGATGGTTTATCGCCCAATAAGCTTGTAAGACGTCCGTGGCTCACCTGAAGCACGCGACCTGCTGCGTGCTTCATAATAAAAAACCTCGGAAAAGATATATGATTTTGGTACATCGATAATTGGATCAATAAATATTCTTATTAAAATCCAAAATAAGCCATATTTTTTAAATATATATATACGAGGTGTGTTCAAAAAGTATCGCGACTTTTGTGTTTTTTCAAATATTATTTATTTATTCATGAATACCTATTTTGTCCCCTTCAAAGTAATCCCCATGAGATATTATACACTTGTGCCAACGGGTTTTCCAATCTTCGAAGCACTTCAAAAAATCATTTTTAAAATCTTTTTCAGCTCCTCCTTCGATGCCGTCTTTATCTCGTCAAGCGTAGCGTAACGTCGTCCTTTCATGGGCCTCTTCAGTTTAGGGAACAAGAAAAGGTCACAGGGGGCCAGATCTGGGGAATACGGTGGCTGCGGCATCATTAGGGTGTTGTTTTTGGCCAAAAGGTCGCGCACAAGCAACGATGTGTGAGCAGGGGCGTTATCGTGGTGCAAAAGCCAATTTTTGTTCTTCCACAAATCCGGGCGTTTCTGGCGGATTGCTTCGCGCAAATTGCGCATAACCTGCAGGTAATGTTCCTTATTGACCTTTCTACCCTGTGGCAAGAACTCATGATGCACCACGCCCCTGCAATCGAAGAAAACTGTCAGCAAAACTTTCACATTCGACCGAACTTGGCGCGCTTTTTTCGGTCTTGGTTCTTGCGGCAGCTTCCATTGAGATGATTGAGCTTTGGGTTCCACGTCATAACCATAAACCCACGCTTCGTCACCAGTTATGACCCTCTGGAGCAAATTTGGGTCGTCGCGGACAGAGTCCAACATCTCATTAGCAATGTTCATGCGATGCTGTTTTTGGTCGCAATTGAGCAATTTTGGTACGAATTTCGCGGCGACCCGTCTCATGCCCGAATCATTGATAAAATCGAATGGCACGAGCCAATCGATATGTTTAGGTCCTCAGCAACTTCTCTAACGGTGATTCGATGATTGGCCAATATCATTTTCTCCACTTCATTAATTTTTCCGTCTGTTGTTGAAGTGCTCGGGCGTCCGGCATGCTCTTCGTCGTTCACATCTTCTCGGCCTTCTGAGAACATTTTGTACCACCGATAAACGTTGCTTCGGTCCAAGGTAGCTTCTCCGTATGCCACAGTCAACATTCGGAATGTATCCGCGCACTTAATCTCGTTTTTCACACAAAATTTGATACAGGTTCTTTGATCTATTTTTTTTTAATAGGTAAAAATCGAAGACGATCCAAAACACCTGCGAGCAAAGCAGCTGTCGACAATTAAGTGAACATTCAAAATGGCCGAGCTTGTCGGCATAAGTGAGAGACATGAGTACCAACATAAAGCCACAAAAAGATCGAAATTCGAATATACGTAACCCGCGAAAATTCAAAATTCGCGAATTCAAAATAAATTAAAAGAAAATAAATTGGAAATTCTTAATTTAGTATATTTTATATATAACCTAAGTAAGCAATCTATTGCCTAAAAGAGAACAATCCTAAAGTTTTAGACACGAAGGACGAATATATATATATGTTATGATTATAATGTTTTGATGTTGGAATGATAAAGAATTGGAGGTGCAGTCGTCAAAATGGAAAGATAGTTAATTACTTATCAAGTAGTTTTATTTTCAATTACTTGAAGCAAATTATACATTAAATATTTTTCACAGTTATATAGAATTTATAAAATGAATTTTATATTCGTGAATTTAAAAGAAAAGTAGGTTAACTATACATATTTACAACAATATTCAAAGTATTCTAAATCTATGGTCAAAAAATGTAAAACAGTCAATGATTAAAATAAAATACATGTTTTTAAAACACGTATTTTAACGTATTAAACTATTAAATTGTTAAATTAATATTAAACTGGCGAAACCGCTGGGAGGGTTCACCACTGATTAACCAAGCCCTCCCATTAATTTTTCCATTGCAGTAAGGGCAGTAGAAATTGTTTAATTTCAAAAAGAATCTTACGTGTTTAAAATAGTTTCGAATTTTGATAACAGATGGCGCGCTAGTCATATATAATATATATAATATAAAATATTAATAAATGTGTGCATAAAAATGATCTTATAATAATTTATAAGGGGTTTAGGTGAAGGCAACGGAAAATTAGAAGGTATGGATGAAATCAACAGCGAGTTCTCTGTATACTATCATTAGTTATTTTTTTATCATTATATTAAATCCTTGCCATATAATGTTATTTAAAAACAGCATATTTATCAATATCAATTATATGACGTCACTTTTTGAATATAAAAATTCACATTGCAGAGCGTTTCTTTTCATAATTCCAAAAATCTAAAAAGTGTCAATATATATAAAAAGTTAGCTTTAAAACATTTCCTTATATGCTAACATAAGATATTAATATTCTTTAAATTAATTCTGCGTATATTCTTCTTCAGAAATTAGATTCTTTTATAGTCTTATGTTTACTTTTAATATGATTCAGTTCATGTCAATATTTGAAAGCGTTATACATTAATAAAGATGCGTCCCCCCTTTCCATATATATAATTCATATTATAAAACCTTTCATCTTTACTGTATGTTTTGGATTTAAAGGTATATTGATGAGGTTTATAAAAAACTCAATAATAAATCATTAAATTTTGAAAGAAATGAAATGCAGCATATATTTTTCTGTTCCTATAGAGAAACTTCTAAAGTATGATCTATTAGCATTACACTGCACTATATATAAAATTAATAAAGATATGCGATATTCAAGTTAATATTTGAAAAGCAGGAATTATATCTATGAATATTGATATTGTGACGGGATAATTTGAATTGATTAGATGCATTTTCACAATCTTTGTATCTTTAAGTCATTATGTACACGCTTGTTCGGTGGTACATATACTAAAATTTGAACGATACAGAGAAGATTAGCATGTCCCCCGCGCAAGGATGACACGCAAAATCGTGAAGCGTTCCATATTTAAGTCACGAGTCGGTAAATCAAATATTAAGAAATATATTGACACATTTGATGAAAAGATAAAGGTGAGAGAATATAGCAATTCTTTCAGTGTTTAAATATGATATCCTCCCGAGACCGATTCATCACCAGCCATTTTACCATACAAATAATATATAATAACAAGATGTTTTCTAAGATCTTTTTTTTTTGTAAAAATAATGTAATTTTTATTTTTTACATGTCGGCGTTGGAACAAGGTGAAAAGCGATGGTAGTGTACATTTTTCGCAAATATTAATAACCCAAACTTAGATAAACTTTTTATTTCGTCTCTTACACACTAACAAATCTTTAAATAATAAAAGTACATATATTAGATTGAATAAATGATTTTTTTTACCAATATTTATGTTGGCTGAATGCCAACCTTTGTCAAGACACTGGTGGGAATGTAATTCCTTGATAGAGGTTGGCATACAGCCAACATAAATATTGGCAAATAAAATTTTTATCCAATCCAATATATGCCCTTTTATTATCTAAAGAATTAAATATGGATGGCTCTATTTTCAGAACATTAATAAATATTCCCCAAGTATTTTCATAATATTTTCAGCGATAATGAGTCCAACACACATTACCCAGTTTATAACTAATAAATGCAATGTTATTTTCATGATATAATACACCTTTGAATTTAATGTTTACTTTATATATTTGGTTTATTGTTTTCAACTAAGGGGGGGGGGGGGCATCTGTCTTGAAGTCAATATTTCTCTACGCTATCTCCAGAGAAAAGCTGCGAGGTCACAATGAATTATTCAGATATAACTCCGACCAGAGCGCAATAAAGGCGGTGATATCTATGCGCTTAATCAAAAGGCAGATCAATAAACCAGAGGAACATCGGTGATTCCAGTAATTGAATTTGGCAGAACGTGCTCCCACCAAGCAATCGGTGTGAATTGCCGACGCTAAATATTTTATCAGCTTTTAACTCGATCGCAGGAGATTGGCATCCATAATATTGATTGGCCGTTTAAAGGTGTTATAATTTAGCACCTTGACTACGTAAGTGAATTAGGCTCTATACATGTGTCTTTTTGCCACATTATTCTTCCCTATAATTTCACATATGATTATTTAGTGAATGTTAAGTAAATAAACCTTTTGCACATTCCTTTACCTTATATCCACACCCAAACATGTAAATACAGTATAGAAATTTGAGAAATATTTACACAAGTGCACACATAATCCATGTGTCTTTTTGTCACATCATTATTCCCTATAATTTCACATAGTATTATTCAGTGAATGTTAAGTAAATAAACTCTTTGCACATTCCTTCACTTTATATCCACACGCAAACATGCATATGAGTATAGAAATTTGAGAAAACCTACACAATTGCACACAGCATCCATGTGTCTTTTTGTCACATCATTATTCCCTATAATTTCACATAGGATTATTCAGTGAATGTTAAGTAAATAAACTCATTGCACATTCCTTCACTTTATATCCACACGCAAACATACATATGAGTATAGAAATTTGAGAAAAACTTACACAAGTGCACACAGCATCCATGTGTATCTTTGTCACATTATTCTTGCCTATAATTTCACATTGGATTCTTTAGTGAATGTAGAGTAAATAAACTATTTTCACATTCTTTTCCTTTATATCCACACCCAAACATGTATATACATAATAGAAATTTGAGGAAAATTTGCACAATAACACACAGCATCCATGTGTCTCTTTGTCAAATTATTCTTGCCCATAATTTCACATAGGATTCTTTAGTAAATGTTAAGTAAATAAACTATTTTCACATTATTTTACTCATATACACACACAAACATGTACATATATACATAATAGAAATTTGGGAATAATTTGAACAAATTTACATCGCATAAATTCAATAATATTTACAATTAATATTTCTATTGGGTATCTAAATTTTAGGTATTCAAGTCGCGATCTTCAGTCGACTAATCTATCATCGTTTGGTATTTATGCTAAACGCCTCGCCTTTGCAGATTAACCCATTGAAAACCGCGTGCTCAAAGGCTTTCGCATTCAAATGCCTAATAAAAATATTTTAATTGCTCGAATATATATTTAATTTTATTAGTTATTTTTAAATTTCACCTTATAAAATGAAGTGTGTGTAAATATAAAATGTAAGGGCATGGTAAGGTATAAATAAATGTTCAAATAATTGCAATGCTAGAATACGATAGA
The DNA here is from genome assembly GCA_030710605.1 of Cordylochernes scorpioides. Classification (NCBI taxonomy): domain Eukaryota; kingdom Metazoa; phylum Arthropoda; class Arachnida; order Pseudoscorpiones; family Chernetidae; genus Cordylochernes; species Cordylochernes scorpioides. Next base: position 17,656,379 of record CP092886.1, read on the forward strand.
CTTCTTTAGAACTACGAGAATAATTATCAGAAGATCTACCAGTTCATCGTATAATAAATCTATAAAATGGCTTCCTAGGTGTAATATTCATTTTTATTTTTTAACTCTTTTATTTATTTATTATCATTCGGGCTTCGCCAAGTTTTTACCCGAAGAAATGTTTGAAAAACATATTGTTTCAACAAAGGAATGCTAATATAGCTAGTATATTATATATGATATAATTTTATCAATGTAATATATTCATTATTTTTTATATCAAAATATGTAAATTAGTTCGATATTTAGTTACATTAAATTATCTAGAAATCTGGAATCTATAACTTTGACTCCTTCAACCTAACCATATATATATTAAAAATGGCATATATATCCTGACCAGGAGCACATGTGCTTTACAGAAGGCAGAGCGCCATCTGGTGGAACAGAAATCAACTAAACATTGATTTAACCTATTCCCTAATATTTGGCCAACCCAATTTCTTGATAAATCAAGAAAAGCCATCCACGAACGCGTTTCGCGCTTTTTGGCGCTCGTCAGCGTGGAGTAGGCTGAACCACTGCGAACAAAAAAATATTTTTTGGTCCCAGTGGCTCCCTGAAAAACCAAGAAATCGGTATTTAAGGCCAAACTTGCGTAAATACGCTTAGCACATGAAAAGACGAAAGAAAAAATAAAAGATAAAAACACTCCCATTAATTTTTCTATTGCAGTACGGGCAGTAGAACTTGTTTAATTTTCAAAAGAATCATACGCGTCAATAATAGTTTCGAATATTCATTTATTTTTATGATAAAAGCTTTCATTTAAATTGCTTTTAAATTTTTTCATTATCATTATAATCAGTTTTAAACACATTTCCAGACCCCCTAGAGACCTAAACTTTAAAAACTTACTCAAATCAGATGAAAATCAAAGTATTCAAAATTTCTAACTTCTATATCTGCAGAAATATATTAAGTAGAAAAAGAGAGAGATATTCCTGAATATAATTTTTAAAATATCAAATAGTGAATATCGATAAAATAATCCCTTGAATCAATATTAAAGTGGAAACATTAGGCTTCCAGGGAAAATTTATTTTTAAGTAAATTTCCCTGGAAGCCTAATGTTTCCACTTTAAAATAGTGTATTATAAATTTCTCTCGAATCGTACAATCCATCGTAAAAGAACGTCGGGGATTACGTCGTGGGACGTCCACCTCCACGTCGCGTCTTCGATCTTCCGTCCACCTGAGGAACATCAACCGCAACTTCATCTGCTACACAGACATGATCAGATACTTTCTAACACTTCTATGACATAGGTTGGCTTTACATGGAAGTTGCTGCATAAAGTCGACTTTTATTTGGTTATTCTAGTATCGTCACCTTTTTACATAATTTGGTAAAACTTCAGTGGTTATCCATGGTTCTTGATATCTTAATTGTTTTTTGTTGGTTCCCAAGTTGCTTCAGGGGTACTTTCCAATTTCTGCTCATTCAAATGTCATTGTTCATCACTTTCTTTTTTCGTAAAGTTTGTATTGTTTATGTTGTTAATGTGTTTTTGTTTGCTGTGACTCTTCCTTACTCTCAAATCATCATGGATCACAGGGATGATGGATACTGTCTTCTTGATATCGATTTCTTCTAGCGACGAGAGAGAGTCAACACACAGTTTCTCTACTTAGGTGAACAATATATTTCCATTTTTTGATCTCATATACTTTCACTTTAAAAGTGAACACTGTCGCCTTCCAATTAGATTCGATTGCTCTCTTTTTATTTTCGTGTAAATCGATTTTTATCCTTAGAACGATATAGGACAGTTGAAATGAAAATGTGTAATTTGTTGATAATTCTGGCGAATAAGAAATATAAAAAGGTAGGTCCATTCTTGTTCTTCCAATCAGTGTAGCATAAGGTTGGGTATCATGAAAACACAGATGTCTTCTAAACGATAGCATCAATCTCCAGATCACCATACAAATGGTTATAGCAGGTGGCGTCGGCTGATTGCCGACCATCTTAGTTTAATCTGGCATAATGTTGACGTTGATCCACTTACAACCGATTCTCCTAATAGACAGCTGCTGCTTCCGTTATCTATCAATGCGTTAACTATTTCTTTGTTTCCTTTTTGATGTCATTCAAGAATGAACAATGTGAGACAATCTTCTTCTGACAACATGCAGGCTGACAAATGTTAGTCTCTCTCTGTTCATTAACAGTGTCTTTAGTGTTGTCTTATCTAACCGCATCTTCGGCAGGTAAAACGTACTTTTGAAAGTGAACAGTCGCTAGCTACATTTATAAAATAAGTGTTTTTTTTAACGTGGTTTACTAATATCTTCGAGAAATGCGGATGTGCGATTGACATCACAGGATGGCCGAATGTAAGAGCCTCCGTGAGATGTCGCGCGCGAGAGAGATCAGATTTTCGCCAGTTGATGTCTCCATGTTTGCCTTTTTTTTTTGCTAACAATCCTTCGTTTGAAAAGTAAAAGTTAAGACGATTATTTCAGGTCATTGGTCGAAAAACGATAGAGCCTTTCGAAATGTTCTATATAAATTTATTTATTCTTATATTTTTGATGTTTATAGATGAACTATTGTTGAACTATATTCATATTTTTGTTTTTATAATAAACCAAAGTCTATTTATATCTGATATTTTACGGTTGAAATTAATATTCAAACTCTTTTATTTGTTCTTTTCAATATTGAGATATAAGCTTGTTATTATAGCTAAAACCTACAGGAAAAATAGCCATATTATTTGATGTACATTCATTTGGTGCAGGGAAAATACTTTAGAAGCGACTAAACCAGTGGAAAGAACCGTCGGTTAGTATGGCCTTTCGTTTTTAGTTATTTATATCTCATTTTATATATTAACATTAGCTATAGTATTTTAAAGGATGAAATTCCGCGGGATATCAGAGGTTAGTTTATTATAAGAAATAGAGAGCTTGGTATATTCGAGCAAGGGTTCCTGGATTAGCTTGACTATCATTCTGGATGTCTTCAGTGGTTTGAATAGTGTTTTTCGCGGAGAGAAATATAGATAACTCGGGATCCTGGAGATTAAAATGCCAAGAACCCGATGTCAATTCTGATATCACTTTACGGATCAAGGTATTTCTAGGTCTTATCCAGAGCCTCGGGTCGGTCGGTCCATGCCGTGCGTGTCGGATATCATTAAATGTCGCAGGAAGATGGATCGGGTGAAAGATCAATGAGCCAATAATCTGACCCGCCCGATCACTTCAACCTGACTCGATAACCTCTATCTCCCAGACACTGGGAAATTGCTTCGCTTCCTAAGTATCTTAAAGAGTAAAATTGGAAATTTTCATCATAGCGCTACTGGGTTATACATCAGCTATCAAAGGGGGAGGGTGATTTTGCGAATATACATTTTCCAGGAGTTTTGATTTTCTGAACAAAGTCACCGAAGTTTGGAACAATTTTATTCGACATTGAAATACGGACATTTTAAATTGGATTTTCTCTCTAGTTATTTTCAAATTTATATTTAAACTTCAAGGTAAATCGAATAGTCGACATATTTATTTCAATGCTAGTTTTGATAAAAGTAATTTCCTACTAACACCAGAAAATTGAGGGGGAAACGGGGCACAACAATTTACATTGAAATCTGGCAGGACAATATGGAAACTATTGTCAGTGATCATAACACTTCCAGAAGTAAAGCCGAGGCGTCTTTAGTGATTAATCGAGGAAGAAGTAGCAAGGAATTTTGGATAGCTGTAGTCCCGGACGTGAGATTATAGTGTCCTTGAACAATCCGAAAGAATAGTTATCACCGAGAACACAAAAGCGGTCAGCGTGGCCGATCGCAATACTCCGTGGTGGAAGGACAAGGAGGTGGGGTTCTGAACATACATTATGACGATCATCAAGGATCCATCCGTTTATATTGTTTTCAAGTGCAGAGTTCCTATTTATGTGCGTGGTTTTGAACTCCGTGTAATTCAATAAAGTAACGAATGTGATTAATTGAGCCACTTAATCTAACAGCGTTAAATGCAAGGGTAACAGTTTCATTTATTTAGAACACCCAGTCACTAAAACGACAAGATTATCAGTAAAATACCCCAACAACAACATCGACAATTTCCTACAGAGGAATTCAAGGATAGATCAAATTTAAAAACATTTTCTGAAACCAACTTTATGGGTGGCGTTCTGAAATCAACTAAATCTGCCGAAGAGGTTGCCAACTAATGAAATGCTAGATACTATTTTAGGGAAGAAAACAATGTTATTTTATGTCATATAATTCAATATTTCTTCTGTTGAATATTATGAAATCGAGAACGCCCCTGTACTGATAAGGGCCAAAGACTGGAACCATGGTATATACAGGTTAGTCTTTGTTCAAATTCATCAAAGCTGAAGATCTATTTTATTTCCTCGCAACTTATATGGCTAAAATGTCAACTCTTCGGTAATTCTTCCCAAGTTATGTCCCCTCAAGCTAACGTTCAGAAAGGTGAGAATTGATAGTTTGTGTGTGGTATTAAAATTAAATAAAATGATACAATACATAATCTATAAATATATTTATTTATTAAAATCAGCAAGGGGTTTCGAGGGTTAAATCTCCACCAGGCTTCGAGGGCAAATGTAGAAGTAACCCTCGAAAAAAACATATCACAAAAATAATTCTTAGTTTTATTTTTTAAACTAATTTAAAAGTATATATATATTGAGAATAATCTATCAGAAATATATCAATAAAAATAGAATACCCTTCACACACAAAAAAATAATATTGGAAATTATATTATATCAAACTATGCGCATTTAACGCTGTGCATTTCCACCTCTCGAAGAGTAGCCACATCTCCAGGAACGACTTCTTCATCATTTCTATCAGAATAAGATACGAGTCAAGAAACACGATCAATCATTTAGGCTTGACTAGGATTCTATATCCAAGGTTTATTAAGTAATTGACGACATACACAACTTCATTATTATTTATTATCAAAATATTAATGTCTTATACTATTTTTCTTTTTTTTTTTTCATTTTGATGTCCAAATTGCAATCTCCCGGTTAATGGCTTCTTTAATTTTCGTCCTTGTCATAGTTTCTTTTCATTCTTACCTTGCTCTTCTCTGTGTTGTTAACAACTACTTGTCTTCTCCTGGTAGTCCTCTAAATAATTCTCATAATCTCCCTTTCCAGATAATCCTGTTCAATATTAATCCCAAACAAAAGGAAAATAATACGTGTTTCTTAAATTGTAGTATTGTACGTATGGTTAATGTATTGAATAACTTGGTCTCGGTTTTTATATGGTCTTTGTGATGCTGATTGTCTAAATATTCTATATCGATGCGCTGCTCATTAACATTTTCAAACCATGTCACGTTTTTACATTTACGACTATATATATATAAGAAATAATCACCAATTTAAATATATAGTAAAGTTTGCCTGAAGAAAATTAAAATAAACTCAATCAGCAACAATTCAAGGTTTGTTTTATGTATAAAAGAAACATTCGCGCTTTTAAAATCCTTTTATTTTAAATATATAGATGGCGCGTTATTGCTTTGTGTTAATTCAAGGTTTAACAAGATTCAAATGATTTCCTATAAAGAAACAAAATTATAAAATTGCTCCGCACAATCGTCTGAACAAATGAGCTCTGTTAAGTGCGTAGTCAGGGGCACTAGATGGAGGAAAGCTATTTGCGGCTTATTTCAGTCTAGTTTTGGGTGGAGTTAACATTGGACACCGTTGCCAGTACTTGTCTGTCTCCAAAATTGTACCCTTCTTATACAAGTTTAATCTAAAATATTTGCTATTAATCTATAGTATTATTATTGATTATTTGTCCAACAGACCGAATAGCTGTATTACAGTAGCATTGAGATTAGGCATCAAGTTCTATCTTCCTAATGCTTATTGCTTATTCTCAGGTGAAACTAACGTATCTATATATCTTTTTTTTTCTCTTTTATTATCGTCTAACTCCACTCGAAAAATAAATCTAAACGTATTTGAATATGTAGAAAATTCCTATTCTTTTTATGATCTCTGAAGAAAATGGCACACACAAAGTAATATATTTTCCATGCGTTATAAAAGATGAAATATCGACAATTTTATTTGGATTGTAAAGGTTTGTAATTTATTCGACGATGTATTAATAAAAAGTATTTTTGGTCAATATTGCCTTATCACAATGAAACCTGCGAGCGTTGGTTGACAGGTTAAAGTCAATACAGACCCTGCTGAACTAAGAAAAGTTATTAAGAAAAAGGCTTCTCCTTATCCTATTCTTCTTATTCGTCGATTTTTTTATTATTTCAAAATTTGTCAAATACCCATTCTTGATTAATAAAAAAAGATAACCACGTACGCGTTTCGGGCTGTTGGCCCTCGTCAGCGTGGTGCAAGCTGTACCTCAAAGACCAAAAACCTGGTCATTCAGGCATCATGAAAAATCATGAAACGGGTAGTTATAATCAGACAACTGGTCATTTAGGATAGGTTAAACAGTTGACATAAACAATTTAGCAATATATTTTTAAAAAATATAAGTTGGAAATTATAAACTAATTTATCTATTTACATAGACAAATAGCTTGATTCTAATAATTATACAATATCACACAATAATGAATTTTAAAAACCATTAAACTATATCGTTCTATAAAGGTTCTATAAATTGAGATGAAAAAAAGACTATCGTATAGAAGGTTAGGGCATAAGATTACTTTTGCGATATTTGGAGAAATCAGTGAGGCATGAAACGCCAGTGGCGCGGGGAAGACAATCAGCGCTCGGTTATAATTGGCCTGTGTTGAGGTGGTCGTCTTCTCGCTTACCTTTGATAAATCCGTCGTTTTACCTTTTATACCCAGTTTCAAGAAAAATGGAATGATTTATTCATAAATGGTTATATGATAAAAGGTTTATTTTTTTAGTTTATAAGTGCCTATAGATCTTATAATAAACCACTTAATTTGTCTATTTAATATTTATAAAGATATTAAGAGAAAAGGCATTTCCTGATCGTGCAACAAAAATTGCTGATGGCTTGCGCCGTTCCGATAGATGGCGCAAGCCATCAGCAACTTTTAGTTGCACGCTCAGGAAATGCCTTTTTCTTTCCGATAGATGGCACAATCCATCAACAACTTTTATTTGCGCGATCAGGAAATGCCTTTTTTTAATTTAGCCACCTGATCCAAGTAAAAATTCACTTTTGTACTATTTTTCACATGGTTATATATATGATGCCCATTTTACATTACTATTTATCATTATATAGAAAATGAAAGTAATAAAGCACTAATGCTTCTTTTACACTTAAAATAGACTTCTACTGTCCTTACTGCGAAGAAAAATAAATTAGCAGGGCTTGGCTTATCAGTGGTAAAATCTTTCAGCGGTTTCGCCAATTTAATCTACCAGACCGCTTCTTGGAGCTCTAAAACTGTATTGAACGATTCTGCTTCTATATCCTACACTGAAGAGTGGAATCTCAGAAATGGTATTTAATAGAACTATGGTCATAAGTTTCTGGAACAGTAGAATTACATATAAATATTTATAAAATATCTTAAAGTTGGAAATATAGTTATAAAATGTTAATAGAACATTTGAAAATATTTTATTACGAAAATTAACTATATAATTTGTATGAAGCGGTAAGGAAGCTATATATATATAGCGAAAGGTATATACAAAATTATATTTATAATTTTTTATGTAATTATCCTTCATATTACTACGTTACAATCATAATAATGTTATAAATTTACAAAATATTTTCTCACGATGAGTTTCTTTTTATTTCAAAAGGCTAGCAACGGGCTTAATAAAAATATCGACTATATCCTACAAGAAATATATACCAAAACATACGCGCGTAGCGTGGATATTTACAACTAAAATTTTAAAATTGATACGTAATTTAACAATGTTATTAAATATGTCTTTTAACATTTTACATTTACATTCTTTCTATTTATATCCATAACTTATGAAATTGATCTATTGATTTCTTCTAAGATATCTGTATTGTGATGGTAAATCTATCTTCCTGTTTATGCTGTTATATTCATTAGAAATTAGAGATTTTAAAAGTAACCGTTGATATTTGATCTTAATATTTTTGTAGTGGCATTTGGTTTCTATTATGTTGAATTGGTGACCGGTCTGAGCAATATGTTGATAGATCATAGAACGTTGGTCTTTTGTACTGATATTTCTGTTGTGTTCGTTAAGTCTAATTTGTATTGATCTTACTGTCTCACCTATGTAGGTAACATCGCGGTCTTGGCATTGAATTGAGTAAATTGCATTGGTTTGAAGTTTAGGTTCCAGTTGTTTTTCAGATTTAGTTATGAGATTTCTAAGAAGTTGACCTATGGATTGATGGTTACTAAAATACGTTTGAATTACTTGTCTGCGAAGAATATGTGCTATTTATTCTTTACATTTTGAATAAGAAAGGATAATAACATTATTATGTTATAATCACAATCTTCGAATTAACTATTGTTGTAATCCTACTTTGAACGAAAGTGAACTCTGGTTTAGAATCATCGTTATCTGGCACACAGTTTAACAAAGGCGTGATCTATTGTATCCATTTTTGAATATTGCAGCAGATATCTGTTACGTTTTTCTGAGAGCAGGTTATTCAGCCAATCGCATTAATGACAAAACAATATAAATTTAATATGAAAATGTATTATGAAAAAATGATAATAAAACAGTTTAGGAGAATATTACGAGTTTATTTAACAAAAACACACACATTAAAATAATATTGACTATGATATATTTTCACACACACACACAATATATAATATGTTTTAGAGAGATCACGTATATTAATAGTTTGGAATATTTACCAATACCATTTAAAATAACGAAACTAGACGTCTATTGTATTCTACGTCTTGTTTTGCTCGTCGTGATCTCAGTTTTATTTTTTTTAACAAGAATAATATTGAAAATCTTCAGGTTTATATATACACAATATCCCTGGCAAATTATCTATAAATTAATATATATTTCATCCCATTACAATATCTAATATTTTAGCTGTAAACAGTTTGATGCACGCCCACGAGAGCACATGCCAATAACACATTTTCAATTATTACTGTACAAAGTTCATCTTGATATTGTATATAGAAGTATATGCCCGTTGAAGAGCAGAAATTTTGCTCGAAAGCTTGCGAAAATCAAAATAAAAAGAAACCTTTTACCTTAATATTGTTTATTCTTTCTTTTTCGAATAATTTCCAGGTAACTATTACTCACATACACAATATATTTTAACGTATTTGGGTCCAACTTCTACATAGAGTCTCCCGTGAGAGATCATCGCAGTTCTGTAGGTTATCTATTATAAAATATTCTGTTCGCTTAGTTATGAGGAATCTTTCAAACAAAACATAGTTTCTGATTATAGACCAACTCCAGGAGCAACCAGGATTAGCTGTATTTTCAGGCAGTCTCTCATGGGATAACTCCTGTATTATAGAGAGAGAGATTGAGATTGAAACTGATTTATTAATCGTTCCTATAATATTATATAGTGCCAAATTTAAATTTACGGGAAAAATATATATATGTATATTTACCACAGAAATGAGCCTTCTAGATAGAGAGAGAGAGAGGTTTTATATTTATATAAAATATATAAATTAAATTATATTTATGTGAATTATACATATATGGAAACATGTGTGTGTGTGTGTGAGAGAGAATTTCAAATATCAAAGGTAAAAGTATTTTTTACATCTTCTCTTAATTAATATTAATATATAATTATATAATAAATTTATATATAATAATAAAAAAAAAATATGAATTCGTATATATAGTATTTCTCTTTAAAATATTACGATCTAATAATGAAAATTCTCGTGGTAAATAGAATAGATCAAACATAGCGTACAAAAATAGAATTTATTGCTTCGAATCAATTGGCCTTGGGTCATATCAGGGCTGATAGCATTGTAATAACTTCGATTTTGCATTTAAATAGGCGCTGGCGTAACTCGATAAAACAATCTTTGTTTATCGGCGACCTTGACTAGTATCGACCTAAAACAAATCATTGGAGATTTCACCCCGCCGTCAGGATTCCGAGGCCGCCGAGTGAAGTCAATATTTGCTTGGTCACATGTCTCAGCTCAACCAATTAAAAGTTTTACCTTCCTTATCCTGATTGCTGCTTTATTTTATATTGATTTTAGAGAGGTTCTGGAGATGTACAACGTGTTTATCAGCATCTCTGTGGTTCCTGGAGCGGTATGGTAGATTAAACTGGCGAACCCGTTGCAAGAGTTCACTACTGATGATACAGTCGCTACCACTATTCTTATCGTTGCAGTAATTGCAGTAGAAATCAGACGCGATATCCCAACAAGGGATAATTGAGTCAAAAAGAGCATCTCTATTTACATTATGAAGTTTACTTTTCACAATTAATAAATTACAAAAATAAACAATAAAATAAAGTAAGAGATAGGAGCTACTATTTAGAAAGAAACAAGAAAGAAAAGAATACAATAAAAAATACATGAAAAATCAATTTGAATGCTATATTCTTGAGTAGATATCCTACACCAAGGATAAAAAAATCGAGTTTGAATCTATAATTTGGAGTTTAAAGGAAAATAATAAGATAATAAAATCCAAAATACTAATTAATCATATCTAGTTCCCTCAACCAAGAAAGAAAATCATAAATATGTCACGCCAACAGCGTGAAACGCGTTCGTGGATGGCTTTTCTTGGTTTATCAAGAAATTGGGTTGGCCAAATATCACGGAGCAAGTTAAATAAACGTTTAGCTTATTTTTTCTCCACTAGATGGCGCTCTTCCACCTAAAAAGAACATATGCTTTAGGTCAGGATATGCCTTCATTATTTTTAATATAAAAAAATATATTGAATTTTTAAAAATACTACTATTTAGAAACATATATAATTTAAGTTCGGAAGTTAAAAATAAAGTGGAGAAATATATAAATATATATTCAAATATATAAATAATATGAATTTGATATTTAAAAGAAGTCAGGTTAACTTATATCGTTTAAAGCTAGTAGAGGAACAATTGTATTGTTTTACATATACAAATAATCATATATACATGTTATAATAAAATATTATTTTGGGATAGTGATTAATTGCTGGTTCTTTTGAGTACATGAGTACCTAATGGTATCGTTTGCAGTCGTGTCATCTTGAAAGAAAAGCAGAAGAATAACTATTTACTATCAAGTAGTTTTTATTTTAAATCCTGATGTTGGAGGAAGTATCAAATTTCTTGTCTCCACTTGTTTCTTTCTCACAGGTCGCAATTGATTGATATGCCTCTTCAAGTATTTGCTTTTTAATTTCTGTATTATTGAAAAAAGATGTCCTATATGGCTTTTGTGCTATGGGAATATTATCTAAAAGAGATATGCAAATTGGCTTAGTTTTTATGTAACCTATATCAAATTTATGCTTAGAGAAAACATTCCGGTATTTATGCAAAATATCAACAATGGTTTGAGTTGAAAATGTTGGATTTATATCTATTTTACTAAAATCTAAGCCAATTTGCATATCTCTTTTAGATAATATTCCCATAGCACAAAAGCCATATAGGACATCTTTTTTCAATAATACAGAAATTAAAAAGCAAATACTTGAAGAAAATTAAAATAAGACATTTTTCACAAAATTATATAGAATTTATTAAATTAATTCTATATAGTGAATTTCAAAAATATAGGTTAGATAACTACATATTTACAACAAGTATTAAAAGTAGGCGTATTCTAAAAACTATGGTCAAAACACAAGTAGAATTATCAATGAGTGAAAATAAAATATATTTTTTAAATTATAGAATATTTTTTATATTTAGATTATATAATATACATATATTTTATAATTAAATATTCATGTTTTTACTATCAAAGAGTGAACAAATTCATATTTATTGACTCTTATAATTTACTAGACGAATGGCCCGGGCAACGCCCGGGTTTTACCGTTTACGTTACAATTATAAATTGGCGCCGTGGATGTCTCTCTTGTGAAACGTCCCGCCCCAAACTGTGTGTGTCTTGAAAATATAAAAATAAAAATGTGAATTTTCATAAAGATTTCATCATGTCGATTTTTTTTTTTGCATTTCACCTACTAAATCGATAGAGATAATTACATTTGCAACATGAACTTAGGTATATTGACTAAATAGAAAACTGCATAGTAATAAAGATCATTTTTAAAGGCACCATATCGTTTTTTTTTTCAATAAAATAGAAACAAAAATTAACGATAAATAACGATAATTGCCTTAAAAAGAAATTGCCTTAAAAAAAGAAACATTCGCGGTGATTTTGTCTTGCATTCGTTTATACAATTATTATATACGAATGACCCGGGAAACGCCCGGGTTTTACCCGATTAAATGCTTTTATTCAAATACTATTCGTTACAATTATAAATTGGCGCCGTGGATGTAATTCTTGTATAATATATAAATGAGTTTTAAAAATTGTAAAAAAAAAAAAAATGCATCGGCCGGGAATCGAACCCGGGCCGCCCGCGTGGCAGGCGAGCATTCTACCACTGAACCACCGATGGTTATGAAAATTCCCATCCGTGAGCTTCAGACAAACAAACAGACAGAATAAGGCAAATATATAAGTAGATTAGCAATATAACTTCCTAATCTTCACATAAAGAATGCTTTTAGAAATTCTATCATCTGTGTTAATATGAGGAACCTCTATCTTATATAATGTCATTAGAATTCCATTTTATCTTATACAAATATCTAGAGTTCAATATATTCATGATATTTGAAAAAGTAAAAATAAATATCAGGTAAAAAGTTTCTTTTAATTTAAATTTGCAAGCTTTCGAGCAAATATACTGCTCTTCAACGGGCTGATATTCTATGTACAATCTCTAAATACTATTTATACAAAATAATTGAAAACCTTTGTTATTGGCATGTGCTCTCGCGGGCGTGCATCAGACTGTTTTCAGCTAAAGTAATAGATATTATACTGGGTTTAATATATATACATACCAATAATTAGAGATTGTACATAGAATATCAGCCCGTTGAAGAGCAGTATATTTGCTCGAAAGCTTGCAAATTTAAATTAAAAGAAACTTTTTACCTGATATTGATTTTTACTTTTTCAAATAATTTCTGGGTAACTATTGCTCACATATTCATGATATATAATTTGAATTTTAAGTATGAAAATGATTTTAGAGACATATTACTTGAGTTCTATTTAGAAGAAATAGAGGTAACCTGGTTTTTTATTAATACTTTATCTGAGTATTTGTTCTTATGCTATCTTTGACGGGAAGTAGAAACTAGGAAGTCTGTAATGTGAGTTTTACGATTTTTTTGTCCTTTAATAAAATATAGAAAGGTCTCTGTCAATATATTGATCTACGTTATTGTTCTGTGAACCATTAAATTCCTGATTGTGTTCTAAATTTATTATGATAAAATTCTTATTGTTAATATATATATATATATATATTGTACTCTATTATTAGTAATATGTCCATAGTTCTTATGGTTTTAACCTCTTCATCGTACAGTTTAACATAATTATTCGATTTTCTTATATTCAGTTTTATATTCCTCGAGTTTATTATATATAGATTGTGATATTACTTAGTTTTTTAATATTATTTTCTGACCTAAAAACTATAATATAAATTCATATATATTTTAATATACATATATATGAGTCTTTAAATAAAAAGGCATACTCGTATATTGGATAAAAATATCATTTATTTTACCAATATTTCAGTTGGCTGAACGCCAACCTTTATCAAGATATTATAACATATTAATGTGTTCAACAATGTGTGTTACACATTAATTTGTTATACCTTGATAAAGGTTGGCGTTCAGCAAACTGAAATATTGGTAAAATAAATGATATTTTGATCCAATATATTCCATTTTAATTAATTAAATATTTATTTATGGATTGCCCTATTTTCAAAAAATATATATAAATATTGAAAAAAAAACACTTTAATGTCTCCTTTAAAAATTAGTTTTCTGAGATCAATTAAATAGTTCGAGTTAAAATATTCTAACTGGATTCATAAGAACGATTTTGTATATAGCATAAAAAATATATGAGTAGACATAATAGTCACCCAACTGAGTATAAAGAGGTTAACAATATTTTAAACTAAATTTTATATTTCTTCCCTAATAACAATTTTGCATTTATATAATACACATATTATTGTTCGAGATTACTTCTCATTATAACATATTACTATTATAGAAAACTTCGCCTTTGCCGGTCTCAAGCCCGGATGAAAAAGGAGGAATGGGAGCAGTAACAAGCTCGCTAAAAAACCTGGGCTCAGCTGGCCCGAGTGATAGTACCCTGTAAGGGCTGCTAATCCAGGGATACAGGATGAGCAGCGTTTGCACTCCATGTTAGGAGCGGATGCACATGACGTCTGTTCCTCATGTCAGAGGCGGCCATTTCTTTTGGAACTAAGTCGGCCTGCCACTAGTAGTGCTCCCAGTCTTAATGACACAGGCAGACGCATTCTACTTCACCCAGTCATGATGGTTGTCAAGTCTAAAGCTCTACAAGCTTGATACCCTAATATGATTGAGAGGAGATAATAAGGAAGAAGAAGAAGACTATTATAGATTCCTATTTATTGATTCATGGAACGCAATAACATTTTCTAATAATATACTGATATTTTATTGTTCCCAAAATTTCGAAAATATTGATAGAGTTATTTCATAAGGTATTTTCTAACATTCCAAATTATTTAATGTGAAATTTATTCAATAAAATCTTAGCGTTAAAAAACTTCAGAAATACTTATAATTTTATGTATATACCTGACATGATAACCAAACCCTTAAATAACTAGAATAAAATTAAAACAAAGGTTTTGTTAATTTGGACCTGAACTTATAGTCATAATGCAAAATAATATATGTATATGTTAGGATTTCATAATAAAGAAAATATAATAATAACGCCCAATGAAGTAAATGGAATAATTGATGAGCTAAACTCAAAGAAAACGCCTGGAATTGATAATATTTCTAACAATATGATAAAACATACTAAACAACTAATAGTTCCAATACTGGTGAAACTTTTTCAAAAATGCTTAGATTTAAATTATTATCCGAATGAATGGAAAAAATCTGAGGTAATAATTATTCCCAAACCAGGTAAAACAGACATGAAAATTTATAAAAGCTACAGACCCATTTGTCTCAACTCAAACATTTCCAAAATATTTGAAAAAATAATTAACAACAAACTAATAAAATTTTATGAAGACTCAAATCTGCTTAACAATCGTCAACATGGATTTAGAAGATCAAGATCTACTATCTCTGCATTAAATGAAATTGTCAAAATAGCTCTACAACATAAAAACAAAGAATATACAGCTATAATCGCAGTTGATATAAGTGGAGCGTTCGACAATGCATGGTGGCCGATGGTGCTGAAAAGACTAGATGAGGACAACGTTCAAGCTTCAATAATAAAACTACTACAGTCTTTTCTTAATAATAGAAGAGTGATATTTAGATACTCATCAAATGAAACCCACAAAAAATTAAGCAAGGGATGTCCACAAGGTGAGCCTATATCCCCTACAATATGGAATATTATTATAAACGATTTATTGAATAACTATTCAGAATCAAACAGTGAAATCATTGCTTATGCGGATGATTTAACTGTGATATGTTGGGGAAACAACTTGACAGAACTTCGGAATACAACAGGAAAGGTCATGGGAGAATATTAGACTGGTGTGGGAACAATAAATTGACCGTATCTGAAGAGAAAACGAAAATCTTATACTTGTTTAATAGCAAAATAGCTTCAAAAAATCCTAACACTATCACTGCCAATCGGGTAGAAAAACTGAAGTTTATGGGAATAACTTTTAAAAATCATAGAAATAAAAACAAATTGGATTTTGTGCCCCATATTGATGAGATTATTACTAAGACAAATAGAGCTAGTGGATACCTAATTGGATTAACCGGGAAAGCATGGGGACTGGACAGTAAAAGAAGAATAGAACTCTATAAGACACTGTTTCGAAGTTCACTAACTTATGGTTCCACGATCTGGTACAACTTTATACCCAAAAAAGTCAAAGATAAATTAAACTCTCTGCAGTACAAAATTTTGAAGCACAGTACACAGGTTTATAATTCAACATCTTCAAACTGTACTCATATTGTTGCTAGAACACCAAAGCTCACGGATTTTATTGAAACAAATATACTAAAAATGAATATTGGATACAAAAAATCAGATCCAACTAAAAGAAAAATGATATCTAATTTTATAAACCAGAAATTTGAGGAATACTATGGGGGTGCCAATGATAATTTCAAGGGATTCTTTGATACTTCAAGAATTCCTAACTATGTTCAACCCAACTTCTATAACGTTCAATTTCTTTACTGGACATGGTGACTTCAACACATATTTGTTTAGAATTGGCAAAATTGGTTCACCTGCATGCACTTGTGGAAACGAACAACAAACCCCTGAACATCTTCTGATAGACTGTCCATTAACATCTGATCTAAGGGAAGAAAACCAACTTTACCTGACTAATACAAAACAAGCTGCTTGCAATAAAGACCAATACATCAAGTTTAATAGATTCTGCAGGATGTATATTTTGAGGCGAAAGCGTTGACTGTACATATTTCAAGCTACTACTTATAATTGCTATATGTAAAATTTGACATTGAACGTTTAATTTTAATGATTTCCAATGTTCAATTGTATTAATTGTATATAATTTAAAATATACACGCAATTATCCAAATTGTGGATATGGCGTGTCTCTCCCAACTGTTAAATAAATAAATAAAATAATGAGATTTTCTGCTTGATTTTAATTATTTTGTGGATTATACTATGTTAATGCAGTCGTGGTTAAAATTCTCGAAAGAATAATAATAAAAATATTTTTATCAGATATCGCTCTAATTGAACTTATGGAATATATAAAAAACATAATTTGATTAAAGTACTGCCTGACTTAAGACGTAAGAATCTAAAAAATGAAAAACTTATTTACATAATGTACAAAATATTTGAGCCGGCCATCGGTAAACACCAACAATGATTTTATATAGTGAAAACGTCGACCTCTGGTGGTCGATTTAACAGAGTCATTTAATATATGAAATATATTTGAAAAATATTTTTTATATAACATATATACACTTTAATCTTTTAAAAAAAGCCAAAATATATCCTTCTTTGGAACGAAAATACTTTAAAAATTATTGAAATAATAGTTGTGTGTGTGTTACAACTATTCGAATTTGGAACAATCAAAACACACGAAAACCTGAAATAGTTCCAAATAAACACTATATATAAAATATATCGGCTTTTCGAAAACATTAATATAAAAAAGGACGAAAGAAAATCTATTAATTATTACAGCGAAAACGATATAGAGAATAGTCCATAAAGAAGGATCGAAATTTCAATATCTCTACCATTACAGAAAAAAGATAAAATGAGATTTATCTTCTCTAAACTCGATACAAAAATTCAATATATCATCTGTTTATTTATTTTTCATTATTTTTGCACACTTCTATTTTCAAAACTATTTGCGTTTTTGTTGTTTTTAATTCAAGCTCTTTAACATAATTTATTTTTATTGTTAATTTTGAAATAACATATTTAAGTCTTCTATTCTTCATAGTATTTGGTTAGAAATATTTGTGAATATATATTTTAGGAAATAATGTTTTAATTAAGACCGTTGTAGAGAGAGATTAACACTTGAAAACTAGCATTTTAAAATAAGATGAAAATCATTTTGAGAAAACACAGTAGTTGATTTTGTAGTTTTCGAACGTTTTTCACAATTTTATCTTGGATTATGAATAAAGTTGTTTGAGAAATATATAATTTTAATGGCAAAAATACCATATTTATATATTTGGGTTGGCCAAATATCTCGGAGTAAGCTAAATAAACGTTTAGTTTATTTTTACTCCACTAGATGGCGCTCTGCCATCTAAAAAGCACATGTGCTAGTGGTCAGGAGATGCCTTCTTTATTTTTAATATTTTTATTTGTTAAAATGTTTTAAATAAAATACATAAAGTGATTGCAAAAGTGGCTAAAGGTTTGAGATAAATTCCTGCGCTCGAAAGCTTATTCAATATTTTGATATTCTCAATGATAAAATAAATCTTACACAGAACTTGAAATTAACTTTACAATATATGATACTAGCCGAATGACCCGGGCAACGTCCGTGTTTTACCCGATTGAATGTTTTGAATCAAATACTATTTGTTACAATTATAAATTGGCGCCTTAAATAAATGCATATATTAGTTAATAACTATAGCTTATGTGCTTTATCTGTCTATGTACTGTTGGCCTCCGTAGGCGTCTCTTACTGGGAAAAAGAAAGAGAGGATTCAATTTAGTTATTAACTAATATATGCATTTATTTAAGGAGCGACCCGCTCCAACACAATAGTTACAAAAACGAAAAAGCGAGTGGGGGGGCATGATAGGGGGGGGGGGGGGGGGGGGCAAAGGTGGCGTGATCGTAGCCAACCAATAGGAGAGCGCCATTCCAAAAAAAAGCAAACGGTGACAGAGATGAAAAATTATTAAGAGCGCATGACGCTCGTAACTGTATATAGAATAGTTTATACCAAATGTAGTATGCATCACAATAATAATTTCTCCTGTTTAAACTGTATTAAAACGATACGTATTTCTTCAAACCAGTATAGAATGTTAAGTTGGCGATGAAAAATGTCCCACATTATCTGTGAATATATACTTAATTTTTTTTCAAAGAGTTACATATTTAACTTACCACAAGTATTTTAATGTATTCATCCTGATAAATCATGAAACAGGTATTCAGGCCGGAAGGACGAGATAACGCCAAAATATATAAAAATAGTACAAAAGTGAAATTTTACTGGGATCGGGTGGCTAAATTAAGAAAAATACATCTGGTCGTATATCTTTCATGGTTTTCAGGAAGCCCCGAAGACTACTTATTTGGTCTTTGATCTTGTCACACCCTAATGAGAGCTAACATTCCGAAACGCGTTCGTGATTAGATTTTTTGATTAACTAAAAAAGGGTATTTTTGCCAATTCTGAATGATTAAAAATCAACGATTAGTTGCTATACATTCCGACAGATGGAGCAAGCCATCATCATCTTTTAGTTGCACGCTAAGGAGATGTCTTTCTTTGTTGTTATATATGGTTATTTTTCATTTGGTAACTTATCATTTTTGTATTTATTGTCTTTATTCACCAAAGAACGCGTAAATTGTACTTATATATATTTCATAGCTCGTTGTACCTTCCATTCATTTCAACTACCGGTTGAAAAAAGGGCAAGACTCGAAATTTCCCAATATATATAGAAAGTATATTTTAAAACACTAAAGGGAAAATTATTCACATAAATATTCATAAACACATTAATATATGTGAAAAGATATATTAAAAAAGGTGATATTGTACTGGGATTAGTTGGAGATTCCTTTTTATTTATCTTTTATATATTATATTAATATATATTGTATCTACTTTAAAACTAACTTCATTTAATAAAACTTGAAAAAAATAAGGTATTAGCTCAAGTAAATAAAAACTAACAAAATGTCATTTCAACTCCAAGTAATTCTACGTCGGGGAAACCATTAAACTTCATCAAGATAGAGAATAAGATAAATGATAGAAGACATTAGATATTTAAAGACGAAAGCCCTACTTAAATGTAAGGTTCATTTATTTTAAAGTATTTATATTACGAACTAGAACATAAAATGAATAAATAAATAATTGGAAATGAGACAAAATACTTTCTATTAAGTTTATATATATCTCTCTATCAACAGATACACAATATGAAATATATATTATGTACACTTTTCTGTAACCATTGAATAGAAGTAAATGGAATTTTGTTAAAATTGTAATTTTAAGAATATAAAAAGGCCGACGTTTTGTGAAGTTTTCTCACCAACTTACTGGATTATTACATAACGATTATTATAATACAATATAATGCGGCTATCATTATAGAACAACGTTTAACAAGTTTTACCGCAAATGTTTTTTTTTATAGAACGAGAAAAATCGTAATTTTAATAATTTTAAGGAGAAATAACGACTATTTCTATCCTTAGGATGAATTGTAGGGATGGGATGATGGGAATTCCCAACTTTGGACACTTTTATTTTTCCTTTCATCATTACTCTTCACAATTCATCCTTTCATACTTCATACATAACGATAAGAATAGTCGTTATTTCTCCTTAAAATAATTAAAATTACGATTTTTCGTTCTGTAAAAAGAAATTTTTGCGATAAAACTTGTTAAAACGTTGTTCTATAGGGTAATTATGTATTTTTAGTTTACCTTCAAAATCTCTATTTGAATTAGACTTGTGTGAATATATAACTGATGAGTAAATTTTCACGGAGAAATCCAGTGGAACTGTTTGATTCAAAGCCAGATTGTACATATATCATAGAAAACCCGTTAAATATCGTTCAGTGTTTCAGAAAATTCTGCACTTCCCTATCACGGTTCAGAGGATATTGATTTTGACGATAGTTCAATTTGAGAACTGAAATTGTCTAATGTTGTCATGTATGATAAATAAGATGACAATAGACCTTTTTTTTAAATTAAAATATCTCTTGACATCTTTTCAATATATGCAAAGTGCACAGTCTGCACTATTTAAAAAAAAAAGATAATATGCATTATATTGCATTATATGAATATGGCGCCTCTGCCACCGCTGTAGAGTTTGGTGGAGAATCGCCAGTGGGTCTCCAGTGACACCACGTATTTCGCGATCTACGTAATATTCGTAGATCGCGTACTTCGCCGCTGAGGAGATGGTAATGACAATAGAGCTCACATAATAATTAGTTTTATTGAGAATACGGTTTCACTCTTTTTTTGAAATTGACCTCAATTTATAGGAAAAATAGAGAGTGGATAGCACACATCTTGCGTGATATACGGAGTAAACAATAGAGGGAAATTTCATCTTGTGAGAATTATGGGAGTAATAGTATTTGGAACTCTCATCTTGATTTAAAAGAAAAAAAGGGAATTCTACATTAGTTGATAATTAACGGGAATTTGAGAATTATAAACAAATTTTACACTACTTTTCTCTTAAAATATATGTAATTAAATTGAAAGAGGGAAGGTATGATTCATCAGTGCTTAACCCTCCCAGCGGTTTCGCCATTTTTGGAAGGGTCACCACTATGAGCCATACCTTTCTTATTTCATTTTTATTGCAGGATAAGGTCTGAATAAATTTATTTTAAATGTATATATTTTAGAATAAAATTAGCGTTAAAAATATATTTATAATTTAGAACGATAGATGGCACTAGGTTAATGAGGATAATTTAAACGGGAATCCACCATACGTTATTTAGAAAGTGAATTTCGATGTTTAAATAGGTTTTAGAGTCGATTATATTTGGCAGACCTCAGAATCACTTCGTTGTAGAGGGGATAGTTGACAAATTCATTTATAGGAAGAAGAAATATATAAACATATATATATATATATATAAAGAGACAATTTCCATCTATATATATATATTTATTGAACTAAATATATCTTATCAAAGGTCGCTGAAAATGATTGAAAAATAAATAAACTTTTGAACAAGAGAATTTATGAATACACCTAAACAGAATTTAGATATAGGGCGTAGACTAAATTATGCCATCTTACAAAACAAAAATGGGAAAATGAAAGCATTTTTCAATGCTAATTATTCGTCATCAGAATATTTCGAGAGAAAAAATGTGGAATGGTAGAAAAAATAATAATTTGTTTATACAATAAAATGTTTCTGTGTACAAAACTAATTAGAGCCACCTCAGGCTGCGATATTTTAAAATAGCAACAACCGCACCCTGTCAGCCGACTACAGAAATCGATCCCAGCAGCCGATGCCACCTGCGGAGTTCGCTCTCTCAGGTATTGAGCAACCCGGTGGAATTCAGCGTCGAAAAAATTAATGGTTCTCACAATACCATAAAAATCAAAAAGTAATTTCATTTACAGTTTCCTTATTATCGATTATTAAAAGACGGAAATAAGCTTTGTATCTCCTTTCCATGTTCACGAACTTCATGCGTCTCTTTTTCTCAATTTTTTTAATAAAAAAAATTATTGTTAATATTGTTTTCTATCTTTGTAGCATACGATTTCATAATTCTATATTTAATGAAGAACTAGTTTCAAAAAGGTTCCCGAGTATATAGTTAAAATGAAAATTGGAGACAAAATATAGCAATAAAACGGTCTTTTGAACTAGGCACGGTATATTATGCTAATTGTGATATTGTAACAGGTGCGGACATCGGCGTGTGTCACAAATACCAGTCCCGTCCGTCTATTGCACGGAAAACATTCATCTTTTAAACTTGGATAAAAAAGTCTTTGCGTTTGTGTTGAATACAACATAGAAAGATATTATTTTCAAAGATGTTATGTGATATATGGTGTAACCAGGACCAATGCTTAATAAAGATGAATTGCTTGTCGCACTGAGCCAAGCAACCATTCAGTCTTGTTTATTGCGTGTCTCACCGCTTTTCCAACCACGCGAAACTCTGCGGAATTTTTTTAGGGACATAAAATCACTTAATACCTACGCTTAATACGGTAGAAGACATACCGACAACCAAGGCTATCAAATTACATCACACAACCAATCCTAGTACCATTGAGAGTATGTTTAGCTTATCATCTAACCCCGCGGATATCTGTGGGATTTCGTCGATGATAAGAGGCGTCTACTAGGATTTCCTCCATATATTGTATATGTAATATTCCTGGAAAATTAAATGCGCCCATGTAATGACTATATCAGCAGGAATTCATATAACTAATTGTATATGATTCAGACTGTATGGTAGTTTTATAATTGACCGTAAGGCCATATTCAATCGTGCGTATGTGCTGCACGCTATGGTTTATTCCTATTTTAAAGTCTTTCGTTTCTCTACCGTTGCTTCGATTTACCCGCGGATGAACGAATCCTTACGAAGTTTGGCAATTTTATTTTAAGGGTGTTCAGTCGATATTGGTTTCTGAATTCAATGGGTTAATTAATGTATGATATTCGAACATATGGTATATGAACGCTATAAATGTGTGAAATATATACTCATAGATAAACCCTAAGTGGAAAATATTTTGATGACGCCGGCGTCTGTTTTTGAGGAAGACAAAGGCAATTATGTTCATAATTAGTTATCTCGTGTGTCTTCAATAAAGGTCACTGTGTATCAAATATCTTTCAGAGTTATTGTCTGAATCCCGATAGATATGCTCAAATTTACAACTTCCTTAAGTTTTGTCCAAGAGTTATGTATTTATGCTTACATTATACATTTTAAAATCGGCAACTTGCTTAAAAGGTTAATATTTTTGGTTATATTGTATAAATCATAAAATTAAAATGGAAATACAATTATATGCTTATTTTTCTTCAAATAAAAGACACTTCTGCCAGTAAATCTTCTTATTGTCTCGACGTTTCGACAAAAATCTTTTATCCTCGTCAGGAGCGAACAAAAATTAAAACATTTGGAAAAGCGTTCGAAATTATTCTAATAAGTATCTATACGAAGCTTATTTTTGTTTTAAAATTCTAAGTACTTCACGTTACCGTTCAAATATAACGTGTTTTGGTGTTTAAAAGATATTTCTACAAACTCTACTAGAATAAAACACACAAGCGTAAAAAATACTTTTATACGATGGATGACGTTATGATGAACGATATCCAAATATGTTGCTTCTCTAGCAACATTGCCTCTTCTTACTTCAGAACCTTATTTATTTGACCCACTTGCTAACCTGTCCGATAAATGACGCCCCCAACGTTGCGATCTATGAGCAACATCTTCCGGCCCAGCAGCTAACGGCGCCACGTCAAATAAATCTCAGCTTCCATGGCCCATCACCTCCACACTGACGGCTCCATTATTTATAACGTCTCTCTGCTATTTCCTTTTCCTCTCTTTCCGTGTAGTTTACCTCTACAATTTCATTTTTTGTTCTGAAATATTTTGTGTAATTTTACTCGTTATCTTTTTTTTTTGCCTCATTCCCTCTCTAAACTGTATGCTAAGTAGAAAGTATATTATAATTCCAACGGAGAGCTGAAATGGTGACCTTGAGGTGAGAGCGATGTTTCTCTATACCCATAGAGAGGATAACTGGAAGTTATGTTAAATAATATCGTTTTACGGCAATACAAGGGACCCATCGCACATCAAGCCAGCCTAGTAACGCCGCCACCAACCTCGTTTGTGAGATAACAACTTCTACTGGTATCTTAGAACCAAGACAACAGCTGAAGGTTCTCTAGTCTCCATATTTTCCCATTACTATATGAAGAAATCAGTCACTTCAGTCTTCTTATAATGTTGGGCAAATATGAAGACTAGGTATAGATTTCAATTATTATCGATTCTATATATTCATAAACATTTAATAATTGAATAAATTTATATTCGATATTTCATATCTAAAAGGTATAAGTCACTTTATAAATAATATGGGGAAAATCAAATTAATACTTCCTTTTAGAGAATATTTTAATAGATATTTTTTAGAAATTATGTTTCTAACCTTTATTTAGGTTTTTAACTGTTAAATATCTTCTATATTGTGATTTGAATACCGACTTTGATAAAATATTTTATCAAGAAAAATAATGGAATTTTGAGTTTGAATTTTCTTAGAATTTTTCAGCTGGAGAATCAAAGCCTTGAACACATTTTTAAAAATATCAGAAGTATTATAGGTATATAACCGAAACAAATTATTACAATCGGCGTTTTAATTGTTAATGTAAATGGAAAATATGTCTTAGCACTATATATAGCCTTTATTGCAAAATATTCAGATATTTTGAAGATGATATGCAAAATATATATTTATGTTTTAATACAGATATTAAATATATTCCTCATGCTTTAAAATCTAGACCAGTTTACGAACCTGATATACACACTTTATATTGCCGAACTATGATGATTGATATTTGTATAATGATATTGAACTTACACACACATAGATGATTTATTAGATTATTATAAAGATATTTTAGCGAAAATATTTCGATGTTGAACCATTGAATACAAAAAAAAAAAACTAGATTGAAATTGAGTGACAAAACTCCAGTTTGTGTGTACGACCATATCAGAACGCTTTTAAAGGCTTGTTATATTTAATAATAATTATAATCAACAATGATCATAATGAACAAATTAATAAAATTATGAAATATAGATTAATTAAACCCTCTTCTCCATGTAGCACGCCTGTAACACTCGCACAAAAGAGGGGAGAAAGAAA
Organism: Cordylochernes scorpioides; assembly: GCA_030710605.1. Lineage (NCBI taxonomy): Eukaryota > Metazoa > Arthropoda > Arachnida > Pseudoscorpiones > Chernetidae > Cordylochernes > Cordylochernes scorpioides. The sequence goes on from CP092886.1 coordinate 17,681,872, forward strand.
GGTGCGACTTTGTATTGATTAAATGATTACAGACTTTTAACAAAAAAGATAATTGCGCTACTTTCTCTCTAATCCTTTAATAGAAGATATTATTCTCAGAGAGTACATGGCGCCGAAGTTTTTTCATGCCTTGATATTTTGAGCGCATATTGGATAATACCTCTTCAACCTAAAAATACCAGGAAATAATAAGTCTCTCAATTTCTGAAAGCTCTTGTGTTTGGCGTCGATTACCATTCGGGTTGAAGACTGCTCCAACGATATTTATTATGAAAATATCATCTTGGAAATGTTGCATTTTATATTTTGATATTTTAATTTATTCTATAAATATGAGAAACTTAATTTAGAACATCGAAAGGTGTTCCGAATTCTATAAAAGGAAGGCATGTAACTTAGGAAAGATAAGATTCTATTATTTAGGTTACGCCTGAAATATCGGAATATTAATTCTAGCCATCAAACATAAATATAAATATCATTTAATCTATGACTCATCTTCGAAATGTACGATGTTCAAGTTGAATTTCAAGAAGCGTAACGCATTAGGCGGAATTCATTAAGAATTTTAACAAGCTGAGGACTCCCCATAAGAAACTTTTAAAGAATTTTCTCGATTTATTTAGACAGAAGAATATCAAAGAATAAATATATTTGCGAGATTTCGAGCCAAAATACACTGTAATGGATTTAGAACTACTTGTGGTGATAGAGATATGTATACCACACTTATATATTTGCCACCCATGTCCTAATTCATACATATTATGATACTCTAATATGGCTCAATAACTTCAAACACTTTAACTGTAGACTTTTTCATGGACCTCTCTAATTTGTTTTGAATATGACTTAGAAAATTCAATTGAAATAAGGGATGTATGTGAAACTCGCGAAGCTTAAATGCTTTCTAGACTTCAATATATCCTTGTTTTTCTTTTGTCAACTCAAAATATAGAACAAATTTAAAGGAACTTAACAGTACAATTTTCAAAATTATACTTTATTAGGGATGCAATAACATATATCAGGCTCAGAGACAGGGATAGAATAGATGTACCCTCAGAAATTAAATATGAGCTAAATATTAGGGAGGTTCATAAATCCCTAGGACATTCAGTACAATTACTAGGGCACTTTATAATCAATGCTAAATCGAGTTAATTATAAGGAAAATATGGAAAGATTCGAGTTTTCGAACAATTTCTATATATTTAAACCTGAGACGCAATTGTTGATGTTGTCCCGGTGTAATACATTTTAAATAATAAATTAATGTGTCATGTAATATAAAATTTGCAAAAATTGTTTTTGGCAATGTATTTTATGATATTTTTGCGTTGTTGTTTGACAAAGAATAACTTCCGTGGGTACAAAGGATCTTTAGGACCTTATTTAAGCCTAATCGATAAAATAATTACAGAAGAGTGCAAAAAAAAAAAAATAAAGAAAACAGCAGTTACAAACTCACCAACTGCAACACGGTTAGAGAAAGCAGGAGCAGAACAGGAGACAGAAGCTAGTAGAACCTTCTAGAATCTTCCGGAAGGTACACTGGCGTCAGCGGTAAGCAGCAGTCCGACCTTTTGAGACAGCAGCTTGCTTGGAGTACACCACGTAACTTCGTGCTTCTACCTCTCTTATCTTTCATCCCCTCAGCATGAGTTTCTCCTCCCTATATATTCCGGAGTAGATCTTTCCAGGACGGTCATTGTTGGTTAGCCAATCAGAAAGCCGCCAGCGCTGAGCCATTGCGCAATCGCTTTAGATTGGCCAATCAGTTGTCTTCCGCTTTTTATACATTATTCTTAAATGTTTTAGAATATTCTCTCTCCATTCTGGAATGTGCCTTTCTTTCTATGTAACAATATATTCTCAAATACAGATAGTCTATAGACCTTACTACATAGACCTGACCAATCCATCACTTTCGATAATTTTTATCATTGTATAAGGTTCGTAGGGATACAAAGATAGCATTTCGTAATATATATAATAAGAAACACATTGTCAAAAATAACAATCACATATTTATATAGATTGGTATTGAAAAATTAAAAATACATTTTTGTTGATTAAGGCAACTTACAGACAAAGTTGATGGTTCGAGAAAAAATAAGATTAAAAAAAAAAAAAAAAAAAAATACGTCACAGAAAACAGGAGCAAAGCAACCTAAATCGCCATATGCTAAGCCGTGCTAATGTTTAATCTAAAAAATAAAAAAAATAAAGGTAATACAAGTTAAATGTTAAAAATATAAAGTTAAGTGCCAGGAGAAAATGTTTTTTATTAATCGAATACACGAGCTTTCGGGCAGTCACGCCCTTCAACTGGTAATGATACATGATGGCAATAGCCTTAAATAGGATTCCGTTTTTAAAGAGATATTTTTACATATGAGAAAAATAATATAGGACGGCTAAAAAACAATTTAGTTAAAAATATTTGCAAATCTAAACTATTATATAATATATTTATGCAACTATGCTAATCCTGTAATGGCGGTTGACAAATAAATGGTAGGTTTGAAATTGGATAAATCATGTGACTATATAATGAAGAGAGAACAAGTATTAGGATATCGACTGTTCAGCCCTATTTATTTGTCAACCGCCATTACAGGATTAGCATAGTTGCATAAATATATTATATAATAGTTTAGATTTGCAAATATTTTTAACTAAATTGTTTTTTTATTCGATTAATAAAAAAAATTTTCTCCTGGCACTTAACTTTATATTTTTAATATCCCAAGGAGAAAGTTTCTACGATTAAACAAGTTAAATGTGTATATGAGAGGACCGTTTCTAATACATCTTTCATTATTTGTTGAATGGACCAATGTTTATAATCTCATGATCAGTTTCTGGAAAGGTGCTTTTTACGTCATCAATCAAACAAAACTAAAGTTATCGCCTGAGAGCGCAGGTTTTTCATCGCATTAAATAGAGTTATCCTAATTGCAGACTCTTGTTTGAGGCCGATTATTGAGTTATATCTTCTTACAAACGTTATTTGCCGGAATTGGGTAATCTAGATTCTGCTCTCTTTGATTTACTTGTCCTTTCTCGAAGGCTCTATCTGTTTATTCCTAAAGCTTGAATTTCCCATAACCACATCATCCTGGGACACCTAACTGTCATCCAAATTAAAAACGCATGTAACTTTCTATCAAATGCTTTCTCAGAACCATAACGACTAAATAACAAGAAAACATAACTTTGCATATACGGCTCTATGGAAAAATAAAATTAAACTTCAGATCTATATTTAGGATATTACAAAGCAATCGAAGTTTCTTCTTTCATAGTTTTCAAATAAAACATGTGGATTCTCTCTGAACATTTAGTTTGTGGCCTTTAAAATTACAGAAAGGGCATATTGTTGCATCAGGTTTGATATGACTCTATTTTTATAAACAACTTATAAAATATCATTTATAAAAACTCTAAATAATATAATTTTAACTTTATATATTTACTTTTTAATAAACATATATATATTATAAAATTATTTTTACACTTTGCAATATTGTGATTACTCACCTTTCTAAAGATTTATATGATAAATGAAATATAGTTTTATCATTTCTAACCTTGTAGGTTGGTTTAAACGCGCTATGGAAAGATGCAGAATAAGTCTGAGGAGAATATCAAGGCTGTAGAATCCGCCTGCCCGAACCCTGGTGCAACAATATGACACCGCAACATTTGTGCTTTTAAAATGTAACCCATAGAAGCTTTCGAGAGAAAAGGCGTCCCTCTTCATTTACAATCATGAACAAGACATTTTATCTGAAGGTCTAGCTCAAAAGCTACGGTGAAATCCTTTTAAATAAAAATCTTCGAATCACTTCATATACTTATTTATTTAATAGGCATCCCTAACTATCTATCTTCTACCAATTTCCAGCACTAAAATATAGCAGGTTATTTATTGGGAACACCACTTACCTCTTCAATCAGTTTAGTAAAGACTTTAGAGCATATTCAAACACATCGAAATCATCAAAGCATCTTGACCCGAACAACTACAAATAGCATAACAATAAATATTAATTATAATATATAAATATATCAGGATTTATATATCATTCCTAGGTGAATCCACAAATTAGTCTTAGGTGAGGCCATAGTATTTTACATTTATGTCATATATATACTCTTATATTGCATTTGAATTGAGTTGTATGCTGAAAGCACAGCGCTCCAAGTGAAGGTATGATTAAATTTTCTGAACTCATGACTGTTAATCTACTGAAATGAATTTCCTATATAGTTCAAATATATCCGGCATCATCCAAGCATCTTGACCTAAAGAACTTCAAATAACATAACGATGATTATCTTATAGGGATTTATCATTCCTTGATGATCCACAAATAAAGTCCAAAAAGAGGCTAATGTATTTGAATCTTTGTGCCATATAGACTCTTATATTGTGTTTGAATAGAGTGGTGCGCAAAGCACACAGATCCAAATGAAGGTATGATTGAAGTCCCTGAGCTCAAGACTGATAATCTACTGAGAATTAAATCTAATATACAGTTGAGCGGGAAAGGATTAAAGTCACATTCAATAACAACAAGCTTCACAAAGCTAGAATAACTAAGCATACATTTGAAGAACCAGATATAGTTGCGATCCTACCTCAACTATATTAAATATGCTCTGTTTCGATCACCTTCGATCTTCTTTTTTATATTAAAAGGTGAATTTAAACTTTCCTGCCAAAAACTTAAGGTATTATATTTAATATTAATGAGGAGCACTTCGACCAGAAAATATCTTTTAGTTTATAAACATTTGAACAAAACCTTTTGTCGTCGTCGGTATTGAATTAGAAGTTAAACATTTGGCAAAGCTATTTTTATAAATAAATTAATAATTCTTTGTCAAATATTTAACTTTTAATTCTATCCTTCCGAGAATATAGTTTATTGTCGGAACACATCGACAAAATATAATTTCTCTCCTCATTGTGATTATTTCAATATGAACGCCGACCAAGCAACCTCGGCCTTCAAGATTGCGATATAATATTGCTGGCAATGGAATTTGAAAAAGACATGTGTGAGATCCAATTTGAGGTGGAGTTGGTCGGAATGATTGTCAACGAATCTAACGCATGTTCAACAATCAATTTATTTGAAACAGCACGCTAGTTGTTTAGGGTTGACTTATGGATTTCTTGCGAGGCTTACATAGACCTCGATCTTGAAAAGCTTCACATAGTCGCCATCATCATTCTTCTTCGTTGATTGTTCTCTGTTGTCCGGTAGAACGCCAAATCTCCTCCGCCCTCGGGTGGCCAGGAGGCCGACCAAAGCTATACCAGATGGGAGCAGAACATTCTGTATTTGCCTTCTGTGGCTACACACAAAACGTCTCACGAACCGGTACATCCCGATATTTTAGTGAAATAGGAGGAAAACTTCCAAATAATGCTCGAAGCCGAATAAAATGAATATTTCTCAAAGAACCAGCTCTGTATCAACTGCAGGAAGAGGCTTGAAATAAGCCATTATTGCCAGCTATTTATATATCTCTCTAATTTGCAATGACGATTCTATGCAAATATAGCTTATCAAAGAATTTTTAATATCAATAATATGCAAAAAACAATTTAGAATTTATTTTATTTGAAAGATGCTTGCTTATAGTTCACTTATGTAAAATTGCTCTTCCAATTGTAAATTATATATTCATCGATTATATGCATATTTATATTATATGCATTATATATTATATGCATCAATTAATTTTCTAATTAAAAAATATAGGTAAACATATATTTTGAATCACGTATAATATGTATACATTCAGAGCTCTTAAACTTATACCAACCAATACTTGTGTCTAAATTTTATGTGTGCGGTAAATTAATTTTCACATTGTTTCGCGGTCTCACGCAATTCTGGCCTTTACTACCCGTTTCATGATTTTTCAAGATGCCTGAATGACCAGTTTTTTGGTTGTTGAGGTACAGCTTGCACCACGCTGATGAGGGCCAACAGCCCGAAACGCGTACGTGTTTAGCTTTTTTGAATAATCAAGAATGGGTAATTGGCCAATTCTGAAATAATTAGAAATCAACGATAATAGTTGATATTTATTCCGTTAGATGGCGCAAGCCATCAGCAACTTTCAGTTGCACGATAAGGAGATGCCTTTTTCATAATATCAAAATGTTTTTATTTAATTAAAATACGGGAATATTTCAAGCGATAGCACTTCATCTCGGGCCAAATGTTTCGCAAAGATTCAACGCGCATTGTATATATATTGTTACACAACCGCTGCTGTGTCAAGTATGGTCAATTAAGCATGCGAGATCGGCAAGGATCTATGTTCGACGCTTCTTTATTTACCTTTGAACACACATAAAGAACAAAGCAAGCGAGAGACAAAGAACATCATCCAACAGCCGTCGTCAACAACAGGGAGGAAGAATTCACTCTGACCACCAGATGGGCTTCTTTCTTCTTGACTGCCTGCCCCTCTCCCCTTCCACAGTTATTCTTGGCGGTGAACCCATGTGGTCGAACTGACCCTGCTTGTCACGACGGCGTTGCTAAACTTTCTCTTCGTAACATTATAAGCATAATAATTACACAGTGAGCATATTTAGCACGACATTTTCTTTTCACATTAGGCACACTTTCTACTGTCTTTAATACGATGAAAAAATATTGGAAAAACTTGGCTCATCAGTGGCGAAAGATTAAGCCATTTATCACTGATTAGCTAAGCCCTTCCAATATTTATTCATAGTACTAAGGACAATAGAAAGGATATATATATATATTTTTAGGCAGCTATAATTTATATTAAAGTATATCAAACAAAAAGGTACAATATAGTTATAAGTTGAGGGTTATAAAATTATAGTTGGTTTAAGAGTTAAGCTAACGTAGGTTGGTAGCCAGGAACTGACCCGTACAACAAGCGGTCAAGAGCCAGGCGGTTACCATCTATCACGCCGGTAAAAAGCGACTAATTACCGTCCGATCCTGGCTCTTCATAACGAAGTTGTCGAGAGTAATGAGCGCATGTTGGCGGAATGAGCTTTATCTTCATTACAACAGCCCTACTGAGCGTAATTAAGTAAGCGACGTGAACGGATCTTAAGTGAAAGATTGATTTCATCTCAATTAACACGCCGCGTTAATTATTTTGCGCCTAATTAAAACTAAGAGTCATTTCTATTACGGTTGGTTAAAGACTAAGTAAATGTTCCCGCCTTTTTCAGTTAAAACAAATTGACAACTCAAATAAGTATATTTACAACCAGGCTTTATCGTCACTTTATAAATTTACTTGTATTTGCAGATTTTTTACAGTTCTAATAGCTGTTGGGTAGCTTAATAAAAATTATGAAAATAATTCTAAAATATTTTTCAATATGACGAGAGGTATTTCATTATAAGATCTTTCCAACCAAAAAGCTTAATTTGATCAATTTTATGCAAATGAAAAACCCGCCCACATTTAAAGCTGTAAATGTGTAGGCGTATTGTTTTAGAAATGTGGGCATCAAATTTTTAAAGCGCAGAATATTTTTTATTTATAAAATTCATTACATTGCAAGACCAATTTCAAAAGTTTTGAAAAATTGTTAGTTGGAAGTTTGTTTCGACAAATATATGGCTACATCAACCGATATTTTATTTATTCCCCGACGTTTCAGTGATTCGCTGTAACTCTCCTCAGGAGAATAATTATTTTTGATCCATTCGCCTAAGAAGAATTACAGCTAGATATATGAAATCTATTTATAATTGACAAATTTAATAGTTATTACACAAAATAATTACTGGCTTGTTACAAAATAAAAATTGATCCAAAAACGTCTTTTGTAGACAATTACCAGCGTTATGGACATATTAATACATCTGGCTGTGTGAAGCCATGATTCATAGATTCAGGCTTTATAATTCAAAGTGATATTATATAATTGGACTTTCTTATTTGAAGAGAATAGGACCTTGTTATTCAATTATTCAGGCTTTATATTATTCGAAGATATTCGGGATTTTTAATTCGAAGATTCGATCTTTGGTAATCGAATATTTGAGCTAAGTTATTCGAAGATTCGATCTTTGTTATGCTAAGATTTTAGATAAGTTATTCGAAGATTCGATCTTTGTTATGCGAAGATTCGATCTAAGTTATTCGATGATTCGATCTTTGTTTTGCGAAGATTTGATCTAAGTTATTCGAAGATTCATTTCTTTTTTATGCGGGGATTTGATCTAAGTTATTCGAAGATTCGATCTTTGTTATGCGAAGATTTGATCTGAGTTATTCGAAGATTCGATCTTTGTTATGCGAAGATTTGATCTAAGTTATTTGAAGATTCGATTTTTGTTATGCGAAGATTCGAGTTAAGTTATTCGATGATTCGATCTTTGTTATTCGAAAATTTGAGCTCGAAGCGATTCAGGCTTTGTATTCAAATATTTGAAGATACGGGCTTTGTGTTTGTGTGTGTTATTCAAATATCAGTACTGTATCATTCGAAGACAACACATACTTAGATTTTATTATTTATTTTAAAAATACTTATTTATGATAAAAATAAAGTTAAATTTGGGTTATTTTTCAAATTCAATATGTAGCAAGGCCTTTTTTTACGCCTATCTTTTTCGGTGGCTAACTTTATTTTGAAAATGTTTTATTTACTTCTCGATTAGCTTCCCGCGACTTCATATAAGGTAATAACAAAACCCGACCCTGTGGCTGAATGTATATATGCGACTATATATAACTACATCTGTGTGTATATATTTATAGATATTAACACTAATAGTAAAAATAAAGAGTCTAATGAGTAAATATTATAGATTGAGTTGATTCAAACTCTAAATAGAGAAGGGTAGAGGATGTCAATTTTTCTACTTTGTACTCTGTTATCTTCTATAGATGTCCATATTTCTAGATGAAGTTATAAGTGCTTATCTTGAATGTTGTTGAATATAAATTCAACATTTTCGAAATTTTGCACCTGACTCGGAATGCGTGATTTACTGAAATTAATAATTACTAAGGTTTTTGAGGGCTGTTTTGTGTTGAATTACTCTTTCTTTCATAGTTTTGACGGCCTCTTCTATGCAAATTGCATAGAAAGATTTACAGGAAATGCTATATACGATGTTTGAATCGAAATTACTATTTCTATTATGTTTCCTGTTTTGATGTCGAAGAATATCTTTCATATTTATTGTGGTCTTATATCGTGTTTTGATATTGTAGTAAATATTCCTGTTGTTATTTCTATGTCATAGGTCTATGGAAGTGTACAGTATGGTTGATTCTTCGCTATGTTTATATTTTTCTACTCTGTAAATTTCCCTCGTGGCTTATCTTTTGTTTATCATTCTTAGTTTGTTCTTGCCTGAAATAAATTGCTGACTTATCTCAAAGTTGGTCTTTCGTAATTTTCCACTTGGCTTTTTGGTGGAGATGCTGGGTAAGTTAAGGAAGACAAACTCAAGATCGCCGAGAAGACTTTGAAGCCATGGGTGATGTGATCTACATTTTTAGAGACTGACTCCAGGATTCCACCGCCGTGTCAAAGCCGAGACTTCCTTCCAAGATGACGATGTCCCTATAGACGATACGACGACAAAGCCGCTCTTCACGCCGCAAGAAAAAGGACGCAAAGGTACTAGGGACAATTTTTCAAGACTTCGATGGAATCCTTGGCAGAAGCACGTCAGGTTCATGTCAGTAACTGCAATAATTGCAAGCTGTGGGTCACAGCTCCCATAGGGAAGGAGCAATGTAGCAAAGTATTTATTATTTTATTAACAAAGTATCATTTTTTATGTTTATATTTTGCTACTCTGTAAACTTCCCTCGTTACTTATCTTTTGTTTATCAATAATCGTGTTTTCTTACCTTAAATAAATTGCTGTGTAATCCTGAAGTTTGTCTTTACTAATTTTTCCACGTGGCAATATATTTCTTCAAGAAATATAGAGGATATTTGTTATTATTCAGCGCTCTGTAAAATATGCTTATTTCATTCTCAATATTTTAATATTCGAGGAGCAATGAGTCGAATTTCCTTTTAATAAACTTTTGATTATGGATAATTTTAGGATTGTGTTGAATATTTTAAATCATTTTTATATATAATCAATAGTAATTTTATTATTCAAAGAAACGAATTTTTTATTATATTTGAAAATTAGGATTTTTTTCCATATTCGAAACATCAGACATGTACTGTTATTTTTCTCTAACTTTAATATCCAAAATATAGTTAATTTATCTTTATATTTATTAACCCACACAGCACACAAACATTTCAAATTTTATATAATTTAACATACAATACCATATATATATATATATGTAAAATAATTATAACATGTATTTAATTTTGAAGTAAAACTAATCTATATATATAAAATTGAATGTCTGTCTGTATGTTTGTACTCTATAGATTCAAAAACCATACATCCAATCGCCGTGAAATTTTGGGATATTATTAGGTATATCCACGGGAAAGTTTTTGAAAAATAATGTCTTGAATATCTTGAATATCCTTAGAGTTATTTGCAGATTTGTAGATTTAACTCACAAGCAGCGCCCCCATTGCGACGATGATAAGTTTTTTTATCTATAAGTTTTATTATCACTAAGTTTATTATCTTAAAGAGTATTTATCAAAAGTAAGATTTTCTACCTATTAATTGCGCACAAGTCAAAGTTAGTTTTATCATTTATCTACAAAATATATATTGGGAGAATAGATAAAATGATGATTTTGTAACGTAGAAAATTAGGAAAGACAAAATTCAGGATGACACGGCAATTTATTTGAGACAAGAATAATGATACAATTCCAAGGCAAGATACTATTCCTTTAACTTCCAATTACCGAGGGAACCAATTAATATTGATTTTATTCAACTTATCGAGTATTTTTCAAGGGACCGGGAAAAAATGTTCACTTTATCGAAAGATTCAAATTTACGAGCTTAAAATTATCAAAATATATCTTTTTTTAAATAAGTTTATAGAGAATTGTTTTAACAAATGTTCGTTAGTCAAACCTTTACTCGGGTGAAACCCGGGCGAAGCCGGGTACATCCGCTAGTATATTATAAAATAAATAAAGCTACCAGGGTTAAGTTTCTTGTATAACCTTTTATTTTCAAGCTTTCGGACTTGTCAGTCCTTCAACAGGATTATCACGTTAGCAACTTATTAATAAATACAATTGCACATTATTATATACATATTTCAAATACTTATTATATATTGAGATAAAAATATATTACATTATTTCTGTTTGTAAAACTAATGTGTATATATACGTTAATTACATTCTGTTTTTATTAATATTTTCTAACACAAAGTAAATTATATACATTAACGAAACTTTATGTGCGGTCAAATTTGAAAGTATTATATATATTAACAACATGCTATAGCTTGTGAATGTCAAAAAAATGCGACGAGGAGAAGGGAAATGTTTCAATAAGGAAGGTGATCAATATAAGGCAAGAAAGAGATGAAGCCCAGCTAATCTCCTCATTTGGTCCACGGAATGAAATGGGGTGGATATTCCCGTGTGGGACACGCAGGATAGATTGAGTGCTGCTACACAGAAATGGATATATTTGCAAAAGATATATGCAGAAAATAACTATGAAGCCATTTCAATAAACTACCCTATCGTTGGTTTTTAAAAATAGTTGAGCATTTTATAATCCAGAAAGTAAAAAGCAGAGAAAGAAGATTCAGCTCTATTATAAAAATATCTAAAACCTTTACGCAATAGGTTTCTATATATTCATCTCCATATAGTAATATTTTAGTACTTTTCTAAAAAAAAATCTCTGAAATATGATTTCGTCTTAAATTGAAGGTAAGCCAATTTTTTAATGAAATTGAAGCTATTTCAGAGCGCGAAATATTTTATTTTTATAAATAAAATTTTATAAAGTAAATAAAGCTTTCAGGGTTAAGTTTCTTGTTCAAATTTTTATTTTCAAGCTTTCGGACTTGTCAGTCCTTCAACAGGTGTATCACGATAATAAAATGATGATTATTGTTATACAAATTAATTTTTACATATTTTAAATATTAATGATATTGAAAGGGGAGAAATTATATATTATCTTCTTTGTGTGTTATAAAATTTATTTATAAAAATAAAATATAGTTATATACTATCACCCTATTCTTTTTGGATGGCCAGACGATCATAATGTTTAAGAAAAGTCTGCTCCTATTATATTCATGTACAGATTATATTTTCCTTACACTTGCACGATAGAAAGCTTTTAGTGTCGAAATAATCTATTAAATACCAGACAACTTTAAGTGCTCAAGTACGAGTGTATTGAATTTGATCACACATTTAAAAATAAATATAGAAATTTGAATTTCTGACCACACAGAAGTCTGAAATTTTGTCAACTTGAAATGTGTTCATATTTGAACAAGTGTGTACTGTATTTCAGATTTCTATGTTTATTTTTAAGTATATCAAAGGATTTTCAGACAGAGACACACATGTGTGTATATAAGTAAAATAAAATATTAAAATTTATTTTTTCTTGTAAAGAGAGAGAGAGAGAGAAGAGAAACCGTCGTTGACGTTGGGAAAAAGTATTTTTAAAAAAAGGTTAAATAATTTTAAACTCTAACCAAATTGCACAATTAAAAACAATTGTCAATGTTCAAATCTAGCATTATACAACCACCAGAGTGACTAGTTCCCAACTTCACAAAGACATTTGAAATATTTATTATTCATAGTTCAGGAAATAAATCAGAAATAGCATACAAGTAATTCTAATTTGAAATATTTTTACATCACATTGAGTGGAATTGCAATAAGAGACTGCTTATGCACAGTGAGTATATGCATACGTTTTTTAAAAAACACAAAAATCCAAAATATACATATTTAAAAAGGATTCTATAAAATCTTAAATAAATTGTTTTGAATTAAATTTCAAATTTATAAATACCTATATATTGATACCATGTCTAGCAAGGATATTTTGAATGAGTAAGAGTAATTTGTCCAGTTGTTCTTCTCTTATTTTATACGTTTCATATATATCGTATATATATTCGCTATTTTCGGGAAGATATGGAGTATCGACACATTCATCTATAATATTCAATGTCTCGTACCATTCCCTAAAATATGCATCCACAAGATCCCCCAAATATTCATATACTGGCTCTGGCAAATAAGGCCCTTCATTTACTAATAAAGAAAGTAAAGAATGTGCAATGTTACAAATCGTTTCCTTTCAGAATCTCGAACCTTTTTCAACTTGTTGAATGTTTGCCATCCCGGAGAAGATTGACGTACAGCTTCCATTTTAAAATCTTGAGGTATCGTGGAAATCTTCACAATATTACTCGATAAAATAGATTACTTGTAAGCAACTTTATTTCTAGTGCTTTATACCAGGCACAGAATGTTGGAAAATACCTATATCCTGTTTCTTGCTCAAATCTTTTATTCTCTAGCTTTCGGACCTGTCAGTCCTTCCACAGGAGTATCACGATAACAAATTGATGGTATATATACTATTTTTATACAAAATTATTTTTGGCATATTTAATTTTATAAAGTTTTAATTAACAAAGATAATAATAATAGATAGAATATTTACATATTAGATTACGTAAGAGAATGTTTACATATTTAACTATAATTTACATATTTTAAATCTAAGGGCTAGTGTTTGTTAATATTGTTTCATGTGTTTCTGATATTTCTATGTATCTGTTTATGCTTTTTTGTTGTTTGGTTATCATAGATTCTATTGAGAGTCTTTGGTATTTACTGTGGATATTATCGTAATGCACTATTGGTTGGGATAGGTTAAATGTGTGGCCTGTTTCTTTTATATGTTGAACTATTAAAGATCTTGGGTCACTATTGATGATATTCCTATTATGTTCGGCTATTTGAATATTTGCAATAAACTAATATATATGTAAAATATATATATCTTATATTCCGAGTGGAGAGAATAAAAAAAAAGTAATAAATTATTAAGTAAATGTTTAGATTGTCGAATGCAAATTTTACTTACAAATTTTTGGCAAATGAGTTTATAAAAAAAAACACATTTAACCAACCCAAAAGAAAAAAATCTATATATACAACAGAACAAAATAATAATTTTAAAAAAGCTTTTTGTTTTTGGTCAAATCAGAAAAAAATATTTATATATTTAAATAATATTGAATTGAATATAACGTATATATTTTAAAGTGTATAAAATAAATATAAATAATAAAAATAAAAATATTTTGTCTAAAACGTGAATTTATCACTTTCTTAAAATTCAGCTTTATATTTTAAATAGATGTTCGAAATATTGATATATTCAAAATACATGTATATATAGGTTTTGTGAAATTGAAAAAAAAAAAAGATAATTTTTTAATGGATTCGAAATATATTTCTTTGTATATTGTCGCGCTGGGGCCCTGATGTACTGGGATAAAACATCCGAGAAGCCTCTTTAACGTTTATTCACAAACTAATGGTTTTAGAAGGAACACCTTCTAACTAAAGATTATTGTCTTAAATAATCTTCAAGAACAAAAAGTATTTAAATTCAACGATAGGAAAGTATGGGAAAAAAATTATACAAAACTAAATTATGTAAAAATAATTATACATGAAAGTTAATAAGAATAAATAAGTTGTAAAATGTTACCGTAAAGTCAACGAGAAAAGATGTAGCCAAAAGAAGTGGTTTACAACAGTGACATGTGAGCAACCGACTCCCGCAGCGCACCTATCTCCTAACAATATTTATATATTAAAAATATTATGAACGTTATATATGGAGAATTACTATTTCTTGGGTTTTAGAAATAAGTTCGTCCAACGGTTATGTAACAGAGGCTTCATATGATCATCAAGGTACCTTCGTGGCCTGTTTTTCAAAATCTTATATTCAACTTTTTCCAAGTCTCTATATCGTTGTGTCTGACTATCCAAAAATTATTAAGTTAATTTTAATACAATTAAAATTATATTTAAATATGAATTTTTTTAAATTCATTCAATCCGGAAGAAAAATAAGTTTACAAATTTACGATCACTGGATGGTAAGGTTTGGGCTAATTTCTATATTTCCTTTGAATTTTGTGTTCAATTCTTAATATACTTTTCTGACTACGTAGAGGTTTTGAATACTATTAAATAAAGTACATCAAATATATATTTACATTAATGTATATCATATATACAAAAATGAGAACCTGTCTCTTTAAAAATGCCTTAAAATAATGCCTCTTATCACACTACTATTACCGAACGTAAGTGATGAGAGGAAGGCCCGAAACAAAGGTATACAGGTTGGCTATTTGCCTGATTTATCCTAGTTTTGCGGCTCATTTTTTATTACCGACTTTTTATCATCTAGACGTATCTCCAAAGAAAATGTGGTCGCTCAGGATAGTTGATAAAATTTGTGGACGACTGCTTGCTGACAATTATCAACGGTATATCCACAGTCGGTAAGAATAGAAACTATAGCGGCTCCTCCATCGTTGACTATTGCATCTCACTTATTGTGTAACGCCGCCTTTACCTGTCCCAAGCCCGGATGAAAAAGAAGGAGAGGGAGCAGTAACAAGCTCGCTAAAAAACATAGGCTCAGCTGGCCCGGCTGATAGTACCCTGTAAGGGCTTCTCCAGGGATAGAGGATGAGCAGCATCTGTACTCCATGTTAGGAGCGGCTGCACATGGTGTCTGTACCTCATGTCAGAGGCGGCCATTTCTTTTGGAGCTAAGTCGGCCTGCCACTGAGTAGTGCTCTCAGTCTTAATGACAAAGGCAGACGCATTCTACTTCACCCAGTCATGATGGTTGTCAAATAGACACCATCAAGAGTCACAAATTGATACCCTAATATGATTGAGTGGAGATAAGAAAGAAGAAGATGCATTTGGAAATTCTAAAGTATCTTTGATGTTCTAATTTTGATACAATATTTTAAAGGTTACGTTCGAAACTTAATATGTACACTTTCAGAGCATTTAATATAAATTTAACCTCCGAATTTTTTAGACAATTTTGATAAAGGAATTTATTTTAAAAACACATTTAAATCATGTCCTAAAAAAAAGATTAATATTTTGAACCTAAATGAGAAACCTGGGTATAAGTTAAATGACCTATTTCACGAATAAACCAAAATATTAAATATAAAATGTAAATTTTTAAAAAGGAAACTATATTGATTCAAGTTGAAAATGTAAATATATTTTTCAATTTTTAAATATATACATATTAATA
This sequence comes from Cordylochernes scorpioides, assembly GCA_030710605.1. Classification (NCBI taxonomy): domain Eukaryota; kingdom Metazoa; phylum Arthropoda; class Arachnida; order Pseudoscorpiones; family Chernetidae; genus Cordylochernes; species Cordylochernes scorpioides. The sequence continues at coordinate 17,698,176 of CP092886.1, forward strand.
TCTATAAAAGCTATTTCGTCGAAAATTTTTCCAAATACAAATATTTCAATAAAGTTATTAAACATATACAAAAGCAAAAGGAGATTTTCGTTCGTTATATTTTAAATATATCTAAAACGATCCAATATATTATACTTCATTTAAAATAATACGCTTAGAGTTTCGACTATTTCGTTCATAAATTCCATTAAATTGTCAAGTAGATCTTTCTTTGATAAAAACCTTTCATGGATATTCCTTAAATTATTGCTGTATTGTGAAAGATCAGCTTCATAAAGGGACTTTCTCAACTGAGTTGACGTTAGAAAGTATTCCTCTTCGAACATTCTCCGCACATTCCTTAATTCCGTTTTGCCAAACAGCCGTTTCGCCTATCACGATAAAGGATTTAATCATTGAGTATGTGTCATCCACTTCAAGCAAATACCTAAAAGCCCTTTGAAAATTACTTCTCATTTCCGACGCCGTAAAAGAATGACCTTCTAATTCTATTATAATCTTGATTAATGAACTATCCAAAATTACTTGAGTATAAGCTACGTTTATCTCTAATAGGCAGAAATATATCCTTTAATAACGTTCATATGTTTATATACCTGATGATTATTTGAATATTTGAATTGTTTATTAAAATGTTAATTTTTTTAAATAAGAAATCTAAGTAAATATGCTGATATTAATGTTTTATAATTATAAGCTATGTGGTACAGGCCATGGTAATCATGGTGGATAGTTAGCGACTGCTTTTACTGTAAGCGCACCACATGTCTACACATGTGAAAAGCAGTTCGTCTTTGCACTTACAAATGTGCCAGAGCCCCGTTTGGTTACTTGCACTCGCTGGTGGGGTTGGACTTTTGCAAGAATCGGGGGCCATTGGAGCATTTTCTTTTTTAAACAGAAAAAAAGTGTCCAATGCAGTAATCGAAGCCGGGTCGTAGCGGTCGAAAACCAAACGGTTTAACCAGCCTTCCACCGACCCCCTATAAGCTATGTTATGCTTATGATTGTATCACAATTTTAAATACATATTCCTCTCACACACACACACATTTCTTATAGTAAGATACATTTGTAATATATATAATACTATACATGGTGAAATTGTGAAAAACCTTTTAAAATATCCAAATATTTACTCAGAATGAGTTTCTTTTTATTTAAAATTGTTAGCTTCCAAGCGATAATCGCTCTTCAACGGGCTTTAAAAATATATCGACTGTATCTAACAAGAATTATTTAAAATACAAACGAGCGCATAATATCTACGCTGTGCTCGTATGTATTTGTAAATAATTCTTGTTTAGATATAGTCGATATTTTTTAAGCCCGTCGAAGAGCGATTGTCGCTTGAAAGCTAGCAATTCTTAATAAAAATAAACTCATTGTGAGAAAATATTTTGTAATTTTTAAAATATATAATACGATTTATACAATGTGTTCTTAATATATTTACTATTAAATCTATATATAAAAGGTATGTTCTAGAAGGAACTAACCTTAATACCTGAATATAAATTCCTTCTTTGAAGTCTGACATATTGTGTTGTAAAGTTTCCTCTTGTTGAAGAGAGTTAGATTCTTAAGTGTTGTGATAGGACACTCTATATATATAAAAGGGAGATCAAGAGGAACGTGGTGAGTTTCTTTATTGAGCAGTACACAAGCTTTCGGACGTCACCCGTCCTTCATCAGGTGTTGACATGAATAAGAAGGAGATGCTATATTTATAAGCGACAGTTTAAAAATATTAAAAACAATCTGATGCACGCCCGCGAGAGCACATGCTAATAACAAAAAATATAAAAAATTATTTTCAATTTTACTGTGTATAAATATCAGCCCGTTGAAAATCTGCATACCTAAGACGAAGTGAGAAAGGCGGACAACGAGAGGCGAAGACAAAAGCAAGAAAAAACAAAAATAAAAATAAAAAATAAAAATAGAAAATCAGCGGAATAAAGATATAGTTAAAAGTTATGAAGAAGGTGTATCTGAGGTAGAATAAAAAACAGAATATTGGGGCGGGAGGTCAATCTTTCTGTTGAGGCTGGGGGTAGTATTAGAAACAAGGGCCTCAAGAACTAAGCGTTGGTATTTGTTTGCTATATCGCTATAAACGGGGGTTGTATTGTCGAGATTGAAGGAATGTCCGGACTCGGCGATATGTTGGTATATGAGCGATTTTTTGTCTTTCGAGCGGATGTTACGGGCGTGTTCTATAGCATTATAAATATAGCATCTCCTTCTTATTCATGTCAACACCTGATGAAGGACGGGTGACGTCCGAAAGCTTGTGTACTGCTCAATAAAGAAACTCACCACGTTCCTCTTGATCTCCCTTTTACACTTCAAACGTGGCTATATCTCATCTACTCTATATATATTTATTACGAAAACCTACAACCCATTTGTACCTCTTAGACCTGTGGAATGGTTGCGTGATGTGTTGGTGTGGCTTGTGGAAAGGCCGCTGATAAAATTATAATTTAAATTAATTTATTTAAAGCCAGAAATATCTAAAGAGAAAAGAAGTAACGGCAGTTGAAGCAAGCCTTGTTATTTTGATGACGCGCGTGGCCAGAAATTCCCGTATTGCCGTCCCGCGCGCATGCGTATTCAGGTCGCCACACTACCGCCCGTATGTGTAGTGAAGCTTTGTCCCAGTTCGCGCTCTCTGAAGCAAAGTGTGGTCGCCACAGACCTATTATAGCCTATCATCTCTCGCCTGCCATACAATTCTCCAGATATTCAATTACTACCCTCCCACCCCTAGTTAGATTATGAAATTCCATTTTAATATTTGGCATCCCATGCTTTATTACAGACATTAGAAAATCAAATCTAAGTCCAGAATTCAACATTTTTATTCTCAGTATGAGAGAAAGACATGGTTGTTATTGATTAATTGAAGGCCAATAGTTGTTGTTGCTGTTGTGTCCAATGAAGAGCCTCAGATGTCCCCATGCATTTCTATCACAGCAGTCGCAACGTCCACTATCTTGGGTCTGTAAAGCTGCTGCTCTGGGTCCATGTCAATAAGACCAAGAGTAATATAGTGATATTAGCTTTCACTACTAAAATTTAAGTATTTCGTGCGAGAAAATGGGAAAGCATTAATTTTGCGGTCATCATAAAGTACCTTTAATATTGGAGCTCACTACATTGATATGTATGGAAATCTGTAGGACCAGTATTTTTTTAAAATAGCCATACCATTATGTGGTATTAAAAAAATAGATTCAATAGTTTTGTAATCTTTCACTTAGAGATGATATACAATGATCACTTTAAAGATAAAAATTAACTAGTCTGTAAAGAGAACATTGTGTGCTCTCTAGATGTAGTTTACCCAGTCGTGATGCAAATCGAATTGCCAATGTGCTACAATAATAAAAGTATATATATATATATATATATATGTCTCCTAATAAAGCAACATCAGTGCATATGTGTGTGTGATTCCTCTTTATAGTAAAAACCTTTTTTTTCATTAGCGATTATTTGAGGATATACTTGGGATCAAATTCCTCTATTGTCTTTATTAAGTACAAATAGATTATTGTGGATTCAAATCACCTGGGACGTCCGAAAGAAATCTTATAAAGAAAATTTTCATTATCTGAAACATTTGACAGCAGTGTAACTATTTTCTTTTAACATACAGGAATTCCGCTGAAATAGTCTTAGCCTCATATCCTCGCAAGTGTACGACATCTTGACTAACGATAGCTATAGCCTTTTGCAGAGTAACAAAAATTAAATATTGAAAACAAACATTTTTTGTAACGTGCGCACATTAAAAGCTTCCAGAGTAATTCGCATTTAACTATAAGAGGTACCGTATCTTATCGGCATAATTGTAAATTATATTCCTTCAAAATATTATTCTGTATATAAATATTTATAAATTATTTTTCACAATATGATAAATGAAAATATTTGGTAGAGTAGCCTTGAAATGTAGGCATTTAGTCGAGTGATAACGTTATGATTCTGAATTGAAATATTAAAGGGAATTTCTTAAATAAAGTTTGGTTAACTTAGGTTAATATGCTTCTAGTATGCTGACCATATCGGACAGGTTAGTAGATGGACGCATGGATAGGCATCAAAATGTAATAGCAACGAGCCTCAGAATGCATGCGTCAAAGTTTCAAGACACACCACTCCAACCCTGTTATATTTCTCATTATTAAAGATAAAAAGCCATTATATATAATATTAAAGAACTTTAAGCGATTTTCTCAGAGGGGCCTCTGGTTATTTGATATTTTATGATTAAATTTTTACTGGAATTATTAATGTTATGATTAGGTATGAGAAATTGTTTTTATAGTCGCGTACTCATTTGCACTTTTTTTTTCATCATATAAACTAGATGTATTTAAATTTTCTATATTTTTATCATATTCAATTTGGAAACCTTATATGAGAAGAGATACAAACACAAATTTTATTTCGAAAAATATTTTAAATAGGTTAGAAATATGCTAGGAAATATGAATAGCAATAAAGCAAAGTTTTCCTATCATTCTATTCTAGCCTATACGTCTATTGTTTGAAACAAAGGAAATTCATTCTACATTGTTGCATAAATTATGTTTATTTTCGTATATTACATTTATTATTTCACACATTCTAGTATATTAACATATGCCAAAAAGAATGAGTTAAGCATTAATTATTCCAATACTAAAAGCGATAGGGAGGTATAAAACATCACTTTAAACTGATAAAACCTCAAAGTTATTCGTAAGAAGTTGAAAGTTAGAAAAATGAGAGATGACTGCTTTCAAGTTTGTTGTATAGGATATGGTGCTACACTTTTCCATATTTTTTCAATATTCGCGATAATCTTATCAATGGTTGTTTTACTTGCTATATATGTTTCGTAAAAAGCTTCTATGAATTCACGAGTTACAGAAACAGGTTGGGCGACAAAATTTAACACAAAATCTGATATATTTGAATATTCCTCCAAGTAAGAAGCTCTGAGCTTATTCAAATTCTGACAAATCTGCTCAGTCAATGTAGCGTTGCCAAGGCCTATATTCATTAATTCGTACTTGAAATGAATCTGCTTCAGATAATCGAGAGCTTCTTGCAAAAACTGATTAAAATCAATGGCGGTAACGCCTATTGCTCCCATTTCAAATCTAAGAGCAAACCAATGCAAATTACCAAAAATTTCTTTGATCCGACGAAGAAAAATGTACTACTTTCGAATAGACTTAGTTATATTGTTTCTAGCTTTTTATATTTTAATTCTAATTTACATTTACGCTGCATTTACGCATTTTTAAGGAAAATGTAAATTAGAATTATAAGATACTAGCGGACGTACCCGGCTTCGCCCGGGTTTTACCCGAGTAAAGGTTTGTCTAACGAATCTCTCGATAAAGTGAACATTTTTTCCCGGTCCCTTGAAAAACACTCGATAAGTTGAATAAAATCAATATTAATTGGTTCCCTCGGTAATTGGAAGTTAAAGGAATAGTATCTTGCCTACCGTGTCATCCTGAATTTTGTCTTTCCTAATTTTCTACATTACAAAATCATCGTATCATCATGATAATATTTAGAGCAGATTGTTGAATTATAACAGATAAATTAGAATATTTATCTTGATTATTTTTAGGCGAAAAGTTATTTCAAAAATTTTATTTGCTAGTAACATATATATATATATATATATTAAAATTATGCATATACTGACCACTAACATGAGCGTTTTAGATGGCAGAGCACCACCTAGTGGAATAGAAATCAACTAAACGTTGATATAACCTGTTCCCTGATATTTGGCCAACCCATTTCTTTTTGCGCTTTCGGACCGAAATCATTTCTCTAGGCGCTCCATACTGGTGGTAAATGTCATTGAATATAAAATTCGCGATTTCATAAGCTCCTCAGGTTGGTATTGCTTATTTAGTGAGAAAATGTAAGCGATCACCCAACGGTTAAAATATTTTGTAAACGGGAACCTAGTAAACAAGTATATGGCTATTTTCTTAAGGAAACGGACAGGAATCATAGCTTATATTAAAGCTGAATTTGGGTATGCTCTTGCGCCGTTGGCATTCTATTTAATTTACAAGAAAATTACGATTTATTTTCTGAAGATACTTAGTCAATAAAAGCTTCCAAGTGTTTTACCATAAGTTCTAGAAATCGCAAGATATCAGGCAGAAGGGGCGTCATGATCTAAGGATTTCTAAATTTAAAGTTGTGCGCTCCACGCGCGCGCGTCCTTACATCTTAAAAAAAAATGATTCTTCTAGTTTTTTTTTAAACCCGATTTATTTTATTCATACTATAAAAAAGCATGATATATCGGACATTTTAATGAATACTTGAAAACCTTTAAAAGTAACCTGAGCGAACCGGTGGGTGAACCTAATGCTTTGCGATCTTAAAATAGCTTTCACTATGAAGTTGTACTTCCCTATAATGCATGGAAAACTGCTTGCCCATAATATGTGTTCCTCGCTATTAATCTACATTATAGTTTCATAATCTTTCATATTAAAAAAATCGGCTTTTAAGAAATATTCCTAAACGCCTTATTGTAAAAGATAACCGAACATGATTTATAGTTATAGGACATTTTTTTCCTTTAGCCGATAAAATGTAAGACCCAAGGGGTACAAGCCATTTAAAGAGGATTCGATGCGCTTTAACTTTCGCTAGAAATTTTTAATATTAACTTTCAGATTCCAAAATATTTGAAAGCAGTATAACAATTTTTCTTGGGACATAATTAGTTTTGCTTGACTCAATTTCCTTGAAAATGTACGGCATAATGACTCTAGAAATAAGTTAAAAGGAATATTGACAAAAAAAAAAAAAACACGAAAATCAGGTAAACGTTTGAAGCAGCTAACAATCCTTTAGGTACCAATCTAATTTGCATAACATTTTAGGGATTTTTGCATATAGCATACAAGTTAACTTATCCTCGTATGATCACCATATCAGACTAGTCCATTATTGCTCTGATACGACACAGAAGCAGTAATATAGGCTTAGAGCATGTGTAATGGTCTTTTAGCGAGACATTTCTAACACCTCTTCCGTAAACACTACAAAAGGCAAAATAGTATAGATTAAAGTACAAGTGGGTCTCTAGCCATTTTATTTTCAAACTTTGTATTACATTTTTCATATAGTTAAACATCCCCTGGCTGAATTATCGCCATATCAAAATGAAGAAATACATAAAAATAAAGATGGGAAACAACAAAAAAAAAAGCAAAAAAAAAAAATTGTATATATATATAATATCGGAATATTAATTCTAGGCATCAAACATAAATATAAATATCATTTAATCTATGACTCATCTTCGAAATGTACGATGTTCAAGTTGAATTTCAAGAAGCGTAACGCATTAGGCGGAATTCATTAAGAATTTTAACAAGCTGAGGACTCCCCATAAGAAACTTTTAAAGAATTTTCTCGATTTATTTAGACAGAAGAATATCAAAGAATAAATATATTTGCGAGATTTCAAGCCAAAATACACTGTAATGGATTTAGAACTACTTGTGGTGATAGAGATATGTATACCACACTTATATATTTGCCACCCATGTCCTAATTCATACATATTATGATACTCTAATATGGCTCAATAACTTCAAACACTTTAACTGTAGACTTTTTCATGGACCTCTCTAATTTGTTTTGAATATGACTTAGAAAATTCAATTGAAATAGGGATGTATGTGAAACACACGAAGCTTAAATGCTTTCTAGACTTCAATATATCCTTGTTTTTCTTTTGTCAACTCAAAATATAGAACAAATTTAAAGGAACTTAACAGTACAATTTTCAAAATTATACTTTATTAAGGATGCAATAACACATATCAGGCTCAGAGACAGGGAAAGAATAGATGTACCCTCAGAAATTAAACATGAGCTAAATATTAGGGAGGTTCATAAATCCCTAGGACATTCAGTACAATTACTAGGGCACTTTATAATCAATGCTAAATCGAGGTAATTATAAGGAAAATATGGAAAGATTCGAGTTTTCGAACAATTTCTATATATTTAAACCTGAGACGCAATTGTTCATGTTGTCCCGGTGTAATACATTTTAAATAATAAATAAATGTGTCATGTAATATAAAATTTGCAAAAATTGTTTTTGGCAATGTATTTTATGATATTTTTGCGTTGTTGTTTGACAAAGAATAACTTCCGTGGGTACAAAGGATCTTTAGGACTTTATTTAAGCCTAATCGATAAAATAATTACAGAAGAGTGCAAAAAAAAATAATAAAGAAAAAGGCAGTTACAAACTCACCAACTGCAACACGGTTAGAGAAAGCAGGAGCAGAACAGGAGACAGAAGCTAGTAGAACCTTCTAGAATCTTCCGGAAGGTACACTGGCGTCGGCGGTAAGCAGCAGTCCGACCTCTTGAGACAGCAGCTTGCTTGGAGTACACCACGTAACTTCGTGCTTCTACCTCTCTTATCTTTCATCCCCTCAGCATGAGTTTCTCCTCCCTATATATTCCGGAGTAGATCTTTCCAGAACGGTCATTGTTGGTTAGCCAATCAGAAAGCCGGCAGCGCTGAGCCATTGCGCAATCGCTTTAGATTGGCCTATCAGTTGTCTTCCGCTTTTTATACATTATTCTTAAATGTTTTAGAATATTCTCTCTCCATTCTGGAATGTGCCTTTCTTTCTATGTAACAATATATTCTCAAATACAGATAGTCTATAGACCTTACTACATAGACCTGACCAATCCATCACTTTCAATAATTTTTATCATTGTATAAGGTTCGTAGGGATACAAAGATAGCATTTCGTAATATATATAATAAGAAACACATTGTCGAAAATAACGATCACATATTTATATAGATTGGTATTGAAAAATTAAAAATACATTTTTGTTGATTAAGGCAACTTACAGACAAAGTTGATGGTTCGAGAAAATATAAGATAAAAAAAAAAAAATACGTCACAGAAAACAGGAGCAAAGCAACCTAAATCGCCATATGCTAAGCCGTGCTAATGTTTAGTCTAAAAAATAAAAAAAATAAAAGTAATACAAGTTAAATGTGTATATGAGAGGACCGTTTCTAATACATCTTTCATTATTTGTTGAATGGACCAATGTTTATAATCTCATGATCAGTTTCTGGAAAGGTGCTTTTTACGTCATCAATCAAACAAAACTAAAGTTATCGCCTGAGAGCGCAGGTTTTTCATCGCATTAAATAGAGTTATCCTAATTGCAGACTCTTGTTTGAGGCCGATTATTGAGTTATCTTCTTACAAACGTTATTTGCCGGAATTGGGTAATCTAGATTCTGCTCTCTTTGATTTACTTGTCCTTTCTCGAAGGCTCTATCTGTTTATTCCTAAAGCTTGAATTTCCCATAACCACATCATCCTGGGACACCTAACTGTCATCCAAATTAAAAACGCATGGAACTTTCTATCAAATTCTTTCTCAGAACCATAGCGACTGTTCTACCGCGTTAGGGTAAAGGTTCGAGCTGCAGTGAGAACTATAAATTAATAATTTATATTTTAATAAGTGTCCAAAAATTACATACAATTATAAGAGGCAGATGGAGTACAGTTTTTACTCCACCAGCGCCTAGAGTATTATATAATGGAAGGAACCGCCGTAGGTTGTAGAGACGCGCGGTAAACAACCCGCGACATCAGGCGGTGTTCGAAAAGTGCCCGCGCAGCCTGCGCGCGCAGGCCGGCTGGCCAGCCGCCGGCGTCCCAGGCCAGCGTCGCCCGCTGGCATCCTCTTATCTCATGCCCCCCCTGGAGATTGGGACTTGGACCGATCCAACGTAGTTGCTATAATGCGGGTTCGGTTCTCGGGTTCGAGGGGATAAGGTCTGCTGATGTTGAGCTGAGTTGGGTGGGGTGGTGTACGGTGGAGGCACGAAAGGTCGTAAGAATCTGCGATTACGGCGAAGAAGGCGTCCGGCGTCGGTCCGGATGAGGTAGCTGCGACCGCGTGGAAGTTGTTCGAGAACCTTAGCAAGGAGGGTCCAATGTTTTGTGCGGTGATCCTGGACAAGGACTATTGCTCCCACTTCCAAATGTGAGAGTGGCTTGGCGTTGCGATTGTATCGCTTCCGGAAGGAATGTTCTCTTACATTTTGCTGCAAGAGGTACTGGGCCATCTGGATCTGCTGGGGCGTGCCAGAGATGGTGATGACCCGTTCGTTGCTACCAGGTTGAGACTCATCTATGGTGATCCCCGCACCAGACTCGCGCCGGATCTTCCTGATGCGTTGACCACCTTTCCCAATGATGGCACCGGCGAGATCATTTGGTATAGTGACTTGTGATGAGCCTTTTTTCGGGACGACTACCATAGGATGGCACCAATCGATGGCTTCGCCGACGGGTACCTGTTCGATTATCCCTTTCGCCAACATGGTATCGAGTTGAGTTTTGACGGGGTCTATCCAGTGAAAGGGAACGTTGTATGCCCGGTAGCGTTTGCAAGGAACGGCATCTTTAACTAGTTCGATAGACATGGGGGGTCCTTGCATGGGTTTTAACACTGTGTCGTCGAACGCTCTAGCATAATGGGTAAGGATAGACTGCTTATCGATCTCATTGGCTCTCACCGGGGTCGGCGGGAACGTTAGAACTTGTCCGTTGGTTATGGCATTGACGATCATTGAATGGGGCCAGTTATCCGGCAGAAGTCCTAAGGCTTTGCATCCGCTCTTGCTCAAGAGAGGGGCGTTCAGGTGCTTGCAGACTCCAACGGTAGTACTGTATGTTTTCCCGTTGAGATGCAGTGCCGCGACGAACGATCCACAAGGACTTAAGCTGATGCCGTTGGCTCCTACGCAAGGGACGTTCTTCGGGTTGAGTGCTGATCGGGTCTGCTCATCCAGTAACAGGAATTCTGATTCTGGGATTAGATCCAGATCTGACCCCGGGTCCGCCAGCCAACGGATTTGGTGTAACTTATGGTTGATATCGGTCGGAATGGTTATGAGTTCGTTGCGTACACCAGCTGCAACAACTGTGTTTGAGGGTCCTGGTTGGGACTGATTGTTTCTGGTTGCGGGTGGCGGGATATTAGGTTTGGTTGTGGGTTTCCGTTTCAGTTGTCGGCAAACCCTTCCGTAATGCCCGGTGATGCCGCATTTGTTACACTCTATGTCTTTTGCTGGGCACTGGTCACGGCGGTGTCTTGGGTTAGCCCCACAACCGGAGCAGGGGTCGTTAGGATCATAGGGTTTTTGAAAGAAACGGTTGGCCTTAGGTGAGGTTTCAGACGAGCTGGCTTGTTGATGCTTGTAGGTTGATGGTGCACGTCTGGTTGCAATGAAGGCTTCGGGGGAGGTGGTTGGGGAGGCTGAAAGAGTCGCGCCCACGGCGGTAGCACTCTCATGTGCGATGCAAATTGAGAGGACTCGGTCCAGGGAGAGGTCGGAATTGTACTGCTCCGCCAGTACTTTTCGTTGGAGGTCTTTATTAAACAGGCCACATATTAACCTGTCACGGATACGGAGTTGCTGTTGATAACCAGCAAGGGCAAACGTTTTCCCACAAGCTCTTTTTGTGCATATTGTAATACACGGGTCGCCGCATGTGCTGCACTTAAAATCCAGCTCATGTGCACACGAGTCATCAAGAGCTTTAAGGGCTGCGAAGTAGCGATCCACCGATTCTCCGGTTTGTTGGTCCCTACGATGAAAATCTTGCCGATCAAGGAGGGGGTTTCGCTTCTTGCGTAGGTAGGCCTCGAGAGCATTCACGGCTTCATCGAGGGTGGTGGGTGGTAGAAATATGAAGGCGGCCTGATTGCCAAAGGATGGTCCATTCGGAATGGAGGGCGGCACGCAAAGTCACTTGCTGTGTGGATAGCGGGAAGGTGGCTACTTGTTGGGCGTCCACGTAGTCGTTCCAACGTTGTTTCCAATCGCGGAAAGAAGACATCGTTAACTCCTCCGGGGAAGCCAGTTTAGGAAGCTGGATGATTTTTGTGGCGTGGTGAGGAGGAGCTCCTAATGGGACTGTCGGTGTCGGATTCCGAAGAGCCATCTGCTGCAACAGTGCGGCTATGGACCTGAGGATGTCGGTGCTGGTCGGCGAGGCAGGGTTCTCTGGAGGGGTTTGGGATGGTCGGCGATTCCTTCTGAGGGCATCTTGATTACTAATTGTCACTGAGCTGTCACTTAAAAAAACGGCTATAATTAACCGAATGTCGACTGCGCCATGTTCTACCGCGTTAGGGTAAAGGTTCGAGCTGCAGTGAGAACTATAAATTAATAATTTATATTTTAATAAGTGTCCAAAAATTACATACAATTATAAGAGGCAGATGGAGTACAGTTTTTTACTCCACCAGCGCCTAGAGTATTATATAATGGAAGGAACCGCCGTAGGTTGTAGAGACGCGCGGTAAACAACCCGCGACATCAGGCGGTGTTCGAAAAGTGCCCGCGCAGCCTGCGCGCGCAGGCCGGCTGGCCAGCCGCCGGCGTCCCAGGCCAGCGTCGCCCCGCTGGCATCCTCTTATCTCAGCGACTAAATAACAAGAAAACATAACTTTGCATATACGGCTCTATGGAAAAATAAAATTAAACTTCAAATCTATATTTAGGATATTACAAAGCAATCGAAGTTTCTTCTTTCATAGTTTTCAAATAAAACATATGGATTCTCTCTGAACATTTAGTTTGTGGCCTTTAAAATTACAGAAAGGGTATATTGTTGCATCAGGTTTGATATGACCCTATTTTTATAAACAACTTATAAAATATCATTTATAAAAAACTCTAAATAATATAATTTTAACTTTATATATTTACTTTTTAATAAACATATATATTATTATAAAATTATTTTTACACTTTGCAACATTGTGATTACTCACCTTTCTAAAGATTTATATGATAAATGAAATATAGTTTTCTCATTATTTACTTATCTAACCTTGTAGGCTGGTTTAAACGCGCTATGGAAAGATGCAGAATAAGTCTGAGGAGAATATCAAGGCTGTAGAACCCGCCTGCCCGAACCCTGGTGCACAATATGACACCGCAAATCTTTGCTATTAAAATGTAACTCATAGAAGCTTTCGAGGGAAAAGGCGTCCCTCTTTATTTACAAACATGAACAAGACATTTTATCTGAAGAAGGTCTAGCTCAAAAGCTACAGTGAAATCCTTTTAAATAAAAATCGTTGAAGCACTTCATCTACTCCTTTCTTTAATAGGCATCCCTAACTATCTATCTTCTACCAATTTCCAGCACTGAAATATATGTAGGTTATTAGATGGGAATACCACTTACCTCTTCAATCAGCTTAGGAAAGACTTTAGAGCATATTAAAACACATCGAAATCATCCAAGCATCATGACCTGAACAACTACAAATAGCATAACAATAAATATTAATAATAATATATAAATATATCATGATTTATATATCATTCCAAGGTGAATCCACAAATTAGTCTTAGGTGAGGCTATAGTATTTTATCTTTATGTCATACGAATATATATATATATACTCGTATATATACTCTTATATTGCATTTGAATTGAGTTGTATGCTGAAAGCACAGCGCTCTAAGTGAAGGTATGATTAAATTTTCTGAACTCATGACTGTTAATCTACTGAAATGAATTTGCTATATAGTTCAAATATATCCGGCATCATCCAAGCATCTTGACCTAAAGAACTTCAAATAACATAACGATGATTATCTTATAGGGATTTATCATTCCTTGATGATCCACAAATAAAGTCCAAAAAGAGGCTAATGTATTTAATCTTTGTGCCATATAGACTCTTATATTGTGTTTGAATAGAGTGGTGCGCAAAGCACACAGATCCAAATGAAGCTATGATTGAAGTCCCTGAGCTCAAGACTGATAATCTACTGAGAATTAAATCTAATATACAGTTGAGCGGGAAAGGATTAAAGCCACATTCAATAACAACAAGCTTCACAACGCTAGAATAACTACGCATACATTTGAAGAACCAGATATAGTTGCGATCCTACCTCAACTATATTAAATATGCTCTGTTTCGATCACCTTCGATCTTCTTTTTTATATTAAAAGGTGAATTTAAACTTTCCTGCCAAAAACTTAAGATATTATATTTAATATTAATGAGGAGCACTTCGACCAGAAAATATCTTTTAGTTTATAAACATTTAGACAAAACCTTTTGTCGTCGTCGGTATTGAATTAGAAGTTAAACATTTGGCAAAGCTATTTTTATAAATAAATTAATAATTCTTTGTTAAATATTTAACTTTTAATTCTATCCTTCCGAGAATATAGTTTATTGTCGGAACACATCGATAAAATATAATTTCTCTCCTCATTGTGATTATTTCAATATGAACGCCGACCAAGCAACCTCGGCCTTCAAGATTGCGATATAATATTGCTGGCAATGGAATTTGAAAAAGACATGTGTGAGATCCAATTTGAGGACGAGTTGGTCGGAATGATTGTCAACGAATGTAACGCATGTTCAACAATCAATTTATTTGAAACAGCACGATAGGTTATATTGAGAACGCGAAAGCGCCATGTTATTACGATATTATTCAGCCTTCCTACAATAAGTGAAGATGGAAATTTTGTCGGGAGGAAATTTATCTAAAAAGGCAAAGGCTCCTCTCTCGTCAAATTGAATATCAAAACTAGTCGCCGCAAACTAGCGGCCTCAGGTCGGTGACAATGCCACAACACCAGCTTTGGCAAATTGAGAAAGGTCAACCTAGAAACCATGGTTTTGGGCTAATGGTTCTCGTCAGCCTAGGGTGGACTTTATTCCATGAGATCCACATGGGATCCTATGAAATCTTCACAATATACCAAAGAGGCTTTTAGCTGGCAAAGTGGCTGGGCCAAATCTATGGCCAAAAATTTAGACGTTTAATTTGACGGGAGAGGAGTCATTTGCCTTTTTAGAATAAATAAAGGAATATAGAAAAAATTCTATCTCTTTCTGAAATTTGTGCGTGACCCACTGTGACTAGTCTATAATAATAAACATAAATTTAGAAAATAATTTCAGATATTTTACATAAAAACATATATGTTTGATTTATTGTAATAACTATTTTCAACAATATTTCGAGGGTATTTTCTATCGAGACTGTCTGTGATTTAAACTGAATTATGTAAAGGCTGTGTATGCGCCCTATCGCTATGCAACACTCTGCTGAAAAACAAAATATTATAAAAAATTATCTTATCGTGTTATTTTCTCTATTTCAAAATATTTCATATTAATATTTTATATTGGTTTGATAAAATACAGTTAATACGAAGTTATTTCAGAATTATTTGAAAATAACTTGTTATTTATGATATAAATTTAAAATTTAAATAAAAATTGTTTATACAATATATTGATTAGTCGTCTAAAATGATCAATTCCGAAGTTTTAATTCAAAGGTAATGCATGGTAAATATGGATAAAAATGAAATGTATAGTTTGTATCATAAACCACCTCGATAAAGAAAAACGCAAATAATTATTCTGAAAATGTGTTAGTATCTTCCCCGATAAGTCCAAAATCTTCTTTATTAATAAATTATAAGCGATAGAGCGATATTGTCCAAAATGAGAACGCTACACAATGTGAAAAAATAGTACAAATGTAATATTGTACTCGGATAAGGTGCATAAATTAAGAAAAAACATCTCCTTATCGTGCAACTGAAAGTTGCTAATGGCTTGCGCCATCTATCGGAATAAATATCAACTATTCTCGTTGATTTTTAATTATTCCAGAATTGGCCAAATACCCATTCTTGATTAATCAAGAAAAGCTAACCACTTTCAGTTGCACGATAAGGAGATGCTTTTTTCTTAATTTATGCACCTTATCCGAGTACAATATTACATTTGTACTATCTTTTCACATTGTGTAGCGTTCTCACGCAATTCTGGCCTTAACTACCCGTTTCATGATTTTTCATGATGCCTTAATGACCAATTTTTGGTCGTTGAGGTACAGCTTGCACCACGCTGATGAGGGCCAACAGCCCGAAACGCGTCCGTGGTTAGCTTTTCTTGATTAATCAAGAATGGGTATTTGGCCAATTCTGGAATAATTAAAAATCAACGAGAATAGTTGATATTTATTCCGATAGATGGCGCAAGCCATTAGCAACTTTCAGTTGCACGATAAGGAGATGCTTTTTTCTTAATATATATATATATATATCTTTAATTATTTACACGATGAATGAGTAGTGATTTATAAATCTGTATACAAATAGCTCTATACTTGCCAAACCTTTCATAAGATTGAGTAAATACAGAAGGATGATTTGGCATTATGTCAAAGTAAGTAAGTACAATTTGGTTAGTCAGAGGGCAAGCCAACAAAAGATGCTCTGGTGTTTCAACATCTATACAGCATTCATATGTTGACAGATGGCGCAAGCCATCAGTAACCCATAATTGCACCAACAGTAGATGTTTATACTTAATTGTATTATGCATTTTTAAAATTTCGTTATACATAATAATATTGCAATCCATATATTTTATTGATATTGGTTAGGGATTAGGAATAAAATGATTAGGACAGGGCACATATGTCGTATAAAATGGACCACATGAAATTTATTGTTTCTAACATTTATCTTACGAAATCGATGTAGGGGTAGAATAATGATGTCGTATAACGCCGGGTTATATGGAAATGTAAGCCACGCCGATAGAATTCCATTTCTGTCAATCCATTCAAGTCGTTATTTCTTTCTCTCCACTCTGGGCCACTTCTCGCTCCGCCATGCCTATAATTATCCCTGTCAATCTTCAAGACAAAAGCTATTTCCATCGATCTTCCTCCAGCCGTCTCATAAACCCAACTTGACACAGTCGCTAGCAATTCTTAGAGAGTTGGAGATCCGAGCCTTTTCTAGCTAATTCCTTATCAACTATTGGCAACACAACCTTCTCTCGTGTATTGCCATTATTTTGGTATTTTTGTTTTGCCGTCACACACACCAGATAAAGAGGCATTCATAGAAAGAGTAATGTTCTGTATTGTAGAGTTCTGACATTCATAGAAATCACGATAGCTCTATATTGAACAGAGAAATATATATTTCGTGCTATTTATTTTAATAATATAAAGAGAGAGAAATTTCCTCACAATTACGAAATTTTTAATAAAGAAAAAAGTATTTCTTTTTAGTTTATCGGTGCTTTAAATTAAAAGACACTTCAGCTTGAAAATAAAATTTTTTACTCGACTTTTCGGAAAAATTTTGGACTGGCAAGAAAAAATTTTAATGAAAGTATTTTTAGCAAGGCGTTATGAATGTATCTGAGGTTACAAGGACGTTCTCACACGATTTTGTTTTTCTGAAAAGGATGAAATATTTTTGTCTATCCGTCGAGAGAATAAGAACATTAACTGGTCGAAGTGTCTTTTATATTTAAAGAACTGTGAATGTCGGACAGGCAACCTCTATCTCAAGATAGTTAATTGGTCGTGAATTTTTCTAACGTTTTACCTGTTTGATGCCGATAGTGACTATAAACTATGTTTTCTATTCTTCTCACATATCCTGCATATAATTGTTTATTCAACTTGTTTCGTGAAATTTGCTAGCCCATTTTCTTCATAAGTAAAGAAATACACGCGTTTCGGGCTGTTAGCTCTCGTCAGCGTGGTACCTCTACGACATATTTAGTCCTAGAGGCTCTCTCTCTCTTCCTGAGAAATCAAGAAATGTGCATTTAAAGCCAAATTAATATTCAAGATGCTCATGTAAGCAGGGCAAGATATGTCTTTCTTTTTTTTAATATCAACACCTGACCATTTTTTTTTTCTTATTTTTCACATACACAATTTAAAAAAAAAGAAAATTACACAAAGATATACATATATTTGTATTTTTATATTTTCTTATTATATATATTATCTGAAAAGAGTCCACTCTCTTCAGCCCAGGGCGGAGACGGTCAATAGATGGCGTCTAGTTTTGACATTATTTTGGCGGGAAAGGCGCCCTTGGTTTTCATAGATCAATTTCCTCTTCCAGAAAAATTTCCATCAATATAAAAATATATATATAAACCAGGAGAATTACATTCTCTATCTTTTTTCATATAATTTCCCAGTGTTTTATCGCAGGCTCCAACCTGACCTAGTGACGCACGCTCCGAATTCTCCAAACTTCCTAATTGTAGCCAGTCCCCACATTCCTAACATTCTTCTTCTGTTTCTTATACTCCGCTTCATTTGGCACTTTTCTTTCTTCCTCTATTTTAATCGTCGACTCTAGCTTGGCCTCTTAATTTTACGCTCCGCTTTACTCTTTTATCGTATGCTCTTCAATTTAAAACGTATTTATTTTGTGTTACACAGTAATTATATCTTCGAAACTATTATAAAAGCGTATGATTATTTTAAAAGAATCATACGCGTCTATAATAGTTCCAAATTTTCATAACAGATGGCGCTCTAATGCATTATAATAGTAATTATATCTTATTTGGAGATTTAAGCAAATTGTATTTTTTCCAAATAGTAGCAAGAAAATTAGAAAATTACCATTAAATTTTAATTTTTATCCATTTTCATATATTACATAATATTTTATATGCTTATTGATAATATGCCCACTTTATCACTAAATACAATGAAAAACACTTTGAAACGCTAATTTAGATTTGAAAATGAAAAGATATTATGAATTTTGAATTTTATTAAGAAAGTTTGTCTTACTAAAATATGATTTATTGAAAGAAATATAGATTATCAACTAACTGAAATAATAACCCACAATTTTTTAAATTGTCAATTGAAAACGCGGAGTTCTTTAGCATGGAATATAGTGAGAATGAAAAAAGTTCAACAAAATGATGCATTTTCATCAAAATTATTTTTTAATGTGTTAATATATCTGATAAATTTAAAATAAATTTTCCAAATGTTGAAATGATCAACGGATTTATCTAATATTTAAATGTATGATGAAACCACATCAATGGTTTCTTTAAATATAGGAATCAGTACACGCTTGTTCGGCGGTACATATACTAAAATTGGAACGATACAGAGAAGATTAGCATCGCCCCTGAGCAAGGATGAAACGTAAAATCGTGAAGCGTTCCATATTTAATATATATATATATATAGGAATCAACGGTAACTTAAATATTTAAACATATTCTTTAAATATTTGTAGAATATTTCATTTTTGGATTGTTTAAGGATAAGTCAGTTTACACGCGGCCGTTATTACATCATGAATAATCGTCTGGGCATTATGGAAATTTGGACGTAGAATGAGGCCAATGAATCCGTTGAAATCTTACTTTATAGAGAACTATTTCTAGAGCGTTCTTTTTGCATTCATATAGCAACATATTTTAATTAAAAATACCTATATTGGATCAAATATATAATTTATTTTATAATACAATATAATGCGGCTTATGATTGTAGAACGACATTTGAAAATTATCCCGCATGTGTTTCTTTTGAACGAAAAATCGAAATTTATTTTAAGAAGAAATAACGATTATTTCTAACCTTAGGGACGAAGTATGAAAGGATGAATTGTGAAGAGTAATGATAAACGGAAATTGTCATCCCTGGACACTTTTATTTTTCCGTTTATCATTACTCTTCACAATTTATCCTTTCATACTTCATCCCTAAGGTTAGAAATAATCGTTATTTCTCCTTAAAATAAATTTCGATTTTCCGTTCAAAAGAAACACATGTGGTGTAATTTTCAAATGTCGTTCTATAATTTATTTTACCAATATTTCAGTTGGGGCTGAACATAAACATTTTTCAAGGTATTATAACATATTAATGTGTTAAAATTTTACACAAATAAATTCACTGGCAATGTGTTTCTTTTAAATATAATCAAATATTAGCTCTACAGACCTTACTGCAATGATATGAGTTATTGAATGAGAGGGCTTGGCTCATCAGTAGTGAACCCTCTCAGCGGTTTCGCCAAATTAATCTCTAGACCGCTCTACTATTGTATTGGACTGGTTTTGTTATATACCCTGCATTTTCTATGGAAGGCAGCTTAGGGGTGTTTAGTGAACTATGGACATAAGCTTATAGGTCTGTAGAGGTACATACATATAATTTCAAGGTAGAGATTAATTTGGCGAAACCACTGAGAGGGTTCACTACTGATGAGCCAAGCCCTCTCATTCAATAACTCATATCATTGCAGTAAGGTCTGTAGAGCTAATATTTGATTATATTTAAAAGAAAGACATTGCCAGTGAATTTATTTGTGTAAAATTTTAACGATAGATGGCAATAAAATTTAATTTACTAATATTAATGTGTATCAACAAAACACTCAGCGCCACATAACGTCATTAAAATTAAGTTAAAAAAAATGGTTTTTGCCTATATTCAATGGGGAGAAAAAAATGTTGATACATATATTATGGACAAAATAAATTTTGTTATTAATATGTTATAATACCCTGAAAACGATTGGCGTTTAGCCAACTGAAATATTGGCAAAATAATTTATATTTTTATCCAATATATGCCTTTTTAATTAAAGATATATTTATGGATTTTTCTATTTTCAAAATTGCAATTTGTGTCGCACGCCTTTGCAAATCCATTACCCTTATAAAGTGCTCCTGCTTGAGAGCTTGTCGTTTAAAAACAAAAATAAACTCTTTGCAAATCGTTCTTTCGTCTAGTACCTATATTAAATTGCAATTTATCAATAGTAATTGGGCAATATAAAAGGTCTAGTAGGCTGGCTGTTCAAACTGACAGAACCATTGGGATGGTTTTCCAATGCCAAGCTATATGCATCAATTAATTTTCTAATTAAAAAATATAGGTAAACATATATTTTGAATCACGTATAATATGTATACATTCAGAGCTCTTAAACTTATACCAACCAATACTTGTGTCTAAATTGTATGTGTGCGGTAAATTAATTTTCACATTGTTTCGCGGTCTCACGCAATTCTGGCCTTTACTACCCGTTTCATGATTTTTCAAGATGCCTGAATGACCAGTTTTTTGGTCGTTGAGGTACAGCTTGCACCACGCTGATGAGGGCCAACAGCCCGAAACGCGTACGTGTTTAGCTTTTTTGAATAATCAAGAATGGGTAATTGGCCAATTCTGAAATAATTAGAAATCAACGATAATAGTTGATATTTATTCCGATAGATGGCGCAAGCCATCAGCAACTTTCAGTTGCACGATAAAGAGATGCCTTTTTCATAATATCAAAATGTTTTTATTTAATTAAAATACGGGAATATTTCAAGCGATAGCACTTCATCTCGGGCCAATGTTTCGCAAAGATTCAACGCGCATTGTATATATATTGTTACACAACCGCTGCTGTGTCAAGTATGGTCAATTAAGCATGCGAGATCGGCAAGGATCTATGTTCGACGCTTCTTTATTTACCTTTGAACACGCATAAAGAACAAAGCAAGCGAAAGACAAAGAACATCATCCAACACCCGTCGTCAACAACAGGGAGGAAGAATTCACTCTGACCACCAGATGGGCTTCTTTCTTCTTGACTGCCTGCCCCTCTCCCCTTCCACAGCTATTCTTGGCGGTGAACCCATGTGGTCGAACTGACCCTGCTTGTCACGACGGCGTTGCTAAACTTTCTCTTCGTAACATTATAAGCATAATAATTACACAGTGAGCATATTTAGCACGACATTTTCTTTTCACATTAGGCACACTTTCTACTGTCTTTAATACGATGAAAAAATATTGGAAAAACTTGGCTCATCAGTGGTGAAAGATTAAGCCATTTATCACTGATTAGCTAAGCCCTTCCAATATTTATTCATAGTACTAAGGACAATAGAAAGGATATATATATATATATATTTTAGGCAGCTATAATTTATATTAAAGTATATCAAACAAAAAGGTACAATATAGTTATAAGTTGAGGGTTATAAAATAATAGTTGGTTTAAGAGTTAAGCTAACGTAGGTTGGTAGCCAGGAACTGACCCGTACAACAAGCGGTCAAGAGCCAGGCGGTTACCATCTATCACGCCGGTAAAAAGCGACTAATTACCGTCCGATCCTGGCTCTTCATAACGAAGTTGTCGAGAGTAATGAGCGCATGTTGGCGGAATGAGCTTTATCTTCATTACAACAGCCCTACTGAGCGTAATTAAGTAAGCGACGTGAACGGATCCTAAGTGAAAGATTGATTTCCTCTCAATTAACACGCCGCGTTAATTATTTTGCGCCTAATTAAAACTAAGAGTCATTTCTATTACGGTTGGTTAAAGACTAAGTAAATGTTCCCGCCTTTTTCAGTTAAAACAAATTGACAACTCAAATAAGTATATTTACAACCAGGCTTTATCGTCACTTTATAAATTTACTTGTATTTGCAGATTTTTTACAGTTCTAATAGCTGTTGGGTAGCTTAATAAAAATTATGAAAATAATTCTAAAATATTTTTCAATATGACGAGAGGTATTTCATTATAAGATCTTTCCAACCAAAAAGCTTAATTTGATCAATTTTATGCAAATGAAAAACCCGCCCACATTTAAAGCTGTAAATGTGTAGGCGTATTGTTTTAGAAATGTGGGCATCAAATTTTTAAAGCGCAGAATATTTTTTATTTATAAAATTCATTACATTGCAAGACCAATTTCAAAAGTTTTGAAAAATTGTTAGTTGGAAGTTTGTTTCGACAAATATATGGCTACATCAACCGATATTTTATTTATTCCCCGACGTTTCAGTGATTCGCTGTAACTCTCCTCAGGAGAATAATTATTTTTGATCCATTCGCCTAAGAAGAATTACAGCTAGATATATGAAATCTATTTATAATTGACAAATTTAATAGTTATTACACAAAATAATTACTGGCTTGTTACAAAATAAAAATTGATCCAAAAACGTCTTTTGTAGACAATTACCAGCGTTATGGACATATTAATACATCTGGCTGTGTGAAGCCATGATTCATAGATTCAGGCTTTATAATTCAAAGTGATATTATATAATTGGACTTTCTTATTTGAAGAGAATAGGACCTTGTTATTCAATTATTCAGGCTTTATATTATTCGAAGATATTCGGGATTTTTAATTCGAAGATTCGATCTTTGGTAATCGAATATTTGAGCTAAGTTATTCGAAGATTCGATCTTTGTTATGCTAAGATTTTAGATAAGTTATTCGAAGATTCGATCTTTGTTATGCGAAGATTCGATCTAAGTTATTCGATGATTCGATCTTTGTTTTGCGAAGATTTGATCTAAGTTATTCGAAGATTCATTTCTTTTTTATGCGGGGATTTGATCTAAGTTATTCGAAGATTCGATCTTTGTTATGCGAAGATTTGATCTGAGTTATTCGAAGATTCGATCTTTGTTATGCGAAGATTTGATCTAAGTTATTTGAAGATTCGATTTTTGTTATGCGAAGATTCGATTTTTGTTATGCGAAGATTCGAGTTAAGTTATTCGATGATTCGATCTTTGTTATTCGAAAATTTGAGCTCGAAGCGATTCAGGCTTTGTATTCAAATATTTGAAGATACGGGCTTTGTGTTTGTGTGTGTTATTCAAATATCAGTACTGTATCATTCGAAGACAACACATACTTAGATTTTATTATTTATTTTAAAAATACTTATTTATGATAAAAATAAAGTTAAATTTGGGTTATTTTTCAAATTCAATATGTAGCAAGGCCTTTTTTTACGCCTATCTTTTTCGGTGGCTAACTTTATTTTGAAAATGTTTTATTTACTTCTCGATTAGCTTCCCGCGACTTCATATAAGGTAATAACAAAACCCGACCCTGTGGCTGAATGTATATATGCGACTATATATAACTACATCTGTGTGTATATATTTATAGATATTAACACTAATAGTAAAAATAAAGAGTCTAATGAGTAAATATTATAGATTGAGTTGATTCAAACTCTAAATAGAGAAGGGTAGAGAGAGAGAGAGAGAGAGAGAGAGGATGTCAATTTTTCTACTTTGTACTCTGTTATCTTCTATAGATGTCCATATTTCTAGATGAAGTTATAAGTGCTTATCTTGAATGTTGTTGAATATAAATTCAACATTTTCGAAATTTTGCACCTGACTCGGAATGCGTGATTTACTGAAATTAATAATTACTAAGGTTTTTGAGGGCTGTTTTGTGTTGAATTACTCTTTCTTTCATAGTTTTGACGGCCTCTTCTATGCAAATTGCATAGAAAGATTTACAGGAAATGCTATATACGATGTTTGAATCGAAATTACTATTTCTATTATGTTTCCTGTTTTGATGTCGAAGAATATCTTTCATATTTATTGTGGTCTTATATCGTGTTTTGATATTGTAGTAAATATTCCTGTTGTTATTTCTATGTCATAGGTCTTTGGAAGTGTACAGTATGGTTGATTCTTCGCTATGTTTATATTTTTCTACTCTGTAAATTTCCCTCGTGGCTTATCTTTTGTTTATCATTCTTAGTTTGTTCTTGCCTGAAATAAATTGCTGACTTATCTCAAAGTTGGTCTTTCGTAATTTTCCACTTGGCTTTTTGGTGGAGATTCTGGGTAAGTTAAGGAAGACAAACTCAAGATCGCCGAGAAGACTTTGAAGCCATGGGTGATGTGATCTACATTTTTAGAGACTGAATCCAGGATTCCACCGCCGTGTCAAAGCCGAGACTTCCTTCCAAGATGACGATGTCCCTATAGACGATACGACGACAAAGCCGCTCTTCACGCCGCAAGAAAAAGGACGCAAAGGTACTAGGGACAATTTTTCAAGACTTCGATGGAATCCTTGGCAGAAGCACGTCAGGTTCATGTCAGTAACTGCAATAATTGCAAGCTGTGGGTCACAGCTCCCATAGGGAAGGAGCAATGTAGCAAAGTATTTATTATTTTATTAACAAAGTATCATTTTTTATGTTTATATTTTGCTACTCTGTAAACTTCCCTCGTTACTTATCTTTTGTTTATCAATAATCGTGTTTTCTTACCTTAAATAAATTGCTGTGTAATCCTGAAGTTTGTCTTTCCTAATTTTTCCACGTGGCAATATATTTCTTCAAGAAATATAGAGGATATTTGTTATTATTCAGCGCTCTGTAAAATATGCTTATTTCATTCTCAATATTTTAATATTCGAGGAGCAATGAGTCGAATTTCCTTTTAATAAACTTTTGATTATGGATAATTTTAGGATTGTGTTGAATATTTTAAATCATTTTTATATATAATCAATAGTAATTTTATTATTCAAAGAAACGAATTTTTTATTATATTTGAAAATTAGGATTTTTTTCCATATTCGAAACATCAGACATGTACTGTTATTTTTCTCTAACTTTAATATCCAAAATATAGTTAATTTATCTTTATATTTATTAACCCACACAGCACACAAACATTTCAAATTTTATATAATTTAACATACAATACCATATATATATATGTAAAATAATTATAACATGTATTTAATTTTGAAGTAAAACTAATCTATATATATAAAATTGAATGTCTGTCTGTATGTTTGTACTCTATAGATTCAAAAACCATACATCCAATCGCCGTGAAATTTTGGGATATTATTAGGTATATCCACGGGAAAGTTTTTGAAAAATAATGTCTTGAATATCTTGAATATCCTTAGAGTTATTTGCAGATTTGTAGATTTAACTCACAAGCAGCGCCCCCATTGCGACGATGATAACAAGTTTTTTTATCTATAAGTTTTATTATCACTAAGTTTATTATCTTAAAGAGTATTTATCAAAAGTAAGATTTTCTACCTATTAATTGCGCACAAGTCAAAGTTAGTTTTATCATTTATCTACAAAATATATATTGGGAGAATAGATAAAATGATGATTTTGTAACGTAGAAAATTAGGAAAGACAAAATTCAGGATGACACGGCAATTTATTTGAGACAAGAATAATGATACAATTCCAGGGCAATATACTATTCCTTTAACTTCCAATTACCGAGGGAACCAATTAATATTGATTTTATTCAACTTATCGAGTATTTTTCAAGGGACCGGGAAAAAATGTTCACTTTATCGAAAGATTCAAATTTACGAGCTTAAAATTATCAAAATATATCTTTTTTAAAATAAGTTTATAGAGAATTGTTTTAACAAATGTTCGTTAGTCAAACCTTTACTCGGGTGAAACCCGGGCGAAGCCGGGTACATCCGCTAGTATATTATAAAATAAATAAAGCTACCAGGGTTAAGTTTCTTGTATAACCTTTTATTTTCAAGCTTTCGGACTTGTCAGTCCTTCAACAGGATTATCACGTTAGCAACTTATTAATAAATACAATTGCACATTATTATATACATATTTCAAATACTTATTATATATTGAGATAAAAATATATTACATTATTTCTGTTTGTAAAACTAATGTGTATATATACGTTAATTACATTCTGTTTTATTAATATTTTCTAACACAAAGTAAATTATATACATTAACGAAACTTTATGTGCGGTCAAATTTGAAAGTATTATATATATTAACAACATGCTATAGCTTGTGAATGTCAAAAATATGCGACGAGGAGAAGGGAAATGTTTCAATAAGGAAGGTGATCAATATAAGGCAAGAAAGAGATGAAGCCCAGCTAATCTCCTCATTTGGTCCACGGAATGAAATGGGGTGGATATTCCCGTGTGGGACACGCAGGATAGATTGAGTGCTGCTACACAGAAATGGATATATTTGCAAAAGATATATGCAGAAAATAACTATGAAGCCATTTCAATAAACTACCCTATCGTTGGTTTTTAAAAATAGTTGAGCATTTTATAATCCAGAAAGTAAAAAGCAGAGAAAGAAGATTCAGCTCTATTATAAAAATATCTAAAACCTTTACGCAATAGGTTTCTATATATTCATCTCCATATAGTAATATTTTAGTACTTTTCTAAAAAAAAAATCTCTGAAATATGATTTCGTCTTAAATTGAAGGTAAGCCAATTTTTTAATGAAATTGAAGCTATTTCAGAGCGCGAAATATTTTATTTTTATAAATAAAATTTTATAAAGTAAATAAAGCTTTCAGGGTTAAGTTTCTTGTTCAAATTTTTATTTTCAAGCTTTCGGACTTGTCAGTCCTTCAACAGGTGTATCACGATAATAAAATGATGATTATTGTTATACAAATTAATTTTTACATATTTTAAATATTAATGATATTGAAAGGGGAGAAATTATATATTATCTTCTTTGTGTGTTATAAAATTTATTTATAAAAATAAAATATAGTTATATACTATCACCCTATTCTTTTTGGATGGCCAGACGATCATAATGTTTAAGAAAAGTCTGCTCCTATTATATTCATGTACAGATTATATTTTCCTTACACTTGCACGATAGAAAGCTTTTAGTGTCGAAATAATCTATTAAATACCAGACAACTTTAAGTGCTCAAGTACGAGTGTATTGAATTTGATCACACATTTAAAAATAAATATAGAAATTTGAATTTCTGACCACGCAGAAGTCTGAAATTTTGTCAACTTGAAATGTGTTCATATTTGAACAAGTGTGTACTGTATTTCAGATTTCTATGTTTATTTTTAAGTATATCAAAGGATTTTCAGACAGAGACACACATGTGTGTATATAAGTAAAATAAAATATTAAAATTTATTTTTTCTTGTAAAGAGAGAAGAGAAACCGTCGTTGACGTTGGGAAAAAGTATTTTTAAAAAAGGTTAAATAATTTTAAACTCTAACCAAATTGCACAATTAAAAACAATTGTCAATGTTCAAATCTAGCATTATACAACCACCAGAGTGACTAGTTCCCAACTTCACAAAGACATTTGATTTATTTATTATTCATAGTTCAGGAAATAAATCAGAAATAGCATACAAGTAATTCTAATTTGAAATATTTTTACATCACATTGAGTGGAATTGCAATAAGAGACTGCTTATGCACAGTGAGTATATGCATACGTTTTTTAAAAAACACAAAAATCCAAAATATACATATTTAAAAAGGATTCTATAAAATCTTAAATAAATTGTTTTGAATTAAATTTCAAATTTATAAATACCTATATATTGATACCATGTCTAGCAAGGATATTTTGAATGAGTAAGAGTAATTTGTCCAGTTGTTCTTCTCTTATTTCATACGTTTCATATATATCGTATATATATTCGTTATTTTCGGGAAGATATGGAGTATCGACACATTCATCTATAATATTCAATGTCTCGTACCATTCCCTAAAATATGCATCCACAAGATCCCCCAAATATTCATATACTGGCTCTGGCAAATAAGGCCCTTCATTTACTAATAAAGAAAGTAAAGAATGTGTAATGTTACAAATCGTTTCCTTTCAGAATCTCGAACCTTTTTCAACTTGTTGAATGTTTGCCATCCCGGAGAAGATTGACGTACAGCTTCCATTTTAAAATCTTGAGGTATCGTGGAAATCTTCACAATATTACTCGATAAAATAGATTACTTGTAAGCAACTTTATTTCTAGTGCTTTATACCAGGCACAGAATGTTGGAAAATACCTATATCCTGTTTCTTGCTCAATTTTTTTATTCTCTAGCTTTCGGACCTGTCAGTCCTTCCACAGGAGTATCACGATAACAAATTGATGGTATATATACTATTTTTATACAAAATTATTTTTTGCATATTTAATTTTATAAAGTTTTAATTAACAAAGAGATAATAATAATAGATAGAATATTTACATATTAGATTACGTAATAGAATGTTTACATATTTAACTATAATTTACATATTTTAAATCTAAGGGCTAGTGTTTGTTAATATTGTTTCATGTGTTTCTGATATTTCTATGCATTTTTGTTGTTTGGTTATCATAGATTCTATTGAGAGTCTTTGGTATTTACTGTGGATATTATCGTAATGCACTATTGGTTGGGATAGGTTAAATGTGTGGCCTGTTTCTTTTATATGTTGAACTATTAAAGATCTTGGGTCACTATTAATGATATTCCTATTATGTTCGGCTATTTGAATATTTGCAATAAACTAATATATATGTAAAATATATATATCTTATAATCCGAGTGGAGAGAATAAAAAAAAGTAATAAATTATTAAGTAAATGTTTAGATTGTCGAATGCAAATTTTACTTACAAATTTTTGGCAAATGAGTTTATAAAAAAAAACACATTTAACCAACCCAAAAGAAAAAAATCTATATATACAACAGAACAAAATAATAATTTTAAAAAAGCTTTTTGTTTTTGGTCAAATCAGAAAAAATATTTATATATTTAAATAATATTGAATTGAATATAACGTATATATTTTAAAGTGTATAAAATAAATATAAATGATAAAAATAAAAATATTTTTGTCTAAAACGTGAATTTATCACTTTCTTAAAATTCAGCTTTATATTTTAAATAGATGTTCGAAATATTGATATATTCAAAATACATGTATATATAGGTTTTGTGAAATTGAAAAAAAAAAAGATAATTTTTTAATGGATTCGAAATATATTTCTTTGTATATTGTCGCGCTGGTGACCTGATGTACTGGGATAAAACATCCGAGAAGCCTCTTTAACGTTTATTCACAAACTAATGGTTTTAGAAGGAACACCTTCTAACTAAAGATTATTGTCTTAAATAATCTTCAAGAACAAAAAGTATTTAAATTCAACGATAGGAAAGTATGGGAAAAAAATTATACAAAACTAAATTATGTAAAAATAATTATACATGAAAGTTAATAAGAATAAATAAGTTGTAAAATGTTACCGTAAAGTCAACGAGAAAAGATGTAGCCAAAAGAAGTGGTTTACAACAGTGACATGTGAGCAACCGACTCCCGCAGCGCACCTATCTCCTAACAATATTTATATATTAAAAATATTATGAACGTTATATATGGAGAATTACTATTTCTTGGGTTTTAGAAATAAGTTCGTCCAACGGTTATGTAACAGAGGCTTCATATGATCATCAAGGTACCTTCGTGGCCTGTTTTTCAAAATCTTATATTCAACTTTTTCCAAGTCTCTATATCGTTGTGTCTGACTATCCAAAAATTATTAAGTTAATTTTAATACAATTAAAATTATATTTAAATATGATTTTTTTTAAATTCATTCAATCCGGAAGAAAAATAAGTTTACAAATTTACGATCACTGGATGGTAAGGTTTAGGCTAATTTCTATATTTCCTTTGAATTTTGTGTTCAATTCTTAATATACTTCAGACTACGTAGAGGTTTTGAATACTATTAAATAAAGTACATCAAATATATATTTACATTCATGTATATCATATATACAAAAATGAGAACCTGTCTCTTTAAAAATGCCTTAAAATAATGCCTCTTATCACACTACTATTACCGAACGTAAGTGATGAGAGGAAAGCCCGAAACAAAGGTATACAGGTTGGCTATTTGCCTGATTTTTCCTAGTTTTGCGGCTCATTTTTTATTACCGACTTTTTATCATCTAGACGTATCTCCAAAGAAAATGTGGTCGCTCAGGATAGTTGATAAAATTTGTGGACGACTGCATGCTGACTATTATCAACGGTAGATCCACAGTCGGTAAGAATAGAAACTATAGCGGCTCCTCCATCGTTGACTATTGCATCTCACTTATTGTGTAACTCCGCCTTTGCCTGTCCCAAGCCCGGGTGAAAAAGAAGGAGAGGGAGCAGTAACAAGCTCGCTAAAAAACATAGGCTCAGCTGGCCCGGCTGATAGTACCCTGTAAGGGCTCCTCCAGGGATAGTGATGAGCAGCATCTGTACTCCATGTTAGGAGCGGCTGCACATGGTGTCTGTTCCTCATGTCAGAGGCGGCCATTTCTTTTGGAGCTAAGTCGGCTTGCCACTGAGTAGTGCTCTCAGTCTTAATGACAAAGGCAGACGCATTCTACTTCACCCAGTCATGATGGTTGTCAAATAGACACCATCAAGAGTCACAAATTGATACCCTAATATGATAGAGTGGAGATAAGAAAGAAGAACATGCATTTGGAAATTCTAAAGTATTTTTGATGTTCTAATTTTGATACAATATTTTAAAGGTTACGTTCGAAACTTAATACAGTCGAACTTGGATAATTCGAACCCCAAGGGACCATAAAAAAATTCGAATTATCCAAAAATTCGAATTAGAGATGTTTTGAATAAAAAGGCTTAAAACAATAAAAATCTCACAATTTCGATCAATTCCTTTATTAAGAATAACATTAGTTGCTGTAAATTTACATTTTTACCGTATATTTAGATTATGTGCAATAATTGTATGTATATACTATATACATATTAAAAAAATTTAAAACTGATGTATTAATGTACAAAAAAAAAAAAAAAGCCAGATTGCTGGTTTAAAAAATGTACAGATTATTCTGCTTCGTTGGAACTCTGAAATTTAATTTTTGCCAAAGAAGTCAGAAATCTTAGCCTGTTTTCTAGAATTAAGTCTTTCAGTAAGGACAAAGGATTCTAACATATTCAACGAGTGGAAAATAGAGGGACTTACGTCATTTTTACTTTCAAAAAAGCGTCTAAGTTGCATGATATAGTTCGTTGCTTCGGCCGCACTTGGAACGTTCATTTCCCCGGCAACTGATGACTCGTCTTCATCACCCGATGCCTCGTCGCCGTCTTGTTTTTCAATGTTGTGGTTGGGCACTTCAGCGATGATATCTGCGTCGGTTATCTCACCACATACTGCAACATCGTCATCCACGTTTAAGAAATCGTCATACGAGATGGTAGGATTAGAAATGACGTCCTCCCAGCCGTCAACTGAAGGCATCGTTTCCGCTATAATATCATCTGCATTTTCTTCATCCTCCTCCTTTTTTACGAAACCAGCTTTTTTAAAACAGTGTTTGATCGTTTCGGACGTTACTTGGTCCCAAGCTTTCTTACACAATCGAGAGGCTTGAAGAACGTCTAGTTTGATTTTAAGGGCTTCGGAATCTCCTGTCAATATGTTCTCAACTAGAAACCGTCTGTAAAAATGCTTAAGATTTTTGATGACTCCCTTGTCCATGGGCTGGATAACCGAAGTCATGTTGGCAGGAAAAAAAATTACTTCCACATTTTCCATTGGGGGGATTGAGTTGTGTGCAGTACAGTTATCGATAAATAAAATAACTTTTCGTTTTTCTTTTGTGAACTTTTTGTCCAAGTTCAACAGCCACTTCTCAAAAAGATAACTAGTCATCCAAGCTCTTGCGCTGTTTGCATAGTCCACTGGCTTCGTTTTGACGTTCTTGAAACAACGTGGATTGGCTGCCTTGCCTATCATCAATAGAGGAAGCTTTTCAGATCCATCCATATTTGCACCAACCAGGAGAGTGACTCTCTCTTTGCTTAGTTTCCCCCGTGACATTTTTCATGCTTAAAAGCTAGCGTTTTGTCAGGGGTGCATTTAAAAAAAAGACCCGTTTCATCAACATTGAAGACGTCTCTAGCGTCTTTATCCTGGATCAATTCCCGTAAATTATTTTTCCATTGTTCGGCTACTTGTAGATTAACGGCCCCACTTTCTCCACAAATGGTTTTGAACGAAATTTTGTTGCGTTCTTTGAAGCCATCTAGCCACCCAGAACTCGCCTTAAAATCGGGTTTCCCCATTTCAGTAGCAAATTGTTCAGCTTTGCTTCTTATAAGGTGACCACTCATGGGAATCTTCTTATCTCTTGCTTGCTTGAACCATTTTAAAACACATTTGTCCAAATCAGGATTTCCCGGCTCCCTTAACCTTTTTCGGCCTTTATCACACTCACTTTCACTCCTGAGAAATTTTTCTTTATTTTTAAGTACGTCGACAACGTGTTTCGAGGAATCCCAAAGTCCTTAGCAATATCGGATTTTTTTTCATCCCCATCTCTACTTCTTTAATCGCCGCTATTTTTTCAGCCAACGTCAAAGTTTTGTATGTTCGAAGCGCCGACATATTCGCTCCTTTTAGCTTTCTTGATAAATAAGGAATCTCAAAAATCCAATAAAAATAAATTTATTATATATAGTACTTCTCTTGCGGCAAGATATTGCCACGTGGAAAATTAGGAAAGACAAACTTCGGCGTGACACAGCAATTTATTTAAGGCAAGGACAAACTATAATTGATAAAATAAAAGATAAGCAATGAGGGAAGTTTACAGAGTAGCAAAATATAAACTTAAAAATTGATAACTCTGTTAAGAAAATAATTAATAATAATAAAATAACAAACGTTTATTACAATATTACAACGTCATTTCGCAAAATTTCACGCCTTGAACCGGCATCAGGTCCTTATTTTAACTCGTAAAAGTTCGAATTATCCAAGACATAATTCGAATTAACCACGATTTTTTAACATTATTTATATAGGAAATTCTAGGGACCAAGATAAATATTCGAATTAAAGAGGTTTTCGAATTAAAGAAGTTCGAATTATCCAAGTTCTACTGTATGTACTTTCAGAGCATTTAATATAAATTTAACCTCCGACTTTTTTAGACAATTTTGATAAAGGAATTTATTTTAAAAACACATTTAAATCATATCCTAAAAAAAAGATTAATATTTTGAACCTAAATGAGAAACCTGGGTATAAGTTAAATGACCTATTTCACAAATAAACCAAAATATTCAAATATATATATTATATTCTTAACATTATATGTGTTTTCACTGTTAAAAAAATATTTTAAATATCTCAAAATATAAAATGTAAATTTTAAAAAAAGAAACTATAATGATTCAAGTTGAAAATGCAAATATATTTTTCATTTTTTAAATATATACATATTAATATCTATAAAAGCTATTTCGTCGAAGTACATAAAAAAGCTTCCAAAAACAAATATTTCAATAAAGTTATTAATCATATACAAAAGCTAGAAGAGATTTTCAGTCCGTTATATTTTAAATATCTAAAACGATCCAATATATTATACTTCATTTAAAATAATACGCTTAGAGTTTCGACTATTTCGTTCATAAATTCCATTAAATTGTCAAGTAGATCTTTCTTTGATAAAAACTTTTCATGGATATTCCTTATATTATTGCTGTACTGTGAAAGATCAGCTTCATAGAGGGACTTCCTCAACTGAGTTGACGTTAGGAAGTATTCCTCTTCGAACATTCTCCGCACATTCCTTAATTCCGTTTTGCCAAACACAGTCGTTTCGCCTATCACGATAAAGGATTTAATCATTGAGTATGTGTCATCCACTTCAAGCAAATACCTAAAAGCCCTTTGAAAATTACTTCTCATTTCCGACGCCGTAAAATAATGACCTTCTAATTCCATTATAATCTTGATTAATGAACTATCCAAAATTACTTGAGTATAAGCTACGTTTATCTCTAATAGGCAGAAATATATCCTTTAATGACGTTCATATGTTTATATACCTGATGATCATTTGAATATTTGAAATGTTTATTAAAATGTTAATTTTTTAAATAAGAAATCTAAGTAAATATGCTGATATTAATGTTTTAGAATTATAAGCTATGTGGTACAGGCCATGATAATCATGGTGGATAGTTAGCGACTGCTTTTACTGTAAGCACACCACATGTCTACACATGTGAAAAGCAGTTCGTCTTTGCACTTACAAATGTGCCAGAGCCCCGTTTGGTTACTTGCACTCGCTGGTGGGGTTGGACTTTTGCAAGAATCGGGGGCCATTGGAGCATTTTCTTTTTTAAACAGAAAAAAAGTGTCCAATGCGGGAATCGAACCCGGGTCGTAGCGGTCGAAAACCAAACGGTTTAACCAGCCTTCCACCGACCCCCTATAAGCTATGTTATGCTTATGATTGTATCACAATTTTAAATACATATTCCTCTCATTTCTTATAGTAAGATATATTTGTAATATACGTATATAATACTATACGTGATGAAATTGTGAAAAACTTTTTAAAATATCAAAATATTTACTCAAAATGAGTTTCTTTTTATTTAAAATTGCTAGCTTTCAAGCGATAATCGCTCTTTGTCGTATTTTATTTTTCAATACTCTGTGTGAAAGCTAGATTTGGAATAGGAACTAACCTATAAGTTTCGGTTTGGCTTTCAGTGTTTTTTTTTTCTTTCTTGTCTTGCTAAATGCAATAAATAATTATTTTGTTGCTTTAAAGAGAGTTGTAATTATTTAAAATACTACAATTTATGGTAGCAGAGCGTGGTTCAATTTAAAACTTGAGAAAAAGCGAAAATATTTTATCAGAAGTTTGATACGTTTATTCTAATCGGTAAACAAAGATCTCTTCTGCATAAAGTATGTAAATTTTGAAATATGTTTCAATAGAATTTGAATTATATTGATAAAAGAAAGTTTTAAATAGAAGGATTAAAAAAAACATTTTTGAATTATAAACTACCTTTAAACTATATTGCTTAATTTTAAAAAAGTTGAAAAACAAGGCTAAAATGGATTGCAATTTTTCGCCAACGACAAAAATTGAACCTTTAACAGGAACAAATTATCCGATTTGGGCTTTAAAAGTCGGAGCACTTTTACGTGGAAAGAAATTATTTAAATGCGTAATTTCGGATCCCGAGCCTGATATAAAAGATTAAGTCGCTTCACAAATATGGAGTGAAAAGAATGACAAAGCCTTTGGAATTATAGTTACAACTCTATCAGATGAACAAGCAGGAATGTTTCTAGATGAAACTAAAGCAAAGAAAGTATGGGATGAATTAAAGAAAATCTACACGGGCAACCTAGAAGATAAGATCATTGGTATTGGACTTGAACTTAAGAATATCAAGATGAGAAATAATGAATCCATAAACGAATATATGGCTAGAGCCAAAAATATTGCCTCTCAAAGTTCTTCACTCGGACACCAAATATCCCAAAGAGAACTAGCGTTTCATATTGTGCGAGGTATCCATCCAAGATTGGAAAAGATCGCTGTTGTACTGAGAACTAGAAGAGAATTAACTCTTGATGAAATTCGGCAGTCACTTAGAGAGGAAGAGAATCGAATGAATTCTAAGATGAGTGGGAGTCATTCTGATGAAAATGAACAGGCTTACAGAAGTAAAGACAGAAGAAATCACTATCAACAGAATCGACAAAAGGAGTGTTTTGTTTGCCATAAAAAAGGACATTTAGCTAAAGATTGCTGGTTCAAAAATAAGCGAACTCAAGAACAACATGGGAGAATAAATGCAAATTCAAATACGAGCTATAACAAACAAAATTTCAGAAATAATGCGAATACCGTCTCAAGCAAGCCTGCGGAACAAACTTTCAATACCAGCACAGATCGATTTTTTGAAAACTGGTGGATACCAAACCTGGTGTCTTGACTCAGGGTGTACTACGCACTTATCTCCACACTTGGACTGGATGGAAAATGTAATGCCTTATGAAAGTAAGATAAATTTGGCAGAAGAAGGTAAAGTTACTCATGCTACAGCTAAAGGTGATATCAAGGTTTCTACTTGTACCGAAAACGGAATTGAGAATGTTCAAATTAAAGGAGTTCTGCATGTACCTAACTTAAGGTCTAATCTTTTATCAATATAAAATTAACTAACAAAGGAAATACTGTAATTTTCAATAGAGATGGAGCAAAGATTTACAATGAACAGGATGATTTAATTGCAGAGGCTCAAATCCAGGATAGGATGTATGTAATGGAAACAAGTCCGAGAGAGTTTATACAGTTTTTAAGTTTCTCCTTGGGAAGACTCTTTGTTAATAGGTCCGCTTCCATTTCGTCACTCCTAACACTCTTCAACGGGCTTTAAAAATATATCGACTGTATCTAACAAGAATTATTTACAAATACAAACGAGCGCATAATATCTACGCTGTGCTCGTATGTATTTGTAAATAATTCTTGTTTAGATATAGTCGATATTTTTTAAGCCCGTCGAAGAGCGATTATCGCTTGAAAGCTAGCAATTCTTAATAAAAATAAACTCATTGTGAGAAAATATTTTGTAATTTTTAAAAATATATAATACGATTTATACAATGTGTTCTTAATATATTTACTATTAAATCTATATATAAAAGGTATGTTCTAGAAGGAACTAACCTTAATACCTGAATATAAATTCCTTCTCAGAAGTCTGACATGTTGTGTTGTAAAGTTTCCTCCTGGTGAAAGAGAGTTAGATTCTTAAGTGTTGTGATAGGACACTCTATATATATTTATTACGAAAACCTACAACCCATTTGTACCTCTTAGACCTGTGGAATGGTTGCGTGATGTGTTGGTGTGGCTTGTGGAAAGGCCGCTGATAAAGTTATAATTCAAATTAATTTATTTAAAGCCAGAAATATATAAAGAGAAAAGAAGTAACGGCCGTTGAAGCAAGCCTTGTTATTTTGATGACGCGCGTGGCCAGAAAGTCCCGTATTGCCGTCCCGCGCGCATGCGTAGTCAGGTCGCCACACTACCGCCCGTATGTGTAGTGAAGCTTTGTCCCAGTTCGCGCTCGCTGAAGCAAAGTGTGGTCGCCACAGACCTATTATAGCCTATCATCTCTCGCCTGTCATACAATTCTCCAGATATTCAATTACTACCCTCGCACCCCTAGTTAGATTATGAAATTCCATTTTAATATTTAGCATCCCATGCTTTATTACAGACATTAGAAAATCAAAACTAAGTCTAGAATTCAACATTTTTATTCTCAGTATGAGAGAAAGACATGGTTGTTATTGATTAATTGAAGGCTAAATAGTTGTTGTTGCTGTTGTGTCCAATGAAGAGCCTCAGATGTCCCCATGCATCTCTATCACAGCAGTCGCAACGTCCACTATCTTGGATCTGTAAAGCTGCTGCTCTGGGTCCATGTCAATAAGACCAAAAGTAATATAGTGATATTAGTTTTCACTACTAATATTTAAGTATTTCGTGCGAGAAAATGGGAAAGCATTATGCTTGCGGTCATCATAAAATACCTTTAATATTGGACCTCACTACAGTGATATGTATGGAAATCTGTAGGACCAGTAATTTTATAAATAGCCATACCATTATGTGGTATTGAAAAATAGATTCTATAGTTTTGTATTCTTACCTAGAGATAAAATACAATGATCACTTTAAAGATAAAAATTAACTAGTGTGTAAAGAGAACATTGTGTGCTCTCTAGATGTAGTTTACCCAGTCGTGATGCAAATTGAATTGCCAATGTGCTACAATAATAAAAGTATATATATATATATATATATATATTGGAACAATAAATTCATTATAAATCCAATATATGCATCTTTTTTAAAATATATATATATATATAGTGTAGAAACTATATAACAAAATTATAACAGTGATTCTAATTTTAAAAACTTAAGGAGCAAACTGATAATAATGATAACTTATATCAGTTAGATTTGATTAGATTAGCAAGCTAAATCTAAATTAATTATAACAATAAATAGTTATTTAATTTTATAGTCCAGTTTTGTATTAAGATTATCTTCACTATTATGATCATTTAAATACAAATTATAAAATTTGTAAAATGTTATTAATTTGTAGATAGAGAGAGAAAAAAAAAAAAAAAAAAAAAAATTCTTTACTTCTATTACATCCTCAAGTTAATTATATATTTATAATTAATAACAATAAAAAAAAATTAACAAAGTAACGTCTATTACATCGGCTTTTACACGTCATTCAGACATACTCTAATCCTATATATAGAATAATCGAAGAGATAATATATATAATAGTTAGAAAAAAGAGAGAAAGACAGAACCATGCACTTTTAATCAAACTAATAATAAGGAAAAAAAAAAAAAAAGAGTTTTATAAAGAAGGTAGATAAGATTGTTAGTATATATATATATATATTTTTATGATTTTATATTTTATCCTTTTTTTTTTTTTAGAAAGATTTTTAAAGGTTTTTTTATTTTATAATATGATTATAAATAGTTGTATTTAGTAATATATCTATAGTATGAATTAACATTTGTTATAAGTTTGGATATTATGTTTTGAAACCCTAATGGTAGACCAGACATACACAAAAAACTTTAAATTGAAATAAATTGGAAAAAGAGATCTGCTGGAACGGGGATCATCAGATAAAATTCCAGCGACATTTCAACCCCTTCTTTATTATGTCATAGATCTCTTTTAAACCGGATTTTATGTGTTAATATTAAGTTGTTTCAGTGAAATATTTAAATGAACATATATAGTAGATACAAATGTTAACAAATTCAAACTGTAAACCTACCTCTGTCGTGGAGTCCTCCATTGTGAATATCTATTTCTGGCTACCACATGTCGCGGGAGGGGAATGTCCCCCCACATTTCAAATTTAGACCATTTATTTAGAATTCCTTTGAACAACAAGAAAATTAAAGAAGAAAGGAAAAATAGTTAAGGGAAGAAAGCTAAATTTCATAATCTTTACAGCTAGTTATATCAAAATAACTGATTTAACACTTATTCATCTTTTAATATTCCTTTAAAAAGGCAAATTATAATAGTTTAATAAAGCTATTAATTTTGTAAATTCAACTTTATTTAACTTCCATTTTCCTCCCCAGAAATTGGAGATTAAACAAAAATGAACTATATACTTTAACACTTTAAAAATCTTGTGAAAAAATCTTTTAATCAGTTATTTAATCAAAGTTTAATTAACTGTTAAAGATTATAAATTTGTATTAGTTAATATTAATAGAAATTATAGAAAGTTGAATTCATAAATGGATATTTCCATTTATTTTTTTTAATATTTTATAATTGATATACTGTTGAAATATTTTACTTGTTTGATACTAAATTTGTTTTTAATAAATTCCATGTTTAAATTTTTAACATCTTCTATGAAATTATCTAAAATATTATTTATTCTATAAAATCTTAGAAACTGACCATAATATATACCTTTACAGCAATTTAATGATATATTAGAATTCATATTACAGTAATTTATAATATTGAAATTATAATTACTCTTTTTGTTATAAACTCTAACAGCACTATTTGTAAGGTCTATATTCAAGTCTAAAAAGTTAACTTTTTTGTTTCTATAAATTTTTTCATTGTTCTTAAGTTTCAAGTATTTAGGATATATTTCAGGTATTAATTTTTTAAACAGTGGATTATTAAATATTATTATGTCATCTACATATCGGAATATTTGCCAATTAATATTATTTTGTAGAAAGTATTCTCTTTCTCTTTATTAAAAATAAAGAAGGCATCTCCTGACCACGAGCACATGCGCTTTTTAGATGGCAGAGCGCCATCTAGTGGAGCAAAAATAAACTAAACGTTTATTTAGCTTGCTCCGAGATATTTGGCAAACCCAATTTCTTGATAAATCAAGAAAAGCCATCCACGAACGCGTTTCGCGCTGTTGGCGCTCGTCAGCGTGGAGAAGGCTGTAACCACTGCGACCAAAATGATTTTTGGTCCCAATGGCTTCCCGAAAAATCAAGAAATGGGTATTTAAGGCCAAATTTGCGTAAAGACGCTTAACACATGAAAAAATAATAGAAAAAATAAAATATAAGTGGGTCAGGTGTTGATATTAAAAATAAAGAAGGCATCTCCAGTCCACGAGCACATGAGCTTTTTAGATGGCAGAGCGCCATCTAGTGGAGCAAAAAAAACTAAACGTTTATTTAGCTTGCTCCGAGATATTTGGTCAACCCAATTTCTTGATAAATCAAGAAAAGCCATCCACGAACGCGTTTCGCGCTGTTGGCGCTCGTCAGCGTGGAGATTCGGGAAGCCATTGGGACCAAAAATCATTTTGGTCGCAGTGGTTACAGCCTTCTCCACGCTGACGAGCGCCAACAGCGCGAAACGCGTTCGTGGATGGCTTTTCTTGATTTATCAAGAAATTGGGTTGGCCAAATATCTCGGAGCAATCTAAATAAACGTTTAGTTTATTTTTGCTCCACTAGATGGCGCTCTTCCATCTAAAAAGCACATGTGCTCGTGGTCAGGAGATGCCTTCTTTATTTTTAATATCAACACCTGACCCACTTATCTTTTATTTTTTCTATTGTTTTTTCATATATATATATATATGTCTCCTAATAAAGCAACATCAGTGTATATGTGTGTGCGATTCCTCTTTATAGTAAGAACCTTTTTTTCATTAGCCGATTATTTGAGGATATACTTGGGATCAAATTCCTCTATTGTCTTTATTAAGTACAAATAGATTATTGTGGATTCAAATCACCTGGGACGTC
Source organism: Cordylochernes scorpioides (assembly GCA_030710605.1). Classification (NCBI taxonomy): domain Eukaryota; kingdom Metazoa; phylum Arthropoda; class Arachnida; order Pseudoscorpiones; family Chernetidae; genus Cordylochernes; species Cordylochernes scorpioides. The sequence goes on from CP092886.1 coordinate 17,739,414, forward strand.
CGCTAGAATTCTTATAAAGAAAATTTTCATTATATGAAACATTTGACAGTAATGTAACTATTTTCTTTTAACATACAGGAATTCCGCTGAAATAGTCTTAGCCTCATATCCTCGCAAGTCTACGACATCTTGACTAACGATAGCTATAGCCTTTTGAAGAGTAACAAAAAATAAATATTGACAACAAACATTTTTTGTAACGTGCGCACATTAAAAGCTTCCAAAGTAATTCGCATTTGAATCTAAGAGGTACCGTATCTAATCGGCATAATTGTAAATTATATTCCTTTAAAATATTATTCTGTATATAAATATTTATTTATGATGAAATTGTGAAAAACATTTTAAAATTACGAAATATTTTTCACAATAAGTTTCTTTTAATTTCAAAACGTTAGCTTTCAAGCGATTATCGCTTTTAAACTGGCTTAATAAAACAATATCGACTATATCTTACAAGTAATATTTACAAATACATGTTTTTGTAAATATTTATTGTAGGATATAGTCGATATTGTTTTTTTTAAGCCCGTTGAAGAGCGATTATCGCTTGAAAGCTAGCGTTTTGAAATAAAAAGAAACTTATTGTGAAAAAATATAAATATTTATTAATTATTTTTTTTCACAATATGATAAATGAAAATATTTGGTAAAGTAGCCTTTAATGTAGGCATTTAGTCGAGTGATAACGTTATGATTCTGGATTTAAATATTAAGAGGGAATTCTTATATAAATATATGTGTAAAAAAATAAAATATGGTTAACTTAACAAAGTCCAACCATTTCTAGTATGCTGACCATATCGGACTGGATAGTAGATGGACGCATGGATAGGCATCAAAATGTAATAGCAACGAGCCTCAGAATGCATGCGTCAAAGTTTCAAGACACACCACTCCAACCCTGCTATATTTTTCATTATTAAAGATAAAAAGGCATTATATATAATATTAAAGTACTTTAAGCGATTTTCTCAGAGGGGCCTCTGGTTATTTGATATTTTATGATTAAATTTTTACTGGAATTATTAATGTTATGATTAGGTATGAGAAATTGTTTTTACAGTTGCGTACTCATTTGCACCTTTTTTTTCATCATATAAACTAGATGTATTTGAATTTTCTATATTTTTGTTATCATATTCAATTTGGAAACCTTATATGAGAAGAGATACAAACACAAATTTTATTTCGAAAAATATTTTAAATAGGTTAGAAATATGTTAGGAAATATGAATAGCACACACAATAAAGCAAAATTTTCCTATCATTCTATTCTAGCCTATACCTCTATTGTTTGAAACAAAGGAAATTCATTCTACATTGTTGCATAAATTATGTTTATTTTCGTATATTACATTTATTATTTCACACATTCTAGTATATTAACATATGTCAAAAATAATTAGTTAAGCATTAATTATTCCAATACAAAAAGCGATAGGGAGGTATAAAACATCACATTAAACTGATAAAACCTCAAAGTTATTCGTAAGAAGTTGAAAGTTTGAAAAATGAGAGATGACTGCTTTCAAGTTTGTTGTATAGGATATGGTGCTACACTTTTCCATATTTTTTCAATATTCGCGATAATCTTATCAATGGTTGTTTTACTTGCTATATATGTTTCGTAAAAAGCTTCTATGAATTCACGAGTTACAGAAACAGGTTGGGCGACAAAGTTCAACACAAAATCTGATATATTTGAATATTCCTCCAAGTAAGAAGCTCTGAGCTTATTCAAATTCTGACAAATCTGCTCAGTCAATGTAGCGTTGCCAAGGCCTATATTCATTAATTCGTACTTGAAATGAATCTGCTTCAGATAATCGAGAGCTTCTTGCAAAAACTGATTAAAATCAATGGCGGTAACGCCTATTGCTCCCATTTCAAATCTAAGAGCAAACCAATGCAAATTACCAAAAATTTATTTGATCCGACGAAGAAAAATGTACTACTTTCGAATAGACTTAGTTATATTGTTTCTCTCTTTTTATATTTTAATTCTAATTTACATTTACGCTGCATTTACGCATTTTTAAGGAAAATGTAAATTAGAATTATAAGATACTAGCGGACGTACCCGGCTTCGCCCGGGTTTTACCCGAGTAAAGGTTTGTCTAACGAATCTCTCGATAAAGTGAACATTTTTTCCCGGTCCCTTGAAAAATACTCGATAAGTTGAATAAAATCAATATTAATTGGTTCCCTCGGTAATTGGAAGTTAAAGGAATAGTATCTTGCCTATGAATTGTATCATTATTCTTGTCTCAAATAAATTACCGTGTCATCCTGAATTTTGTCTTTCCTAATTTTCTACATTACAAAATCATCGTATCATCATGATAATATTTAGAGCATATTGTTGAATTATAACAGATAAATTAGAATATTTATCTTGATTATTTTTAGGCGAAAAGTTATTTCAAAATTTTATTTGCTAGTAACATATATATATATATATTTAAATTATGCATATACTGACCACTAACATGAGCGTTTTATATGGCAGAGCACCACCTAGTGGAACAGAAATCAACTAAACGTTGATATAACCTGTTCCCTGATATTTGGCCAACCCATTTCTTTTTGATAAATCAAAAGACACCAACCACGAACGCTTTTCTTTTTATTATATATATATATCTTAATGATCAATATATATTCAAAACAATTCTGAAAATTTTAAATAAAAATATTCTCGTATATATATTAATTAAAATTACCAAGTGCAAAGTGAAAATAATTAAACTATCAAATGGACATAAAACTGAACACAAAAAAGATATAAAGCTATGGAAAAAGAAATTTCGAAATAATTTTAAAGCTTTTTTTTTTCTTTTAGGCTGAAATTACAGAATATTATACACTTTGTAGACTTAGGATAAATTTGCCTTTTCATTAGAAAATTGGCGCTTATGCAAATGTCTATTACACTAAAAGAAAGACGTTTTAGTAGTCAGTGTATAATTTCTATGAAGGCCAGTTTTATATATAAATATCTTGGTATTAGAAAGAGAGAGAATGGCAATTATAAATACAAATTCCTTATTTTAAAAGTAAAGTATGAATTTAAAATATCGATTCACATGGAGCGAATGATTAACGCGAGGAAAAATATTATTAAAATATAATTTTATTAGTGAAAATTTGACAAAAAAATTCCTAGACAGAATTAATTCTGATTGCTAATTCAGTAAACAACAACAACACACACAGGAGAATATGTTTCATGCAGAGATTGAAATTGTTACACATTAAAGCAGAACGGCTATAAGTTTTTATTACATATAATTTATAAATCAATCCCACATTTTAATTTTGAAGCTGTGATTTATTTTCCAAAACTTCCACGTGATTTTGTTTCTCAATTAAAAAATCTTGTAACAAATCAATGATTTTTAAATATAAAAAATAGGGCGCCATCTGTTATTGGGAATTTGAAATATTTACTCGTATTTTCTAGTAAATCAAAGCAGTTTTATAATGCCCTTACTGCAAAGATAAAATAAGAAGGCCTGGCTTATATCACTGGTGAACCCATAAGACAGGTCCTGCGATTATATTTTTTAACTACAGTAGGATAGTGGAAACTTGTTTTAATTAAGAAAATATATACGCGTCACATAAATAATTAACATTTTTCAATAATTTCAAAAATATTCGGACATAGTGTAACATAGTGATACATTCATATAACCTTTCTCTATAAAGCCTTTATGAACTCATTTAAAGAATGTGCTTAGTAAAGGCTGATATTTATTTATTTATTCAACTTGCTCTTCCAATAAGTCATTCTATTTGCCTGTATATCTAAATACATTTGGGATCTATTGTTTACTATATTCCAGACTACGTGGAATTTGGAAATGACTTGTTCAGTTAAATAGGCAGTGACTAACCTCGTTATTATTCAGTATTTTTATAGGCTTCATATGTAAACATGGACTGCATCTTTTGAGCCACTCCTCTTGGTTGTTTCGTCTAATTTTTTAACTTCATTATATACTTATCTTGTCCGTAAAAGCCTCTAGTCTAGGCACTGAATATAGGGGGGAAGGGATGACTGTGGTTTCCTGCCTTGCTATATTATAAGCAAGTGACAAAAGGTCAATTTGATTCCAATTCTTTTTCTCCACGTCAACGTACATCAGTCATTCCTCAAAGTCATATTTAGTTTTTCTATCAAGCCGATTGTCTGGGTGGTATGTCGTGGAAAGTACTGACATTCAACCTATTTTAGCTAGGTTTAAGAGCTTGGCTCAAAATTAACGCTTTCGGACCGAAATCATTTCTCTAGGCGCTCCATACTTGTGGTAAATGTCATTGAATATAAAATTTGCGATTTCATAAGCTCCTCAGGTTGGTATTGCTTATTTAGTGAGAAAATGTAAGCGATCACCCAACGGTTAAAATATTTTGTAAACGGGAACCTAGTCAACAGGTATATGGCTATTTTCTTAAGGAAGCAGACAGGAATCATAGCTTATATTAAAGCTGCATTTGGGGTATGCTCTTGCGCCGTTGGCATTCTATTTAATTTACAAGAAAATTACGATTTATTTTCTGAAGATACCTAGCCAATAAAAGCTTCCAATAATTTCTAGAAATCTCAAGATATCCGGCAGAAGGGGCGTTATGATTCAAGGATTTCTAAATTCAAAGTTGTGCGCTCCACACGCGCGCGCGTCCTTACATTATATCTTTAAAAAAAATGATTTTTTAAATTTATATTATCTAGTTTTTATAAAACCCGATTTATTTTATTCATACTATAAAAAGCATGATATATCGGACATTTTAATGAATACTTGAAAACCTTTAAAAGTAACCTATGCGAACCGGTGGGTGAACCTAATGCTTTGCGATCTTAAAATAGCTTTCACTATGAAGTTGTACTTCCCTATAATGCATGGAAAACTGCTTGCCCATGCTATGTGTTCCTCGCTATTAATCTACATTATTGTTTCATAATCTTTCAGATTAAAAAATCAGCTTTTAAGAAATATTCCTAAACGCCTTATTGTAAAAGATAACGGGACATGATTTATAGTTATAGGACATTTTTTCCCTTTAGCCGATAAAATTTAAGACCCAAGGGGTACAAGCCATTTAATGAGGATTCGATGCGCTTTAACTTTCGCTAGAAATTTTTAATATGAACTTTCAGATTCCAAAATATTTGAAAGCAGTATAACAATTTTTTTTGGGACATAATTAGTTTTGCTTAACTCAATTTCCTTGAAAATGTACGGCATAATGACTCTAGAAATAAGTTAAAAGGAATATTGACCAAAAAAAAATGAAATTCACGAAAATCGGGTAAACGTTTGAAGCAGCTAACAATCCTTTAGGTACCAATCTAATTTGCATAACATTTTAGGGTATTTTGCATATAGCATAAAAGTTAACTTATCCTCGTATGATCCTATCAGACTAGTCCATTATTGCTCAGATACGACACAGAAGCAGTAATATAGTCTTAGAGCATGTGTAATGGTCTTTTAGCGAGACATTTCTAACACCTCTTCCGTAAACACTACAAAAGGCAAAAGAAGTATAAAGTACAAGTGGGTCTCTAGCCATTTTTTTTCAAACTTTTTAAAATATTACCCTATATAAAAAAAGGTATAAATCAATCTGCATCTTCAATATAAAATTTGAAAATTAAAAGGTTCATTCAGGCTTCATTCAAATATAGAGAATATTCGGCAAATCGTTCAAACACGAGAATATGTATTCGTAACAAAATGGCCCGTTATTCCATTATATTAAATTCTATACTAAGCATTCATCTATTTACCAAAACCTTTTCTATATAGTTGAAATGAGACTTTCAGAAGATGCAAATTTTATTATATCAATTAAAATATATATTTTACAAAATGGATATCCATCAATCATTATGAAGCTATGATAAATGGTGGTATTTACAGCATATAGACTAACAGATCAAAGTTACTCTAATCAAAGTGAGAAATTAAGATTCCGTCAAGGTTTATTGTTCAGGATTCTGTTGTAGCTGAGCCATTTGCGCGATAATATTATCGATATTTTCTTTTCTTATCGTATAAGTCGCATAAACACCTTTCATATAGCTAGCTTCCATGGAAATCTCAGAAACGATTACACTTTCGACTAGACATTTGATTTCGAGATGTTCCTTCTCGTAAGAATCCTTGATCCGATGCCAGGTCAGAGACTCCTGCTCTGTCATCTGTTCGAGGTTAAGAAGTCCCTTTATGTTTTCGTATCTTTTGTTAATATCCTCTAGATCAAAGTAGGCCATCTGCAACAACTGAAAATATTCAGGGCCGGACATGGTTTCATCTTCTGCTTCCATGTCGATATTTTGGGGAAATGGGAGGAAAACTTCCAAATAATGCTCGAAGCCGAATAAAATGAATATTCCTCTAAGAACCAGCTCTGTATCAACTGCAGGAAGAGGCTTGAAAAAAGCCATTATTGCCAGCTATTTATATATCTCTCTAATTTGCAATGACGATTCTATGCAAATATAGCTTATCAAATAATTTTTAATATCAATAATATGCAAAAACAATTTAGAATTTATTTTATTTGAAAGATGCTTGCTTATAGTTCACTTATGTAAAATTGCTCTTCCAATTGTAAATTATATATTCATCGAATGGGTATCAGCTAAAAACGAACATTTTCAAAACATAATCTTTATGTTAGAATCTAAACACTCAATTTTACTTGATAGAAATATTACAAATATTTCTGTATTCTTTATGCGTATCGGGTATGTGCCTTATTTTCTAATAAGGAAATTCACGCTCTGCAAAATTTGGATTCGATAAATAAATAATTTCTGGTCTTCATACACACACACATTGGAGAATATAGAGGATTTTTAATACAGTAGAACTTGGATAATTCGAACTTCTTTAATTCGAAAACCTCTTTAATTCGAATATTTATCTTGGTCCCTAGAATTTCCTATATAAATAATGTTAAAAAATCGTGGTTAATTCGAATTATGTCTTGGATAATTCGAACTTTTACGAGTTAAAATAAGGACCTGATGCCGGTTCAAGGCGTGAAATTTTGCGAAATGACGTTGTAATATTGTAATAAACGTTTGTTATTTTATTATTATTAATTATTTTCTTAACAGAGTTATCAATTTTTAAGTTTATATTTTGCTACTCTGTAAACTTCCCTCATTGCTTATCTTTTATTTTATCAATTATAGTTTGTCCTTGCCTTAAATAAATTGCTGTGTCACGCCGAAGTTTGTCTTTCCTAATTTTCCACGTGGCAATATCTTGCCGCAAGAGAAGTACTATATATAATAAATTTATTTTTATTGGATTTTTGAGATTCCTTATTTATCAAGAAAGCTAAAAGGAGCGAATATGTCGGCGCTTCGAACATACAAAACTTTGACGTTGGCTGAAAAAATAGCGGCGATTAAAGAAGTAGAGATGGGGATGAAAAAAAATCCGATATTGCTAAGGACTTTGGGATTCCTCGAAACACGTTGTCGACGTACTTAAAAATAAAGAAAAATTTCTCAGGAGTGAAAGTGAGTGTGATAAAGGCCGAAAAAGGTTAAGGGAGCCGGGAAATCCTGATTTGGACAAATGTGTTTTAAAATGGTTCAAGCAAGCAAGAGATAAGAAGATTCCCATGAGTGGTCACCTTATAAGAAGCAAAGCTGAACAATTTGCTACTGAAATGGGGAAACCCGATTTTAAGGCGAGTTCTGGGTGGCTAGATGGCTTCAAAGAACGCAACAAAATTTCGTTCAAAACCATTTGTGGAGAAAGTGGGGCCGTTAATCTACAAGTAGCCGAACAATGGAAAAATAATTTACGGGAATTGATCCAGGATAAAGACGCTAGAGACGTCTTCAATGTTGATGAAACGGGTCTTTTTTTTAAATGCACCCCTGACAAAACGCTAGCTTTTAAGCATGAAAAATGTCACGGGGGAAACTAAGCAAAGAGAGAGTCACTCTCCTGGTTGGTGCAAATATGGATGGATCTGAAAAGCTTCCTCTATTGATGATAGGCAAGGCAGCCAATCCACGTTGTTTCAAGAACGTCAAAACGAAGCCAGTGGACTATGCAAACAGCGCAAGAGCTTGGATGACTAGTTATCTTTTTGAGAAGTGGCTGTTGAACTTGGACAAAAAGTTCACAAAAGAAAAACGAAAAGTTATTTTATTTATCGATAACTGTACTGCACACAACTCAATCCCCCCAATGGAAAATGTGGAAGTAATTTTTTTTCCTGCCAACATGACTTCGGTTATCCAGCCCATGGACAAGGGAGTCATCAAAAATCTTAAGCATTTTTACAGACGGTTTCTAGTTGAGAACATATTGACAGGAGATTCCGAAGCCCTTAAAATCAAACTAGACGTTCTTCAAGCCTCTCGATTGTGTAAGAAAGCTTGGGACCAAGTAACGTCCGAAACGATCAAACACTGTTTTAAAAAAGCTGGTTTCGTAAAAAAGGAGGAGGATGAAGAAAATGCAGATGATATTATAGCGGAAACGATGCCTTCAGTTGACGGCTGGGAGGACGTCATTTCTAATCCTACCATCTCGTATGACGATTTCTTAAACGTGGATGACGATGTTGCAGTATGTGGTGAGATAACCGACGCAGATATCATCGCTGAAGTGCCCAACCACAACATTGAAAAACAAGACGGCGACGAGGCATCGGGTGATGAAGACGAGTCATCAGTTGCCGGGGAAATGAACGTTCCAAGTGCGGCCGAAGCAACGAACTATATCATGCAACTTAGACGCTTTTTTGAAAGTAAAAATGACGTAAGTCCCTCTATTTTCCACTCGTTGAATATGTTAGAATCCTTTGTCCTTACTGAAAGACTTAATTCTAGAAAACAGGCTAAGATTTCTGACTTCTTTGGCAAAAATTAAATTTCAGAGTTCCAACGAAGCAGAATAATCTGTACATTTTTTAAACCAGCAATCTGGCTTTTTTTTTTTTTTGTACATTAATACATCAGTTTTAAATTTTTTTAATATGTATATAGTATATACATACAATTATTGCACATAATCTAAATATACGGTAAAAATGTAAATTTACAGCAACTAATGTTATTCTTAATAAAGGAATTGATCGAAATTGTGAGATTTTTATTGTTTTAAGCCTTTTTATTCAAAACATCTCTAATTCGAATTTTTGGATAATTCGAATTTTTTTATGGTCCCTTGGGGTTCGAATTATCCAAGTTCGACTGTATATATTTTTTTCTATAGGATAAAGACTAAAAAACTGTAGTAACATATACTGTTTCAAATGTATTACAATATATAAATCTATATCTTCGCATATAGCGGATGGTATATATATATATAATCGGTAGAAAATAATTTTTATCAGTGTAAAAGGAGGATATAAGTTTGAAAGAATAAATAAAATATTGGCATAAATTAAAAAATAACTTCCGATAGCTTTAATCAATTTCTATATTGATAATGAAATAATAGCCTTATATGAACTATGGATCACATAGACACAAAACGCCTTTGCAGATAAAAGGTTGATAAGGTAGCACTGTTCGACTTAAATCTACCTTGAAGACAGTTGGAGACAACCAGAATCCTGTTTCTGCTTCAAAAGAAAAAGTCCCGAGCCGGAGCCCCAGCGATCCAGGAGACCACCAGACCACATTCCTTAAGTTCGTGGCCTGATCTAAGCGTAACCTAATTCCGGCTACTCTTTACCTGGCGACACAACAGAAAAGCCTAGGAGTGATCGTCATTTGAAAACCATGGAAATGTTTTTTCATAACTCCACAAATTAGTTGCGTATTAATACAAATTATTCATTTTATATAATTATAGTCATTTTGAAAATAGAGCAATCCATATTTAATTCATTAGATAATAAAAAGGCATATATTGGATTTAATAAAATATTTATTTTGCCAATATTTCGGCTGGCTGAACGCCAACCTTTATCGAGGCATTACATCTTTGTATACACAAACTCAGCGCCACATAGTGTTGTTAGTGTAGTTTACACTATGCGGCGCTGAGTTTGTGTATACAAAGATGTAATGCCTCGATAAAGGTTGACGTTCAGCCAGCCGAAATATTGGCAAAATAAATATTTTATTAAATCCAATATATGCCTTTTTATTATCTAATAAATTATAGTTATGTACACGACACACAGAGGGTGAATTACTTCTGAAATAAATTCTGAAACGTTTTAGAATATGAACCGTATGCATATGGGCATGCATCGATTTTATATATAAACGCCAATGCCTTTTAAATTCCTTATCAAAATTATTAAAAATTCGAAAAAAAAAAAATAACACGTGGAATTTCTTTGATTTTAAAAATATTATATATGTACTTTGCAAAAACTACTCTCCTATTCTCGAAAAAAATATGTAATTAAAAATATTGACACTATCTATTTCTCAAATGGCCATGAAAAGGTAAAAAATGTTCTAAAAATAATTTAAATGTGAGGTAATTGAAGAAATATGTGAAAATAGACAGAAATATTTTGACATCTACAGCCTAAAAATACTTCCATATATCGCCAAAGAAATTTACGTAAATCAATATCGCATCAAGAATTTGATTCACAATCTGCGATCTTTATAATTCTAAAGAGATTATTTGATCATAAAACAAGGAAGAAAAAGTTCGCGATTTATCTCAAAATTCCATCAATGAGAGAAAAATATATAGAAAGTTCTATGAGTATCGTTAATTTAGGGTAAATTAGCACCACCTTGTCACCTTGTGGATAGAACTTTATATATCTCAAAGAATGTACAGTTCTCAAGCAATTTATGAAACTAATACTTAAATAATGGTCATTATTTTAAGATCAATATCCCCTCCCGGAAAATATTTCACCTAAATTTTTGCCAGATGGCTTGTGGATCTCATGAAATAAAGTCCGCCCTAGGCTGACGAGGGCCATTAGTATGAAACCATGGGTACTAGATGGACGCTTTTCAGTTTGTCAAAGCTGGTGTTGTGGCTTTGTCAGAGGCCGCTAGTTTGCGGCGACGGCTTTGATTGGATTGAAGGGCAACCTTTGTCTTTGTAGATCAATATTTCCCGGTAAAATTAACAAATATATTGATATAATTTCATTCAAGTTTCAGGCTGATATTTTACCACATTTGGTATTTTTCGAAGACATAGTCATAATTGATAATATTTCCATAAGGTGTGTGTGGAATTTTGTAGTTACAACAAAATGTTTTTCGAATTCCACAAATTTACAACTTATTCAATTTACTCTGAAACAACCCCCCAACGTTAGAGATGCTCATCTAAATAAACCATTAACGACGTCTTGAGCCGGAATTTATTTGTTCTGGACCATGAAGTCATGCATAACGTTAATATGTATTTACGCTTTATTCTGATATACCTTTGAGGTAAATAGAACAAACACCTTTTTATAAATTTTAAAACAAATTTCGCTCAATGCGCTTATTAGTTTAAGTGCCCGATAGATAACTTTTATCTAGATCAATAAATATGCTCAAACCAACTTAGTATCTATATTGGAACAAATATAGCAAATATTCTACTCATATTTTATATATGCGCGAATTAATTTTATAGTGCATTAATTCATATTTTAATGTGTAGAAATTCTGAAGAAAAGGGTACCCTTTGAAAATACCTCGCAACTAAAACATCAATTATAAAACAAATTTTAATCAAAATAATAAACAAATTGAACATATATTTATTCGCAATATTAAGGTATAAACTGGGTGAAAGGTAGCCTTGTAAATATAGATTAAAATATTTCCATTGATTAATTCTTAAAAATTATTATTTTGAAATTATGTGAATATGGAAGTATTTACAGGATACCTTTGTTTTGCGTGAATTTATAAAAAAAAGTTACAGATTAGAAAAATATGAAAAATTTAAGTTTTCAAAATAAGCCAAACCAATTTTAATCTGAATTATGTTAAATGAATCTAGCGTAGCTGCTTACGGTTGCACGTCAAACACACAACACTTAAATAAAATTTCGTAATAAGAGAAAAAATTATAAAATCAGATTCTAAAATTCAACAAATTACTTAATCCTAATTGGTTATCATATTCAGACGTGTGAGCCAAATGTCTGTTCACGTAGGATACCAAAGTAAAATATGGGCTTTGAAGAGCCAGCGTAAAATATTGATGAAGTCTAGCAGACTACATCACATTTTTGACCCTACACAAATATAGCATTAAAAATAATGTCAAGTATTTCAAACTGATTTCTTCGATGATATCATATTAAAAACTTAAGCTATTTAGACGATAAGGCACAATTTGGATTATTAAAATATACAAGTATCAGAGTCATCAACAATAAATTCTGTTATCGTTTGCTTTTGTGAATGGAATAAATACCCAAATATGGCCAATCGGTGGTTCAGTGGTAGAATGCTCGGCTGCCACGCGGGCGGCCCGGGTTCGACTCCCGGCCGATGCATTTTTTTTTTTACAATTTTTAAAACTCATTTATATTATTATTATCTCTAAATATATAAAGGTCAGTGTATGAATGTTTGTCGGCTATGCACGTCCACAATACGTAACTAATATGACTGAAATTTTAAGAGTATATAGAGTAGAACCTGATAAAGCCTATAATGAAACTCTCAGGTCTCTATCCCGAATATTTGTCAAGTTATTTTCAAATTTGTCTTTTCGCTCGCGAGCAGCGCCTCTAGCGGTGAAGATGGGAGGTAATATCAGCTGAACTAATGTTTCACAAGAGTGACATCCACGGCGCCAATTTATAATTGTAACGAATAGTATTTGAATATAAACATTTAATCGGGTAAAACCCGGGCGTTGCCCGGGTCATTCGGCTAGTAGATTATAAACACTAGGTAATAAGACCAAATCCTTTATACCTTGTATTTGTAAGCTATTTAGAATTGATACCTATTTACTCCATAACAAAGCCTGAAGCAACGTATTAAAATCGTCTTAAGTCAACGAAAAAGACAGAATTGTCATGTCATATGGATAGCTCTCGTTATATATAATGATTAGGATTTTAGAGTAAATATATGATCTAGGTAATCATAATCAATCCCCGGGAATCCGGGCAAGACAAAAGGGATGGATTACCGGACAAAGGACAGTTAGTTACACTTCATATTTCTGACAGGCACGCTCAGTATTAGATCCATTATCATCTTACGGGCGCCATCTTGGAGCCCCCTGCCCTAGCCAGGTGCCACTTGAAACTTCCTGGGATAGGGCCTTTTAATCCCAAATTCTGTCCTTACTGTCCCGTGCGGGCTTCCCACTCTGCACGCCTTGCCACTCTACCCCGACTGCTTCCAACTCACTTGTTGGCTTACCCGGGTTTACGATATATATATTATAGTATAAGTATTTATACAAAATTAAAGAACGGTCTTAGTCGAGGAAATTGGTCATTTCTCTTTTATACGCACCCTTATATATAATAGGTAGAATGATGAAATAAATGACAAGTTCAATATGATTTTACATAATACAACTGCAATGTATACAACTTGTATATAGTTTGTGAAAAATAGTACAAATGTGATATTGTACTGGGATAAGGTGCATAAATTTAGAAAAAGACATCTCCTTATCGTGAAACTGAAAGTTGCTGATGGCTTGCGCCATCTATCGGAATAAATATGAACTATTCTCGTTGATTTTTAATTGTTCCAGAATTGGCCAAATACCCATTCTTGATTAATCAAGAAAAGCTAACAACGGACGTGTTTCGGGCTGTTGGCCCTCATCAGCGTGGTGCAAGCTGTACCTCAACGACCAAAAAGGATGACCAATTTTTTTTTGGTCGTTGAGGTACAGCTTGCACCACGCTGATGAGGGCCAACAGCCCGAAACGCGTCCGTGGTTAGCTTTTCTTGATTAATCAAGAATGGGTATTTGGTCAATTCTGGAATAATTAAAAATCAACGAGAACAGTTGATATTTATTTCGATAGATGGCGCAAGCCATCAGCAACTTTCAGTTTCACGCTAAGTAGGTGCCTTTTTCTAAATTGTATATACTTTGTTTCATATAATTTGCATATCTATAGAACTATAAATGTTTATATTAAAATATTAAAAAAATAGTTTGAATATTTGTTTTGCGCGTTTTTACATATTTTTTTTGTCTAGCGTTTGTTTTTTAAAATTTAAAATCATTTACATATTTTGAATATTGCTCGTAATATTATATAAATTGGAATTTTTCTCGTTTCCTGCATAGTGTGACTACACATATCTTGTGCATCGATAGTGTTCAGAGTCTTCTGCAATCTACAGAACATGTATAGGAACGTGAAGAGACTACTGTCAGAAAACAAGAAGGTAGTTTCTATTGTACTTGCTACTACAGGATTCGCGATGTTTGAAGCATACGTGGTAAGCAGACCACGCGGCGGCTGCTTCCCCCCCCTCCCATCGCCAGACCGAACAACAGCCCCCCCAACTAAAAAAGCAGAATGAAGAAGTTCATCAAGCCAAGAAGATACGAAGCAAACCTCAGATTATGTATACTTCTTGAACTATGCTGTAATTTAGCTTAGATAGCCTAGTTATAATTATAGCACTTGTTTGTTATTGGTGCTCGTTAAGTTGAGCCACACTCCTCCCTTCTTGGATGTTTTTTCACCATTTATTTTTGGTACTAAGCTTTATATATATATATATATATATATATATATATATATATATATATATTATATTTTTTTTGTTGCTTTTTTGTTGTTGTTCCTCCATCTCTCTTTTATGTTTACCTCCATTTTGATAAGGCGGGTGTTCAGCCATTTTGTATATTATATTAAAATAAAATGCTACAGGGAAATATTGGTGAAGTCTCTAGCATACTACATCACATTTTTGACCCTACACAAATATAGCATTAAAAATAATGTCAAGTATTTCAAACTGATTTCTTCGATGATATCATATTAAAAACTTAAGCTATTTAGAGGAATTGAGTAATTTTGGTACGAATTTCGTGGCGACCCGTCTCATACCCAAATCAATGATAAAAATCGAATGGCACGAGCCAATCGATATGTTTAGGTCCTCAGCAACTTCTCTAACGGTGATTCGACGATTGGCCAATATCATTTTCACCACTTCATTAATTTTTTCGTCTGTTGTTGAAGTGCTCGGGCGTCCGGCACGCTCTTCGTCGTTCACATCTTCTCGGCCTTCTGAGAACATTTTGTACCACCGATAAACGTTGCTTCGGTCCAAGGTAGCTTCTCCGTATGCCACAGTCAACATTCGGAATGCTTCCGCGCACTAATTTCGTTTTTCACACAAAATTTGATACAGGTTCTTTGATCCATTTTTTTAATAGGTAAAAATCGAAGACGATCCAAAACACCTGCAAACAAAGCAGCTGTCAACAATTAAGTGAACATTCAAAATGGCGGAGCTTGTCGGCATAAGTGAGACATGAGAACCAACATAAAGCCACAAAAAGATCGAAATTCCTATATACGTGTGGTGGCTAATAACGACAATCCACATAAATAATTTCTTAAAATTATATTTGATAACGATTTTGTTTTAAGTTGAAAATTTGCCTTGAAATAAATACCAAACGATGTACGTTTTCGTTGTTTTTAAATATTGCGAAATATGTTATAATTTTTTGTTTTAAATATAAATATTTAATATGGATTTCTTAAATATTTATAATTTGATATTATGAGTAATTTTATTTTTCACTTTTGATCAAATTGAAATTCTTGTTTGATTGCTTGCAAATGTTCGTTAAAGTTTATATTTTAAATACGCGGCTCACCAATTTAAGTGGGCGGCATTGATTTATAAGCGGAGTCATATAACAAATTATTTATTGTAAAATCAACTTTTAATTACATTTATTTATACAAATTATCAGAAGGGTTAAATTGGTGTATATTACACGTTAAAGTTTATTTTTTGTATATATGTGTGTGGTCAAAAATCATTTCTAGATTATATAATGTTAGATATATGTGTTTGATATATTATAGATAAATATTTACATTTTATATGATTTATGTTTTATATGTAAAATGATGTATAATTATTTTATTATATTAATATGACAACAATTAATATGATATTAATGTTAATATATGGGAGCCGCTACATACGTAAACCGCGAAAATTCAAAAGTCGCGATACTTTTTGAACACACCTCGTATGTCAGGCGAAGAATCATGGGTGGGTTCGTCAGGATAATTGCCTCCAAGATCTATGTTTTCAATTACATTTTGGAGATGGTTTCCATTCGGACTTTTTCTGTTTTAGCCCCAAGTAGGATGCGTGCAGTTGAAGTCACCGGCCGCAATGGTTGGTATATGGTTTGAAAAAAATGTTTTCAATGTCATCCTCTTTAAGATTTATGTTAGGTGATTTGTAGGCTGAATGTACATACATTCATACGGGAACCATCAATGCTCTTTATGGATATGCCAGTCATTTCTAAACTGAGGGTGTTGGTTTTGAAGGGTATCTAATTATACTTTTTATGGATAAAGATTGCTGTTCCTCCTCCTTGTCCTGAAAGTCTATCTTGACGGATTGTGTTGTAAATTTGAATCTTCATTTTGTGGCACGGTTTAAGCCAAATTCCAGAGACAATGGCTATGTCTATATCATATTCATTTAGAAATTCTGTCAATAGATTATTTTTATTACGCAGGCTACAAGCATTTTCCAGTGAATTAATCGGAGCCTGTTTCTATGAATGTTTGTATCAATTCCCACTCGATTATAGCAAGAAAGTTTTTGACTATAGAAGTGATTATGTTGGGATCTCTTAAAAGATAGTTTTCAATTGCACTTTATATGGGATTAATGGTTTGAGTTTCTGGGTGGTTTGGAGTCATTCTAGTATTATAATTTTCGGGTTCTTGACGTTTTATTGATGACATGAAATAAGCAGGTTTGTTTATTTTCTTATAAAGAGGGCACCCATACCAATTTTCTGTGTTCTCTACTTGACATTTAGCACATATAGGAAAGGTTGTTTGTTTTTTGCGCATCCTGATGTGCAGTTGTTTTCGCCGCATTTTACACACCGTGATATTTGTCGGTATTTGTATTGTGAGTGGCTATGATTTTGGCATTTATGGCATTATCCAAGACCTTTTGGCGCCCTGCATGCCTCAATTTTGCAGTTCACATCACATATGTAATTTACATTAAATATTTATTTGTTCTGCGAGGGTTTTGGTATATTTACCTGTACTAGTGTTAACTCCACTTTAAAGACTACCTTACGAAGCCTGGCTAGTTCAGTGGTTCAAATTCTTGGTTTTCAAGTTCTTCTTTAATTTCGGATATTGTAAGGCACAGGTCAAGTCCTTTTATCACAACCCTTGAATTTATGTCTTTTTCAAGGATCTGAAATGGAAACTGTAATTACGTGCCTAAAGTCATTCAGAGGAAGCACGGTGAGTCTTCTTTACAGTGTAGTTGGACATTGATATGATGTCCAAATGTTGAAAAGTCAGGTATTTGCGTTGTACAGTTTATGAATCCATTTATCAATCCTGACCATTCTGTTACTCTACTTATTTTTATGAGAGGGATCCTTTATGTTGGTTTGAGTATTTGTGTTTTGTCTGGTGTTAACGTTGTTATAGTCCATGGCTTATTTCAACCGCTGTTGCATCTCTGTACTGAGAGATATTGTATTTCACCGTTTTCCTTTAATAACGATACTGAAGCTAACCTCTTCGGAGATGGTATATTAAATGAAATATGGACATTATCTTTGAGGACAGTATAAATTATATTATTATTAATATATAATATGATCTGAGAGCAATTGCTCTTCTGCAAACATCAAGTAGAGTTGTTTAAGAGTACTCATAATATGATGCATTAGCGCGCCATCTGTTATAAGAAATTGAAACTATTTCAGGCGCATTGGATTCTTTTAAAGATTAAACAATTTCAATTGCTTAATTTATCATTGCCGTGAGGACAGAAGAAATTGTTCAATTTTTGAAATATTCATATGAGTTCTAAAATAGTTCCAATTTCTCAAACATTATTAATATAAAAATGGAAAAATATATAATTTAATTTTTTAAATTATATTTTCAGAAAATAATATGTTTTCTTTTCCTTGAGAATATATGCTCTAATACACATGTCATATTTTAGGGTCACTCCAGTAACCTGGGTTATAAATATATCTCTTCAATATTTAGACCTTGGCGAATAGAGCTCACATTTACTAAGTTATGCAACGCTTGAGTAAACTACCCAGAACGCTCACTCTATTGAGAAATATTGTTCAAATAAGTTCAAAATCAGGAAATAGTTTGATAGCGCCATTCAAGCCGTTTAACCTTAGAAATGAAAATATCCGGAGCGCCATCTACTCCAGATTTAGTATAGTCACCTATTTAACTTTCCGCTCAACTGTCCCATATTCAGAGAAGACCATTTTTACTCCTCTTAAATATATGTCGAATGCAAAGGCTGAAGTAAGGTTTAACAATTGTGAGATCGTTGA
Source organism: Cordylochernes scorpioides (assembly GCA_030710605.1). Taxonomy (NCBI): domain Eukaryota; kingdom Metazoa; phylum Arthropoda; class Arachnida; order Pseudoscorpiones; family Chernetidae; genus Cordylochernes; species Cordylochernes scorpioides. The sequence goes on from CP092886.1 coordinate 17,757,944, forward strand.
ATCTGGCCATCCTTACTTCAATACAAAAGAGAAAATATTCAAACTTATGTTGGAGAAAAATGGAGAGAAAGTTGAGTCGTATTTGCGTAATTTGAAGTTAAGAATTAAGAACATTGATCGGTCTCCTGCAGCCACTCTTGGTAAATATATATATATATATATATATATATATATACTAGCGGGTGTACCCGGCTCCGCCCGGGTTTTACCCGAGTGAAAGTTTGCCTAACGAATATTATATATTATGAAGTATAATAAACAATGTTAAAGATTAGTGTTAATTATTAATCAAGATTGTGTGTGAATATGTGAGAAAGATGTAATATCGTTGTTGTTTTCTTGGCCGACTGTTTTATATATGGTGTTATCTTAAAATTGCTTGTTTTGAATATTTTTTTAGATTGAGTTGAATGAATTGCTGAATTTTTTTTTTGTATTTATATATAAATAAAATTAACTCTGTTGATTTTTTTAGTATTTAATCGATAACAGCGAAGTTACGCATGTTAAAGTTAGGAAAAATATTTTGATGTTAAGCAAAACCTGCTCCATCTCGTTTTACATAAATGTTGAAAATTTGGTCGAAATTGATGCATTGTAACGAAAGTTTTTAGCGAACAACACTTATGAAATTTGCATTTTATTAATATATAGATATTAATAAAATTATATTTATGCTGTTTTCAGAAAAATTAATATTTGACACAATTATATATTATGACGACCCTGCTTTGTTAGGATTATTTCGGAGTGAATATTTTCTTAATGAATAGTACATTAAAAAGTATAATTTATTATGAATACATCCTATTATTGCACTCTAAAGTGAAAAAAAAATCAAATATAAAAATTTGAAAATGTAAATCACAAATATAAAATAGTTAAAATGTCCTATTAATTGGAATCCTCTTAATTACTGTTTTGATTTTTAAAGAGAATGTATGACCACAATTAGTAAATCAAATCTTTTATCGACACGGTAAAAAACTACTCCCTAAATCCAACGACTTTTTTTTTTTACAGTGGGGCCGAATATTGATAGAGAAATATAAAAATATGTTTGATTATATCCCATAATATCATAATAGTGAGGAATATTCATATAGATACAAGGGTCACTCCAAAGTTTTTGCAATTACATAATTTTACGTTCAAAGTGTCACTTCAAATACCTTCACCATTTATTCCACCAAAGTGCTAGCTATATGAGATGAACATCGCAATACAATAGTAGAGCTGTCTGGGTATTAAACTGGTCTAATATTTGGTACTGATGAGCTAGGCCGGTGTACTTTATTATTGAGTAGAATTCGTATAAAGTTAAAAAAATTAGAATATCAGCGCTAAAATTTCATTTTAATATATATTAATGCCCCGATATATTTTCTTAGAGTCGACATATTATTTTAATAAAGAAAAAATAATTCTCTATATAATTACATGCTTTTCTTTTGATAACATATCGCCGTATATACACGTGTATGATGTTTCTATTTACATTAATGCACTCAATTCCATTGATGAAGGTAGATAATACACTGATATGTGCTGCAAAGGTTAAGCAACAAACATTACAAAATAATGTTTTTTTACTAATTATAGATAAATTCTGAAAGAAAATAAGCTTATATATTGAGCTGTAATGTGTAAAATGGATCACAAAAGAATGTGAAATTCGAAACTGGTTCTTTAAATAAAAAACTTTTCACTTATCTTAATGCGTTATGAAATATATATGGCCTCGTTAATCAGTGGTGAACCCTCCCAGAGGTTTCGCCTATTTAATTTTATAGACCGCTATGATATTGTAATTGGGTGTATTACTTATATATCCAGAAAAGTTGAAGAATTCTTTGTTAAAGTATTTTTAATACATACGTAAGCTTTAAAAATACACAGACACACACAGCTTTATTATGATCACCGGTCTTATACAGATTCACCACAGGAAGGAAAGAAGCATAGATGGAATTCCTGTATTCCAGGCAGCGCAGCACCCAACAACAGCCTCCAGGTTTGACGCATGTCCAGTCGTCTCACGTTCCTTTGTGCATGCGTCAGGGTTAGTGTATCACTAAAAAGGCTAATGTGGAATCAGCCGCGTTCCAGTCTTAGCTTTCCTCATCCAAAT